>VXAL01006005.1:34752-208377 GCA_013399475.1 Chauna torquata | reverse complement strand
ACCTCCTGCCCTCCTTCTTCACTGACCTTTGTGTCTGCAGGGCTGTTCCTCACTCCTCTCTCTCCCAGCTGCTGTGGCACAGCAGTTTTTTTTCCTTTTCTTCACTCTGCTCTCACAGAGGTGCAAACAACATCGCTCACTGGCTCAGCTCTGGCCAGTGGTGGGGCCCTCTTGGAGCCGGCTGGAGCTGGCTCTTATCTGACATGGGGCATCTTCTGAAATCTTTTAACAGAAGCCACCCCTGTGGCTCCCCTGCTACCAAACCTTTACCACGTAAACCCAATACAAATACATATCCTTTCTTTTTTCAAAAATCACCGCAAAAATTCGTACACCCAATCTAAAGACTAGGTAAACCAAGGCATCAAAGAGTAAATTGAACGAAGTGACTATGAAGCGTGCAGATCAGAAGGAGACAGAAACAAAGATGGAGTTGTGGATTGTTTTAAAATATGTTTATGTTCTCTTTTCCTCAGTAGTCAGAATCTTCTGTGCTTTTACAGGCAGTTACTGAGAGACTAGTGGAAAACAAAACTCCTTAGCGGTTGTGGAACAAATAGCAAATAAACTGTAGAAGAATGAGGTGTGAAGAATGCTGTTAGAAACACAAATCCGAATGGAATTTTTATACATTTTTTTTTAATTGTGTTGGCCTTTCAAGTTCTAAAGAAAAGTATGTGCATTTCTAGGATGGTTTTATGTGTTTCTTTCATCCTTCACTTTGCAGATGTCAGGAAGAAAGAAGTTTTTTTTTTTTCATATTATACAAATGGTTTTTACTACTTGCAAAACCTGTCCCCTGGGTTTTCAGAGTTTCCTTTGTGTTCTTTTCCAGTGAGTGGAACAGAAAGGCCATGCACTGCTTCCTCAACTGGTGTAGAAATAGTGAAAAGTGTGTACAGAAATTCATACCATAAAGCATAATGTGAGGGGTTTCCTTTCCGTGGCTGTCCTCCCTTGCTTTCCCAGAGAACCATGGAGCCATATAGTGGCTTCCCAAGGCAAAGGCTTTGTAAAACCAGTCAGTGTTTGTACAACATTGGCTCCAAAGTTTACCAAAGCCTGATAATAGCTCTTGCTGTGCTGTGCCTGCAGTCTTCTCACCTGTGACTGATTCTTCAGCATCTTTCCCAGTTCTTGTCTTGATCCTCTAATTGTTGTATTCCAGAAAGGACAGATGTCACTTGGTGGCTGGCTGACTTCACACTTTAGGAGCTCAGTGTCAGGGATGCTTAGATAGTGGCAATGGAGACAGAGTTCTCTCCCAGTTGAAGAAGAAGGATCCCGTTAGATGCCAGAGATGGCCATCCGTAACCTTTGAATGCCGAGGGAAAAGAAAGGAAAGAAAATGGAGTTGGGAGGGGGTATTAGAAGACTGAAGCTTCCCTGCAGTTTTTCACTGATGTTTAAACAATGTTTTCCCCCTTTTTTCATTGACACTAACAATATTAAATATACAGCAAGTGAAAAATGGCAATTTGGCATTGTGTGAGGAAAAATGTTCTGCTGAAAAATCCTGATGAGCCTATCTCCTAGTTGGGATATAGATACTTGACTGGACCTTGTCCCTTTCTGCACATCTCATTCTTATATGATATAAAACTGGCCACTGAGAACACATTCTGTTAGAAACTAAAATGCAAAGGGTACGACCTTACTTCTCTGTTACAGCAGTTTTATGCTCCCGCACTCTTTGGTGGGGCTCTCTTTCTTTCATACATAGGTAATTACTCATCAGGCTATTACTCCTACAGGCTGAAAGAGAAAGGAAAGTAATTTTATCATTTTTATTTTAAAGGTCTAAGGGGAGGGACTTCGTGTGGTAATGGAGGTGATATTGATGTTCAGAGAGAGAAATTAACCGATTTCAGCAACTGCAAGAGTATGGTTTTGTAAAAACAAAGCAAACTGGGGCTAATGTGGAAATACCAGGATTGCAGTATCCCTGTTCCTCTATTCACTGAGGAAGATTTCCTCACTTTTTGATCCAGGGCAAGAAAGTGGGACAATAAATGTGTGAAGTGTGAGAGCACATGTAAAATATAGCCACAGAGGTCTATTATATCATCCTTAAGAAAGAAAAGACTGCATTTCTGCAAGGTATGAACTATGGAGTGTGGGTCCTTGAAATGGGAACTCTTGACATTTTGCTGTGCGTGAATACTGTCTAAATGTGCTCACCTGCATCTTGTTTGGAAAAGGCACACGAAGCAGAGCAAGATGGAGTGGGAAAGAAAACCTGAGCTCTGAACTGAGAGTCTTGTTTGCACTAGCTGACATTCACACAAATGTTCATTCAAAGAGCATAGCTTATGGATTATAGTATTTGTTATGTCGCATACATGCAAAGCAGATCTTCATTTTTCTGGGTCATATCCATTGTTTATTTACTTCTTCCCATTGTTTGGTGTTTTTATTTGTTTGTAAGAGTAATTGGGAATATTCTGTTACTCTGTGATGTTGTTAAAAATGTAATAACACGCACACAAAGGTAGAGTTGTTTTATCTATGTGAATTGGTCTCATTTTATGACAGAGGAATACATTAGAGATTTAAGACTGATTAATGCCAGACAGAGGCACAGTCTGGGAGACGAGTGGCTGGAGAGCAGCTCTACAGAAAGGGACCTGGGGGTGTGGGTTGACAGCAGGCTCAACACAAGCCAGCAGTGTGCCCCGGCAGCCAAGAGGGCAAACTGCATTTTGGGGTACATTAAGCACAGCACAGCCATCTGGTCAAAAGAGGTGATTCTCCTGCTATATTTAGCGCTGGTGCGGCCTCACCTTGATATTGTGTGCAGTTCTGGGCTCTGCAATATAGGAAGGATGTTAAGGTACCTGAAGGCATCCAGAGGAGGGCAGCAAAGCTGGTAGAAGGGCTGGAAGGCATGTCCTGTGAGGAGAGGCTGAGGACACCTGGGTTGTCCAATCTGGAGAAAAGGAGGCTGAGAGGCGACCTCATTGCTCTGCAGCTTCCTGAGGAGGAGAAGCGCAGAGGGAGGTGCCGGTCTCTGCTCCCTGGGAACCACCGACGGGACAGGACGTGTGGGGATGGCACAAAGCTGCTCCAGGGGAGGTTCAGACTGGACGTTAAGAAAAATGTCTTTACTGTGAAGGTGGTCAGACACTGGAACAAGCTTCCTAGAGAGGTGGTTGATGCCCCATGCCTGTCAGTGTTCAAGAGGCATTTGGATAATGCCCTCATTAATATGCTTTAACTTTTGGTTAGCCCTGAAGTGGTCAGGCAGTTGGACTTGGTGGTCTTTGTAGGTCCCTTCCAACTGAACTATTTAATTCTATTCTAATAAAAATCTCACCTTTTATATACCCTAATTAGGCATGTTCAGACATGTTTTCCACAGCTAGCATGAAATACATGTTAAAATATGAAGTGCGGTTCACCAGTTTGAGCCAGAAGGACACCACTGCAGTATGGTGTTCTCCTTTAACATAATGCTTTTTTCCTTTTTGTTTCGTCTCTTGCTCTATTGTGATTTGGAAGGCAAAACTGAAAAGCTTAACTTTCGTGCTCAACTAAGTGCAGAATTACAAAGCTTGCCTTAGTGCGTGTACAATGTAAAGAGATAAAATGACAAAATTTCAATTCTAAATAACCCAAATCTCTGCTCACTTAAGGATTCAGTGCAATATTCCATTCTTATTTAAAAATGAAAAATTCCCCTTAGATTTTCTTAACACTGCTTAAGTGTTCTGCATCTTTACTCTCCACTCCCATGTGCTTTCCTAGTTCTGGCTTTTTCTGTATCCTTTCACCCAGTCTTGGATTGTTTTGAGAGCCTTCAGCATACCAATTTTGCTGCGTCTGGAAGAGCTTTATTATATCTCTGACTTTTCCTACCCTCCAATTAAATGGAAACCAAAACCTGCTTTGTTGTGTCGCTTAATTTCTTACACTAATTGTCATTGTTTACATGTCTACATGCTATAATCTATTCATAGTGTAGTGTCATTAATTGAAAAATAATATTACCAGCCAGCTGCCTTTGGTGAGAAAAACAGCTGTTGTAATGCCCTTCTAACCAAACAGGGAGTGCAAATGATGGTCTCCACCAAAACTTATTATTCAAATTCTTCTATATTGATAACAACACACTGATCTTTCCTGAATTATAAAGAGGCAGAGGAGCTTTGTCTATTACAAATGCTTGGGTTTTATGCAGCAGTTGCAGGGCAGCTGTCATTTCTGAGGCTCTCATTTCTTACATTTTCTCTAGTTCTCACATTATCATCTCTGATTTCCCTTTACTTAGTCTTTCCAACTATTGATAGACCTCCTCCAAATGAATGCTGTGCTCTCTAATTGATTTTCATTATATTTTTTTGTTCTTAGATTTTGAAGAGGGGGCCAAAACCTTATTGTCTTTTCAAATAGTCTCTTAACTTCTATACTTGGCATCTGAAAGGTTTCTCATTACTTTCCTTTTCCAGAAATACTGACTGTGATGAAGCTTTTAAACCTTTCCTAACTTCCTGTCTTGCTAATACTTGTAACACATCTTGCATTAACACAGGTTTGAAAACTTTGTATGTTGCAAAGATCTTCAAATAAAGTGAGCACAAACACAACGTTTTAACAGAGTAGCCTGTTAATTGCATTAGGGGGAAGATCTCAGCTGATCTTAAATAACTGTAATGGACACAGGTTGGAAAACAGGAAATCCATGTTAGATACCAGGAAATACTTTTTTACCATGAGGGTGGTCAAATACTGGAACAGGTTGCCCAGATGAGTTGTGGAATCTCCATCCTTGGAGGTATCAGGAAGTGACTGGACACAGCGCTGAGCTACCTGACCTAATTAGACCTGCTTTGAGCAGGGAGTTGGACTAGATGACCTCTGGAGGTCCCTTGCAACCTAAATTATTCTATGATTCTTTGCTTCTAATGTATGTATCCATGGCTGAAACAAGTCATCCTATGCTCACCAGGTAGTTGGTGATCAGAAATTGGGCCTTTTACAACACGTTTGAGACTTCAACTTGAGGATGAGGTGAGTCATGGTCTAGGCTCCATTGACTATAAAGGAAGCCTGGAGTACTTGCTTTGAATGATGGTGAATTCCACCCTAGGCAACTGTGGGTTATCTGATGTATTTTTTCTATTTTTCTAACATTTTCCATACTGCTAGTGTACTTAAACTGAAACTCCAGAATGCACTCCAAAATCCATGCAATATTATGATGTCATTTCTACAACCAGTGTTAAAAGTTAGTGAGTAGCATGACGCAAAGAGGCAGGGAATAATTTCTTCTCCATGTTCTTGATATAGCAGAAGAGAGGCACTGGGTTTAACATCTAGCAAGTAAAAGTTATGTTAGACAGTGAGGGGCAACTTTTTAATAGTGGGGTCAGTTAGACCATAAGACGGATTAGTTGAAGGGGCTGCGGAGCATCTTTTTAAAGACTGTTAGGACTTTTCCCTTCAGACTTCTCTTTTTTGGCTCAAGAATCCAAATTTTTTGTCTTTCCTGCTGTCCATTGTTTTTCCAAACCTGTAATCACAGCAAAGCAGGATTGCTCTCAGTTTAGAGAAATAGGGATGCTGAGCTGCAGTGCATTGACTTGCTAATGCTCATGAAACAGTTCGGTAGTGAAGTCTGGAATAAACTCTTTATGCTCAGACATCTTTTTGCATGTAGTAGGTGTTAACATCTGTTTTGGGGACTGTGTTGCTTCCTCTTTCACACTCAAGCTGGAGTGACCTACCCTGTAGTGTTATGAGACCAAAGAGAAAGTGGGGAGGAGTGGAACATAGATGTGGAAGTGGGCTTTTTTCCCTTGAATCATCTGTATGTACATTAGCACAGAAGCCAGACATAAACGTTATGGGGTTTAGTCTGTGGTAGCTCCATTAGTCAGAGCCCTGAGCAGAGCAACAAGGTCACTGGAGAGCTCGTTTTTTGGCATTAATGAATGTGAAAATGGAATAATGTGTAAAGCTTTTATGCATTTGCCCCTCAAGTATGCCTAGAAGTGATGCATTACAAGAGCTCAGTGATTGTTTATTCTTTACATGTTGTTCACTGAGGCCAACTGAAAGATATTGCTTTTTCCAACGCATTTAGCACTGCACATAGTGATACATTGGAGTGAGTCCCAGGCTTTAAGACCCCTCTCATACCCCAGATGTTTTAGCTTTATTATTTTTTGGTATATAGCTACATCCTCTTTACTCATAAAATAGTTTTTAAAGCTCTTGCAATGAACACCCATCATTTTCTTGCTGTCGATTCACAGTAGCTAAAAAACATGCTTGTCTAGAATAGTGTTCATGACACTAATTCCAAGGACACAGTGTAGCTCTCAGCTTTGAGATAATCACCACAGATTTCCCTAGTACTTCAGAAAAGGGTTTTCCTATTTTGTTTGGATCATAGCAGGTTAAAAGTCCAGCCAAAGGAAAAGGCAGATTTTAAATACCATGTTCTGAGGATTTTATATGTAAATTGTCGTTTGGGCAGAGAAGTGAGAGAAGTGAACCAGATAGAGGTTTATGCAATAGTCTGTCTCTCTCAGTCAGCATCATTGTCAGACAAACATACTTTTTGAAGTTAACATGCAACCAGTAAACCAGTAGTTTTTTTGGAGAGCTGGCTTGCTTTGAATGCAAAAGCCCAAATGGAGCTGGTGCAGTCTCCACATTACAAGCTTTTGCTTCAAATTACAGAAAACTCATAGGCACAAAGAACACTTGTGTTCTTGCCCTGAACCTCACTAAGGAAAATGTTTATGACTCTTTTTACTAACAGGAAGCAGGCACTGAAGAATTTTTGCTTTTTAAATAAGTGTATTTGAAACAGCACAAAAACAATATGCACAATGTAATAGTTCTTTATGGTTCTGTTGTCATTAGTCTACATAGCTATCCTAAAAAATCTGGTAGCTACTATCCAGGAGATAACTGGAAACTGTTTAATTTATGTTTATCCACATATAGAACTGTGATTAGCCACAGCTATATGTCTCATGACCTTGGTTGGATTGGTATCTCCAAGTAGATAACAAATGTTTGGTATACTGGAAACTCAGTAGAGCTATGATCATGAATGCTAGTAAGTTATACAGGTGGAATTCAGTGAGGAGACTATTCAGTGTATTTGTGTTTGTCTGTGTGCTGTGTTCACAGGGTACCTTAGGCTGGAAGGGTCCTCAAGAGGGCTGTAGTCCAATGTCCTGCTAAAAGCAGGGTCAGCAATAAGGCCAGCTGTTAGACGAGGTTTCTAATGGCTTTGTCCAAATAGATCTTAAAAACATCCAAGGATGGAGATTACCCAACCAGGCAGTGTGCAGGCTTATAATAAAGTCATGTGGTTGTAGCTTTTGAATTATGTGGTGAAATATGTGATGTTGTTGGAACATATAGTGGGTTTTATAAATGACAGACTGTGGATAGGTCAGTGAAGGTAGAGGTACTAGTGTTACCATTCTTTCATATCTTGGATTCCCGTACTCATACTTGTGGCACTGGTTGTGATACCAAGACAAACCCCAGTCTCCGCTTCCCATGGATCCAAAGGTACAGTACAGGATTGTAGGAGGGCAGTGTTATTTTTGCTACTGTGAAAGCTTCTTTGAGAACTGAGTTTGAAGGACACATTAGTCAGAATCTAGGTTCTCTTAATAGCCAAGTGTTTGTGTGTGCGCAGAGGCTTGAGAGCCAGAGAGAAAAGGACAGTAGTTGGTGACCTGCACCAATTGCCACATTGGGTTTTCTTCAGCCTTTTTATTTTAAATGACTGTCTTGCACTGCTGGATTGCAGGGACTTATGTGATTCAGTCTTGTCAGCCCTTCATTCATTGAAATTAATCTTGTGGTCAGGGGAGTATGGCCTTTCCTCTTTACTCATAATGCCACTGTCACTTCCATGAATACAGTGACTATATAAGTGAATACAGTGCATATATAAGAATTTGTAGGTAAAGACCCTACGTTAATGTCTTGTGCACTTCACAGTAGTATTATAAAAACTTACCACAAATGTGAAAAACAATGCACAGTATTTAGGCAGGGCTTTTTAATTGTTTTTAACCTAACTACATGCAGAGGTTAAAAATCTGCTGCATTTGAAAAGTTGTGGGGAGCTGATTTCTGATCATAGAACACATTGACACACAAATGATCAAAGGGTGAAATGTGGGTAAATTCATATCGAGGAAAACAGTGCTGGAAATATTCATGTATGCTCCTTACTGATGCCTAGGACAATGCTATAATGAATCCACCATCTTTGCTCTGCTCTCCAAAGTGAATCCATTAGAGGTTTGGCTAGCACTTTGGTGGGAGACCACAGTGACATGGGCAAGCCAAAGAAATGCTGAAGAATACCTGTTAGATTAGTGAAAGTCCTCACTTGGCCCCTTGTTTCTGCTGAATTAGAGAAAGAAAGAAAAAAAAAAAAACACAGGAAGAAAGTATTATTGCAGGATTGTGCACTTTATTTTATACAACTCTTGTTGGATCTCGGTAGCATATAGGATAGAAATGATAGGAACATTTTTCTTTGACAGACATATTTTGATGATCACACTGACCACTGGGCAAATGAACTGAGTCAATGTGCACAATGCTTATTTTAGAAAATACTCAAATTTTACTGTAATGATTTAAGCATATGAAAAAATCAATACATGAATAAAGGTTCTCATGTATTAGTTCAAAATATAAATGTGACAGGACATTTACAGACAAGATAATGAAAAATGATATACCAGATTTTTACTAAACTGTAAAACTAAAGTCGAGAGTTTTTGATACTATAGATGTGCCAGGATTGAACTATGCCAGAAAGGAAAATATTAAAAGTTGTAGTCAATATTTGACATATTCTCAGTAGGACACAGTCCTGACATCAGTGATTTACCTTCACTAATTAGTTTAGCACCTGAGAGACTGCACGTTGGTGGCAGATAAATTTCAGTCGTTCTTTTTCACTTACCCAAGTGTCTTTCAGTGAAAGCCAAGGGCATCTTCATATTTTTCCACCAGATGTCTTTTCTCATTGTTTATACATGCTTTCGTGCCAAAGACCAAAGGAGCAGAGCTGTGGTCAAGTGAAAGGCCTGTACCTTGTCCTTAAATCTTGCTGAACTTCCTCAGTTACATGGAAGCTAGACTCAGCTCTTGTCTGCTTACTTAGTTCAGAGCTGTTGTGATCAGCATTAACAAGAATTTGAAGGAAAATGAAAGCAGAGGTGTTTCATGCCTAAGGAAGACTTTTCTTAGATAATCTGATACTGCCAAACTGTATCTTATATGAAATTGAGTGCAATTATAAACCCATGCTGTCAGTGAAATGGGTGGTGTGATAACGTTGCCTCATGCCTTGGAACATGAGGTTGAGATGTTAAAGGTAAGACACAGACTGGTGTGATATGTACAACTGAGTGATAAAACGTGGCGTTTTACCTATCAAGTTCCATGTCACTTGACAGAGTACTCTGAGTCAAGACAGAGGAAGAGGGAAAGGCAGATTCTCCATCTCAAAGCCTGTTCACTGCGAATATTACAGTAGCAGAAATGTGCATTTTTTCTCACTCAGTTTTTCTCCTCAGTCCCTCTTCTTCAACATATAAATGTATTACATACTTCCTAACCATCTACTTTGAGTTTAAGTGTCACAATGTAGAGGATGATTAATGGTTAATGATCAGGAGAGTTGAAAAAGTCAATGCATTACAAAAAAAGAAACAGAAAAGTTGGTGTTTTTGGAAGAGATTCTTAAGAAGGGAGATTTCATCCATCAAAGATGAGACTGCTCTTATTCAGTCATTCTGCATGCTGAGAATCTAGAGGATGCAGACAGTGATATAACAGTTTTTAATAACAACTGCTAGACATTGTTAAGCAGTTTCCAGTATACAGGCAAAATTATTTGATAACTACTGAAATCTTTGCACAGGAAAAAATCTTACAGAATTATAATGGTATTAGTGGAAAGTTTTCATTACAGTGTGGCACTGTAATTAAACTTCTCACTTCTAAACTCTGGGACAAGGCATCAGTGGGATTAATCAAAGCTCTATTGGAAATGAATGGGAGTATTTCAAAGCCAAAGTGTTTAAAGCAATTCCAAGGTGATACAGATGGACAAAAGAACATAGAAAATAAAAGGATAGAATGAGACTTTCTTTCATCGCGCGCAAAGATGCAAGTAGAAGAAAATAGCAATTTTACCCAGTTCTCTTACATACTGAATTTATATTTAATTATTTACATCATCCACAAGTTATTCTTTGATGTTAATCTTTAAATAAGCCAGGGTGATGAAGCTCTTAGCCTTATTGCATATTGTTTGGTTAGCTAAAGCAATGTAATAAAGAGAAAAAGGAAAGGATGATAGTGAGAAAGCAGAACAGAGTACTTTGCCTTTGAGAGTTCAAACACAATAAAAAGTCTAACATAGTGACAGGAAAATTAATTAAAAATTGAGCAACTAAATAGTATAGAAGTGAAAATGACAGAAGTGGCATCTTGTACCTTGTTACAGTGCTGACTTTTCTTTCATTGTCACAATTAGATGTTATAGAAGGTATCTCTAAAACCACAGATTGTACGTACTGTGCTTGTTTGCTTGCATAAATAAAGTTATTTCTCACTACTTCTTGCAAGCTTTCTTTTTCTTTCCTGAACCACCACTTGCATAATTGTAAAAGATAAATTTTTTATTCTTTCTTTGTGCTTCCTCTGTATTGACATGTGGTTTCTCATCTCCTATTTAAATTATGAACTCTTTGGTACAGGGATGTTTGGCTTAGCTATGCCTTGCAAAGCAGGATCTTGATCAATAAATAAGAATCACATTACAAATGGCTGTTACTAATAATAACAATGAAATTGTTTAGAAATATTTTATAAAGGTATGAGGAAGGACACATTTGATGGTAATTTTCTCATCTTCGCAAAGGTCTGGTAACATGCAATTGTTTTTATACTGCTAGAGAAGATAGGTATACTTTCAGAAGGATCTGAGAATATTTCATTTAGGCGTGAAACAATTTAACCATAAAAATACTAACAGAAAAAAGCCAGATTCCAGTCCCAGAAGAACTGTATTTCAGATCTACTCTACTAAGTTCTATGGACCTGCACCCAACTTGCATGATGAGAAGTTAGATGGTAAACAAAGCAGTGGGGAATACTGGAGTAGGAAGAAAATCCACCACTCCCACCAGAGAGCCTTAACCTGCAGGATTTAAGATAACGTGCGGAACATTGGGAATGTCAATGCAATATCAAGGGGCAAGAGCAAGAAGTCCCAGTTTTACTTACATGAATATTTCAGTCTTCTACTGGATAGACACAGAGCCAGGAACTGTAACTCAGATTTGTCATATTTTAGGGAATAGACCTAAGGCCAGGCTGTCAGAGGACAGACATAAGGTACAGGCTGTCCCGGTGAATATGTTCCAGTATTCCATATAAACTGGAACCGCTCTGCTAGAGTGGGTTGAGAACAGGCCCCCTTCAGATGACCAAGCAGCCTCATGGTTGGCATGTTATTACAGAAAACGGTGTTTGAACTCTCTCAAACTTATCAGGGATTTAAAACTGCTTTTCCATGGCCTGAGTGAGGTTACTAAGCACAAGGGAAGCATCTGCGCTGTCTGTGTTTTGTGTCTGCTTAGGTACACTCGGTTCCCTGGTCTGGCCTTGCCAGCAGGATTGGTTCCCACAGGCTAAAAGCTGAAGAGGGCTCAGAAGGGAGCTCACTGTTGTGTAGTTCAGCACTGGCATGAGTTGGGTGGGTTTATTTGTGCGGACTGGTAGTGCTGGAGGGAGTTTAGATGCATGCTAGGTTAGGCAAGGTCTTATGACTAACAGTAATGTGTAAGTCTTGAAGTTAATGTAATCCCTCAGATGTCTTAGCTCCCTTGGTGAGTAAGGACTACCAGTTACTTGTCTTTTTTCCTCCTATGTATTGCAGACAGTAGCAAGTCCTCAGTTTGTATGTCCAGTGTGAGATTGGTTTATGGGTAGTAAGAAAGGCAGAAAGCCAAAAAACAGTTAAAAGTATACTTAGGCAGTCGTTTGGAGTACCTGTGAGCTGTGTCAGGGTCAGGGTCACTGATTTGAAAAGTAATCTTTTCCGTAACTGCTACTGGAGGGCTGAATCCACTGGAGATGCGAAACATAGCTGAAATGTACATACACATCTGGATGCGTCAGACAGGTGCACATGTGCAGATCAGCTGTGAATGCAGTGTGTGCGTTGGATGTGCTGAAATCTCTGTGCTTCGTGATGAAATAATGTTATAATATGAATTTGTCACAAGAAACTGTAGCCTCTGCTACCACAGTAGCTGAGTTCCAGTAAGACAGCAGCACATTGCCGCTGCAGACATTTGCTGTTTGAGAGCATATTACAACCAGTTTTGATTCTACTTTGTGGTATGTGTATGAAGTTTGGTGCAGAAACATTTTTGGATAAAGGGAAATCTTTGGTTCTTTTTTTTTTTTTCCTAATAAATGCGTATTTTTACTACTTCTCCTGTATGATCAAGACTTCTTTGGTCATTTTTATTGAAAGAAATGTTTAATACTATTATCTGTATAGCATATAGCATATGCTGGTACTTATACAGACTATAATGACAGTAAAAGGAAATTTTTTTGTCATATGGAGGTTCTTTCCACTTTTCCTTCAAGTATTGTATATTGTTCAGAGTTTTGATCTTCCTTCCAAATTTAGGAATTTTCTATGGGCAATAGTTAAAACAACAACTATTTTTAAACCTTGTAGCTTTGATTTGATCTTCAGATCTCTTATTCATGACAGTCCGAGTGTGCAAGTTGGCAGATAAGTCAGAGTTCAAAATAATTTTATATATTACGGTGGTGTGTTATTATATCTAGTAATGTTGTTTATTTTGTTAACTAGCCTAATCCTTCTCAAATATAACATGTATTGGGGTTACAGAGCAAGTATTCTTAATGTTCAGTTCATTCTCTTAAGCTCCTAATCTGAAATCGCCAGCATGCTGAATCATTGAAATGCTGTTTTGAAATTCTTTGGCAGAGTTTCCTGGCCCATGCAGTCAGCAAATCCTTTTTTCTCTCTTTGTTGATGGCATTGACTTGAAATCTGTAAAGAACTAATCTGCAAAAATCTGTGTGCTGTGTTATTTAGTTAGCTATTTATATCCATATTTATTAAACTTGTATCTACTTTCCAAGCCTCAAGGCATATTTACATCTTTGAAATCATAATCCAAATAAGTTACTGCCATTGTAGCAGGCACTCTACATTCAAGTAATCACCAGTCATTGCTACAAGAAGAGAAGGCAAAATGCTGCCATAACAAATCTTTTTAAACCCTACGTATATCAACCACTAATTCAACATTTGCACTGCTAGACAGTCATACACTCCATTTTATGAAGACCCAGCAATTGTGGAAGATAGCTGAATCAGAAAATACCCTAAATACCCACAGTGTAAATCTTAAATTAGTAGATTTAGTAACATAAATGCATTTGCCTATTGTTGGTAACATAAAGGTATCTGCCAATTTTAGATGTCACTAAGAATATTAAAAAAGTCTAAATTAGATTTTTATCTGCTCTTTTTATAACTTTTCTGGAACCAAAAAACATGGAACACTACTAGGTTTACAGGAAAAGAGACTTGATCTGTTTTGATCGCAACCTGAGCTGACTTTCTGTGTCACTGCTGTTGGTTGTAGGAATAACACAAAAATAAGGAGCAGTTCTTTTCTTAAGCGTGATATCTTCTCCTTTTAGGGTAAGTACCATCAGTACATACTATGTTTGGAAAAGAAACGTCTAGTATATTAGGTTTTCCTCAAGCGTCTAGTAATTGTGCTAACCTGATAACATCAAAAGCCTTTTCATATCAAATAATGTAGTTGTGAAAGGCGCTCACATCTGTTTTGACTCTCCAGTGTATATAGCAGACAGCAGAGGTGATCAAGAACTTGTAGACATGAAATTAATTTCATAATAGATAATTAATCAGATTTTTATATCATAATTAGCATGTATTATTGTTTATATTATGACAAAGCCCCAGATACTGATCAGATGAAACAAACAAGTAAGTTGATGGAGGATGACAGTAAATTTGGGAAAAGTCATTCTGTATTATTTTCAAGAGATGAAAAAAAGAAATTTGGGACCTTGAGCTAAATTCAAGTAAGGTTCAGTTTTAACTGATTGAGAAATAAGGTAGACAACAGGAGAAAAGAAAGTTGAAACTGCTCTGTGCACTAAGTATTCTATTAGTCTAGAGACCACGGCAGACATTCTTGACATTTCATGTCACCTAAGCGAATTTAAAGAAATGGGGTTTTTCCTCCATGCATGTCTTTCATACAGTAGATTAAATACTGTACTGTGATATAGGGAAGTTTGCTAGGTTCATTTCCTTAGACAGTCTGAAGTAATGCATTTTTCTCAGACATGTCACAAGCAATCCTGTCAAGATTTGCCTGAATGAGTTTGTTTTAAATCATAAATAGTTGTGATGTATATACAGTGAGCGTTCAAGAACCTTGAAGAAAAAGGAGGTCATGGCCTTCCGAGTACTCTCAGCACCTCATGCAAGTGCGGGTCTGTGTTTGTTCTGACCAGTCTCGGGTATGGGGTCTCACTACATGGGTGTTTTATCTCCTTGCTGTCTATCTTTCTGTCTATTTTACCAGCCTGACATCTGTGTTAAAAAAATGCTATCTTTCCCTCTGTTCCCCTGGAGTTACTTTATTTCTGTTTCTGTTTACTGTATCATTCTTACTTCTGGTGAGGACTGTTTATTTTGCTCTTAAATATTTTGTCCTTCTGCTTTTATGCTGTTTTTATTATACAGTTGTTTATTCAACACCCCAAGCAGCTTGGTATGGAGGATGGAGAAGGAAGTTTGTATAAATAAATGATCATTAAATGCAGAGGACTGCCTAGCAACAAAATGAAGCAGAATATGTCTCTCATGGTAGAGGGTGGACCTTTTCTTTGATAAATCGGTGAAATGTTTGGAGGACTCCCCCTGTGCTCAGAAAGGAGTGGAACATTTGAAGAAATTCTCTTTCTGCTGTTTTTGTTGATTTGCTAATGAGTACATTTTGTGGACTGTGCAAGTGAGACGTGTCAGGACTGCAAATGAGAGAGCTTGTCCTGGAAGACTGCTATTTCTAATGCTTTATTTGTGCATCTGCAGCAACAAGAGGGAACCTAGCAGATAGTGGTTTTAGCTATTTTGGCCAGTGTTTCAGAAAGGAGGAGACCAAAGATGGTTGAATAGTTGGGCCATCAGCATGGACTTTTTCCTAATACAGCTTTAACTTTTATCAGGGAAAGTCTTTTCAGGACTCAGCTTACAATAGCATTAGGCATTGCAACTTCAGATTGCAGTGCCTAATTTTGGTGCCTTGAGGTCGAGTGGGGCCTGGGCGCTGTATATCTTAAAGAGCTGTGTGCTCAGAGCCAGAGACACAAAAGCCAGCATGCCTGCTTTGGAGCTAGGTAGCTCAGGCCATTCAGGCTAGCTCAGGGACACGGTGAAGAGAGAGATTCGTGGTTTATGATCTACCTCTCTCAGACAGGGCCTAGTTTTTATGAATGAGAAAATGCCTTCCTTCACAAAGGGCTGCAGATCTGTGCCCTGTCTTCAGGTGAACCATGCAAACCTTATCCTTTTTTGCCGAGTGTAGGTGGTAAAAATCCAACCTACACTATATAGGTTTTTTACCCAATATCCCACTTGTCAATATTTTCATTTTTGATGTGACATTCAGGTTCAGTTCCCCTCACTGTCTCGGGAGATACAAACTTGTACCACTATAAAGAAAGTTTTGGCACTTTGGCTTTAAGATGCTCAAATGTGAAAAGTCTTTCAGTCTCTTGTGCTGCTATTGCTCCATTTCACATTCCTTCATTAAGCAGTAGTGGGTACAGGTATAAGCACAATATAAATATTAATCTAACTATACAGTGTAGTAGGGAAGGTATTTTATGTATTGGTTAGGTTACTTATATGGAGGAAGGGGAGACCTGGTTTCTAGTAGCTGCTCCAATGAACATTTCAGTAATTACATCTAGATATTAACAGGGATTAGTATATGGACCCCAACAAAATATGAGACTTTAGGTGTATCCAGATTTAGACAGCAACTGAGGGAGAGTTAAAAACCCTACATATTGGACCATTTACTGCTGGTTAGACATCGACATCCTTTCCTTATCTCACCTACTCATGATGGTGGCAGGTCAGGTATAGGACTATGGAGCATTTGTGGATTCCTAGGTCTGGGTTTATGATCCAGTGTCATCCTGACTCCATAGAAGGGTGAGACCTGGGACACATCAGCCCCTCCATTTCTCTTTCCCACTCACATTTTTACAGTTTCTCTGCCAGGGACCAGATGGCAACTCTGGTCCACATTGGCTAGATTTCTGGTTTGGGTGATCAGACAGGAGTGTGTTGTGCAGTACATACCTGGATGCTATTTTAAATACAAGTGCTTTGCTGTTACTGCCTGTCTGTAAAATAAGTATAATAACTCTTTCCTTCCTTATGGTGGTGTTGTGACAGCAACTCAGTTACAGACTCTCAAATGTTCAAGTATTACAGTGCCTTGAGAGTACCTAACATGAACTGAAGAACAGAAGGTCAGCGACAACCGGATGAGAGAATGGTGATTCCAAGCAAATACGTGCTATGCATGGAAAGGCCCAAACATTATTAATTCACCTATGCACAAGGTCATTCACAAAATAAATGAAGAACTGAGTAAAAGTTCAGAACAACTGGTACATAACCCTGGAGTACTAAACAAGGAGAGTTATCACAGGAACAGCACAGCTTGGTTACTTTACAGATTGACAGCCTTAACTGTCAAGGACTTTCGTCGGAAACCTGCTAGTTGTTACACTTAATACACATGTGTTGCTTTTTCTAATCCTACTAAATTTTTAAAATAATGAAAAACTTCCTCTGCGTTCCTTTTTGTTACCCACAGTTTATTTATCTTTGAAATAGAAGGCAATTTTAAGCACAAAACCCCAAACCCCAAGAAAAGAGAAAGCATATTTCAGCAAAACAAACTGCAAGTGCTAATACTGCTCTGAGTTTTTGAGTTCAAATCTATAGGACCTGAAAGGGCTTCATATTGTGTGAGAGAGAGGACTGACGTTTTTAATGACAATTGAAAAAGAAGTTAAAGGTCAAAGATATGCCCATGAAATGCAACTTTACATCTCAAATGTTTTTGCTGTTTATCTGTTTCTTTCTGAAAAATTAATTGCCCGTCAGACAATTAAAAATTCATCAATATGTTTACTTGTGCATTTACCAAAACAGTTTTATGGAAAACCAGAATGCATGCAAAGGTTAGCAGATATGATGTTCGGGAGATGAGATGTGCCTATTTTCCCTTAAGGATTTTACTGTTATTGATTTTTTCAAGTGATGAGCAGCAATACAAATTGTTGAGGTGTAGTAAAACTTTGTTTTCCAGAGGAGAATTTATCACCCTTATTTTCCCCCAGTCAATGATTTCAGATTTTGCAACTCACCTTTCATCTGACTCCTGTCTTTCCTGCACCATTATAGTTCAAACTTCTCAGCAACCACTCAGTGACCTCAACAAACTCTTTAAAGTTTTTCAAGTCCACACACAATTTCCTGAAGATATACTCTACTTTCCACTTTCATGCAGCATTTCCTAGGGGGAGATTTCTATTCTGGTTTGTTGTTCTGTTTGGGTGGTTGCCACCTACACATGTTGAAGCTTTTGAAGACTGCTCTTTCAGAGTTGAGTGTGTTGTTCTTGTACTATTAAAGAAATATTCCTCCTGAGATCTGTAAAGAAGAATTCTTCTCAGGATTCTCTGAGTTTATCCAGGTATATTGTTGAGAGATAGCTGCTGCTGCCGCTCTAGATAGCTTCTTGACAGCTTATATTCAGCATGGCTAATCTGCGATCATTGCTTTTCATTTTAAGATTTCTGCATTTTTCTTCTTTAATGGAACTGACACCTGTCCGTTCAGAACATAGCCCTCGATAGTCTGCTGTCATTGTCATGTTATTTCTGTGTTTCTGCATTCCCTGAAGGTTACCTTAAAATCTACAAAACATACCTTGTGTTCTAGGCCCATTTATTTCCTCAGTTGGATTCTTTAAAGGTTTTCGCATCCTTTTAGACCCACAGTTTAAAAGAGTAGTAAATGTTAAACTAGGCTAGATAAAACAAAACAACAACAAAAAAGAAAGGCTAAAATCTATTCTTGTTTTTTTCTAGTGTTTCTGTTGTGAATAATAACTAGCACCTAGGAATGACCCCAGTGAGCTGACGTATGATTTTTTTAAGCTATTGACTGAAGCGTCTTGTTAGATTCAGGTTGGAATCTCATACAGTTTCAGCTGTTTCTCTGTTGGGAGTATTAATAAAAAAATAAATCTGAGATGATTTGCATCTCCGATGACTAAAATTCAGGTTTGGTTCCCAGTTTCTAAAATGGATCAACCTCATTTTTCATGAGAAAATTTTCCCACAGCTCATGGGCAGCCAATTCATCAGCAGATCATGCAAGCTTAACCCAGGCTGTGAAGCTGTCTTTGCTTCCCAGGTCTTCCCATTCTTGCTCTCCGATGGAATTGGAAAAGTGCGCGGCTTGTGCGAGCATGTAGAAATGGAAAGAGCTGCATCCTAAGATGTTCTGAGTCCACCCTAGTCCTCTTATCCTCCTCCAGTCATCCTCTGCTTTCAAACATCTCCATCTGTAGACCTTGTTTCTGTATTTAGAAGACACATGCACTCCTGCTCAGTCAGTAAACTTTTTTCAAGGTTTGTTGCTTGGAGGCTAAGACGGCAGAAATCAATCCCAAGACAGAAATGCAAGAGAAAGTGCAAAAAATGAAGGTTTCTGAACTGATCCCTATAGTTATGGAGCCCTTTACGGCTTGTTGTCCTCTATAGCATTTCAGAGGTGAAGGATCTGGTGGGCTTTGCATGGTCTGCTGGGTTGCTTCCTACCTGTGAACTGTAGAAAAGTCTTACTTATTTGAGAAGGAGAGAGTGCTGAGAACTGAGAGTAAAACTGTAGAGTGCCAATTTGCAGTGCAGGTTCTTTTGATTGATTTTACTCTGAATATCACAGTGTACCCATAGATTCCCTTTATATAGCCTGCGGAGAAAAACAGGCACCTCTGGAGGACAGCTCCTGTAAGCCATCGTAGGTGCCTGTAGAAGGAGGATGACTTGCCCTCTGGCTATGGTCTTCCCAATGAATACAGGGGGAGTTTAGGCTGACAGACATAGGCGTTTCACTTGTCTTCCCTAGCTCAGGTGTGTAGAAGCACCAGTCCAGATTTCTATTCCCTATTGTAGCATCAAGTCACACTAATTGAATTTGGATAAGGAGAGTGAATATAAAGAAACTAGTATGACTGTCTGCACACTCTGTGTGAAGGAGTGTTTTGTGACGCACAGAGATGTCCTGCGGACCACTTCACATGAAATGTCTCTTTCAGGGTTGCTTGGGAGTGCAGGAGACTGAACTTGATGAACTTTTTTTCATAAAGAAGAAAATATTGGCACAAATCTACTTAAATTGAACTATGCTGGTATTTTGGAGTCAATGTGCTGTTGAATTAATATGAAAAGTAGCTAACTTTTGAAAGAGAATCGTGATTTTGAAGGCAAAAATGAAATCACAAAGAATGTGCCAAATCTATTTCTGTATATAAATGTACAGATATATAAATACTCATACAAGTGGGCGATTAATTTTATATATACAAAAACACATAAATGCATAAACTGGAAAAGAGATCAGGAAACGTCTGTGTTTGTAGAATTTATACACACAAAAAAGATTTGATGTTTTATTTACAACTATCCCCTCATATGCAAACACATAACCATAAACACAAAATCAAATTCTGCAACACCACTCTATCATTATATATCTGTAGTCTATAGGATCTCAAAGTTTTGTGAAAGCATTGATTTTTGTACCATCCAAATGTTTGTTTCTGTACTGCTTTTATTAAGAATATTTTCCTCCTCTGAAGCTCTGTGACAGGTGGAGAAGTAGAACTCGGGTCTCCTGAGACTTATTTGTCCATCTTGAGATGGACATTGATGCAAGGACTTGAAAGGCTGGTGGGTCTCAACTTTTCCAGTTGAAAACCCTTAACTGTGCGCTGCTTAAAATTCATGAGAGCTAGGAAATCCTATCTCTAAAAGAGTAAATGTTAATTATGAATTGATCCAGCAGTATCTTGCACATGCATGGCAAGGAGCGTAAGGCCCCAGCTACCTCTGAATTCAAATTCAGATGCCAAGAGCTGGGAGCTCCCACCTGAGAGATGCTTTTCTAAATAGTCTTCAACTCCCAGCACTTCTTAGGTAGCAAAAGCAGTGGTCAGAAATGTTCTGGATGTTTTGCAAACCTAGGCAAATGGCAGCCCTTGTGACAGCAAACGTGCTATGGCAGAATTTGTTTCTAGTATGTTTTCAATGGCTTACTGACAGTGAAAATAGGAAGACAGGAATTGTGCTATAGGCTTTATTTGCCTGCACCCTGTAGCCTAAATGCAGTAAGGAGATGAGAAGCATGTTTCCTTGAAAATGCTCTGTTTATAGTGCTTCCAGTGAATCTCAGCTGTTCTCTAATTATAGAGATGATTGTTTTTCTTCTTTCCTTTCCACACTAAAGAAACAGAATAGCAGTAATACATCACAGAATGTAAGTTCTGTGAAGTAAAAATTGCTGATGAAAACCTGAAGAGTTGTCTTGGGAACATATAAGAAGAAAGGTCTCCTCCATCACTGAGATCAGTCCCCTGCTCTTTCAGACCACCATGGTATTAATCCCAATAATAAATTTATCACGTTCCCTTCTCCTTTATTAGGCCAGTATTGAACTACTGCTTTGCAGCATCCCTGAGCCATCCATAGGTGAGTAGTCACTTACTATGGATGTTTCTGTTTCCAGAGAAGAGGACCTACAGTACATGCAGCTATGCTCTGTGCAGAGGAGGGCTGGTTCTGCAGGCTGCCTCTGCTCCAGTGCTGCAGAGAGGAGTGGAGCTTCTTTAAAGAGTCTGATATTTTGAATCAATTAGAAATTTCTTTTCCTAAATTTCTTTTAGTTTCTCTATCATAATAATTTTTCATTATCTGCTCAACACTGAATAAATATTTTTGCTGCCTGGTTTTGTGTAAAACAAAAATTTTCATTTTGGCTAGAGCCAAAGAACGTGAGCACTCTGGCCCTCTTAGCCAAGCTGTTTGTCTACAATTTGTTGAAAAGCAACAATGTTCATATCAGTATGATACCAGAACCATAAGAATGTCAATAGGATGAGAAGTAGTGTTGCTTTTCTATTTCTGTTGTTTCTGCTATGGCATGAATTTTTGAGTTTGCAGCTGTGGCTGGTTTCTTCTGGACTTTGTTAATCACCCAGGATTTTAATGACATAATTTGTTTAATATGGTTAAAGTAGATTTAAGACTAGTGGGATCATAGATCATGTCATCTGACCTGCTGTATGTCACTCATTTTCACAATTTACCCAATTATTTCTCTACTGAAGCCAATAGCTTCAGTTTATCTAAAGCAGATTTCCCAGACAGGTGTCCGTTCTTGATTGGGGAACATGAAGAGGAGGAATGTTCCCATCACTTCCTCTGGTGGTTTTGTTACACCGTGGCCTTTGGCTTGTCCCTGCTGCTGTTGTTGCTACAGATACATAAGCTGAAAATGAAAAGTCGATAGTTCCAGCAGTGATGTCTGCAGTAAACTAATCAGCACTGGCTGGATTGAGATGTCTGGCTGGTATTTTGTGGAGAGAGGTTTTCTAAATTACTGGCTGTCAAAACAAATACTGACAAAAACTTCACTGCAAACAGCCAGTCCTGTGTCCTACTCTTTGCTGTGGTTTAACAGGATGTTTCAAAGACCTGCTCTGTCCCCATTATCTTTTCCAAGTCACCATCTTAAAAGTTTGTGTCAATAAAATTCCTGCCTTGGCTTGTGAACCTGCTAAACAGGCTTGAGGAGTGGGCCCATGTGAACCTAATGAGGTTCAACAAGTCCAAGTGCAAGGTGCTGCACCTGGGTCGGGGCAATCGCAGACATGAGGACAGACTGGGAGAAGAACTCACTGAGAGCAGACCTGCAGAGAAGGACTTAGGGGTTCTGGTGGATGAGAAGTTCAGCACAAGCTGGCGTTGTGCACTTGCAGCCCAGAAGGCCAACTGCATCCTGGGCTGCATCAACAGAGGCATGGCCAGCAGGTCGAGGGAGGTGATTGTCCCCATCTGCTCTGCCCTTGTGAGGCCCCACTTGGAGTCCTGCATCCAAGTCTGGGGCCCCCAGCACAAGAAGGATGTGAACCTATTCGAGTGGGTCCAGAGGAGGGCCATGAGGATGATCAGAGGGCTGGAGCACCCCTCCTGTGAAGATAGGTTGAGAGAGCTGGGGGTGTTCAGCCTGGAGAAGAGAAGGCTCTGAAGGCTCTGGTGAGACCTCACTGCGGCCTTTCAGTACTTAAAGGGGGGCTTATAAAAAAGATGGAGAGTGACTTTTTACTCGGGCACATAATAATAGGACAAGGGGGAATGGTTTTAAACTAAAAGAGGGGAGATTTAGATTAGATGTTAGGAGGAAATTCTTCAGTCAGATGGTGGTGAGGCACTGGCACAGGCTGCCCAGAGAAGCTGTGCATGCCACATCCCTGGAGGTGTCCAAGGCCAGGCTGGATGGGGCTTTAGGTAACCTGATCCAGTGGGTGGCATCCCTGACCATGGCAGGGGGGTTGGAACCAGAGATATTTAACGTCCCTTCCAACCCAAGCCATTCTGTGATTCGAACGTAGTTCAGAGAGAGCATGCAGTCAAGAAGGAGGCATTCCCAAAGAACTAAAACCATCCGGTAGCTTTTCCTCACACACTTGGTGTTAAATGCGGCACTGACTTGTTAGATTAATATGAGATTAGAACCATTCTTGTAGAAGATAAGGTGTTTTGGAAATAGCTGCTTGTTTTATTTTTCTCAGGTAGAAGTCACTACTTGAAAATACTTATGTAAAACTTTTCTCTACACTGTAGATTTGTAGGGATTTCAGCCCTATTATAGTGAAATGCAAAAGTCTGTGCAAGTCTGTTTTATGACCTATGTCTTGCATTAAGCATACTTGGCAAGTTGCTCTGAATAATTTAGTCTGTTATGTCTTGAGATAGCTGCAGCTCCTGCAAGATTTATTTTAATCTAGAGTACTTTACCATTATGTTTTTCAAAGGTTCTTTTTTCTTAAAATCACTGAGATGGTCTTAAAATGAATTGGTAGATTTTCCTTGTTTTTAATAAAATATTGTATTGCATAGTGCATTTCTTTATTCATAAAATGAGACTAGTGTACTTTTAACTCTGTTGTTAAAATGTGTCAGATATTTGGCAAAGGACTGGACTGAATAGATGGCTTTTTCATTTGAGATGTTTCATCTCCTTAAGATGGTTCTCTTTCTGCTTCTCAGATGACCAGATCTTTGTCAAGAAAAAGATTATAGTAGTGCATCCAATAAGAACATTTTCTGCTTTTGTCACATATGAAGTAGGTTAACTAGGACATTCAGCTGACTGTTGTCATCGACCCAAGTGACATGTCACACTGAAAAAAAATTTATATGAAGAGATGAAAGAAATCGTTGGATTGTAAAAGTTAACTGGTGTAGGGAGCAAATAGTTTAGTTAGAAGATCATTTGACTTTACAACTTCCTTTGATTTTCAATGTCTGTAATTCTGTATGGGTGTGAACAATTTTCGAAATGTGCGTATGCATACATACCTGTTGCCTAGATAAAGCATTCTGATGAAATTACTCCTATTCACTGAATTACGTTTTTTAAACATAAAGCAAGCCCCAAAAAAATAGAAGTATTGAATGGCTAGAGTTCAATTTCTCCTCTACACTTAACTTGTGCTTCTTTTCTCATCTTAGTGTGAATTTGGCTTTCTCCTGTTGACCATGTATTCATCCTTGGGGGATCCTACAAACCTCACCATTTATAACTGATTCAGCCACCACGTCAATTTATGTCTCTCATAAGCTGAGGAACTGTTTTCTGACAAAGCCTTAGCCATTATTATGGAAGTAAACTGTTGGAATGCCCTCCTCTACTCTGTGGGCCTTGTTGTGCATAATACTTCATTTTTGTAAAGAAATCTGTTTACACAATACAAAGATGCCTCTTTCAAGACATTAACTTTTTATAACTTGAACATAGAATACTGCTAATTAGGCAAACATAAATAAGAGCAGTGAAGCTGGATCATTAGTAAATCTTGATAGAGACTAGAATTTATGCCAAATAAATGCATTTTGAGGCCATGTGTTCAGGTTACTTATAAATAGATATTTCCAGACCTGGTAGGATCTGTGACATATCACTTTTTCTCTTCAAGTTGGAGGAAAGATATGACAGCATCTTGGAGTTCGCATGGATCTTCATTTTCCTCCAAATAGCCTATTCAGAGGTGTTATGTCCAGTGTTAGCTGAGATTTGGCTTACAAACAGGAGAAGAGGGAAAATAATTGAAGATACATCAGTAAAAAGTCATTCTAAGTATGCAGTCTTATGTCAAACCAGAATTATCTTGAAGGTTCTGTTTACTTAATCACCAAATAAATCTCTCAGGAAGCTAAATGAGCTCCACTGTAAAAAAAATATGTTCTATAAAGAGCTTTAGAGATATGGTATTATGACCTGATGAGGATGAATTCGAAGTATAATAAAACTTAGTGATAACAAAGCATTCTGATGACTCAAATTCTAGAAGTCTGTCTTTGCATTTTACAGTCATGCTGGTGGTTATACATTTATGCTGCATCGTGGACTTCCAAAAAATTTTACAGGCAAGACATGTCTTTGCTGAAATGTAGCCAGAGGTTTAGTATATATTTTAAGACAGGAAATGGGAAAAAAACATATCTACAGTTGAACATATAGTAGGAGGGAAAAGAGGATTTCAGTAGCCTATTTCAAGCTGGACTTTCTCTTATGGAAACCAAAACATCTTATGTGGCCATAAGGATTTTGGCTTTGATGTGCATCTTATCTGAGATGTATTACTCCCAGTAGCAGAGTGTCTCCAACATTTTGTACTGAGGAATTGATTTTGTTCCAATTCAGAGGCAAGAATAAAACCTACTGAGTAGTTATTGTGGTTTCCTGCAGTAACCATGTGCTTTATAGATGCATTGGGCTAATGATCCAGCACAACTCTGCTTTAAAATTGTAGATTTGCAAGGATAACAGGGTTTTATGGCACTGTGTGTCCATAAGCATATTAGAGTAAAATATTATGGCTTTAAAAGTACATGTGGTTTAAAAAAATGGGATAGATATGGAAGGAAGTGTACTTATATAAATAGCCTAAGAATATATTCAGCTGTTACCATACCCCTAAAATGTTTTGTGTAGTTGTGCCGGAAATATTTGTTGGTAGTACAGGATTGGATAATGAGTTGTGCATTCACTAATATTTAAGCAGATGCTCTGAGCTGTGAATCATGTTTTGAACAGTGGTATGTGATGCCCATAGTGTACATAGGCTCATGAATGCCTTCATTCATGCCCATCTGTTAAGATGGCAGTGAGCCCGCATAAAAGTGGATTGGTCCCTTTTCTAGAAAGCATAGTGCCAGACTGTTATGAGTTTGGATGGCAAGCTCATTTAACATTGCAAACAGTGTCTCTGTTGCAGAAAATCCCTTCTTAATATTAGGACTGAAGCATTAATAGGTGACTTGATATAGTAGGTTACACTGGAGGTTATTTTGTGTTGAAAGAAACTACTCAAACATGGCAGAAGAAAGAAGAGTGCCCATCTCAAAGGCACAGCAGGATACTGAGAGGACGAGCTGTGTGTCAAAGGCAAGTGTGGGAGCCGGAAAGAGCTCTTGGAGTGTCTAATGGCTTGTTTTGCGGCAGAATTGCCTAGAGACAGCCCAAGACAGCTATTGCAGTCAGGCAAGGGCAGATGGTGTTGGGCAGTGGAACAGATCGGATAGATCTCTTCATAGTTTCTGCTAGATGCTTGTTAATGGAATTAGCCCAAAAGGCATTATCTTAAATGGCTATGTCACGTCCTGCATTGAACTGTGCAGAGTACTTGCAGCAAATTCTGAAGTTAAATTAAAAAAGTAGGTAGTTTTCCTGTACAGGTTTTTGGGTTAAGCAGACACAATTTTAAGAGAAATCTGGTTATCTGAAAATGAGAAAAAAATAATACTTTTGCATCATTTTTTTCTAAAGCAAGTGACTTTCACCTTGGATCCATAATGAGATGATGCTGTTGCTCACATTCTAAGCTCTGTATCTCATTTCCGTGTATCTAACATGGATAACTTATTTCCATGTATCTAACATGGCAAAAATAAGAAAAGTTGAAAGGTGAAGTAGCCTCTCTCTTTGCAGTTTTCAAGTTAAGGTCCTGCTCAAAATTTTTAATATTTAGGTTTAGGCTTTGTAGCACTGTCACTTCCTCATATTTTTAAAAATATTTGTTCTATGACTTCTGATCTTTTGAGTTATCTAGTATTGCACATTCTTTCTCAAAGTGGATGATAGAAATTTGATGACTGCAAGGGACAATGAGTTTTTGATCTATCCATGATATTTTTATGGCTTAAGAACTGAAGTAAAAACAACTTGTCTTAAATAAGCTCAGTACTCCTAATGTAGGTTATTAATTGACATATAGTGAAGCAGCTTTTCTAAAATAAATGCTTAAGTACCTTTCTAGTCAGCGGAGATGCATATTTGAAGCCTTTAGGCCAAGATTCTGTCCAAGAAACTGAAGTCCTGAACTTCTTCAAGGCTCTCAAAGGTACCAGCTTTTATCCATGGGTTATCTATGGAACTTTTGCAGTAAAAGGGTTGATTTACTAGTCACCTACCATTTAGACAGAAACTGTATGCCTGGTTTAGGCAGACTGCTTCCCAATCAATGCTCCCTGGGGAACTGCACAGTATTAGTTAAAATCTTTTCACCTTGATCTGGTGCCATAGGTGAAAGCAAAATTAATCTTCTCATAATCTGCACAGTAAAGTTAATCTGAAAAACAAAAGAAATATTGCTCACTATTAACATTATAGAGGTCTTATAAGGTGTTTTTTTTAAAGGAATCTTTCTAAATGCTGCATTTCTTTCACAAAACAACGACACTGAAGCTATAAAACTCAGATATTTGCTCCTTTTTTTGTAAGGACCATGTCTGGTATGCTTTTGAATATTAAATTGTTTAATGTAGGTTCTCTTTGAACTGTTACTGTCCTATCTGTCCTGACAACAATAATTTACCACGGTGAGGTGCCTGTATCGACTTTAGCCATTGTTTTTAGACACCGTGTATATCTGTTCATCATGCCAGCCGAATTACTGGGCTGTCTGAGTGCTGTGTCAGCAAGCTAAGGCTTTCTTCCATGTCTGTAACTCTCCAGCTCTTAAGTGTTCTTGACTGTTAGCTGGTGACCTTAGAAAGTCGTTTCATCTCTGACTCCACAAGTGGTAGTAAGACTATTGGGACAATGTTCTGGCAAGAGTAATAATAGCTCAAAATATGTTGAAGTTAAAAGCAAACATCTAAGTGCATTTGTACAAATGACAAACATGAGCAACATGACTTTTTGAAGTCTCATGCACAGCTGCAGTAACTAGTACATGAACTGGCACTGTCTGACTTCTCTTCTTCTGGTTTCTGAATATTTTTTCCCCAAATCTTTGTTCTTTAATGAACAGAAGCTGGTGTCTAGTATTTAAATAGATTTCAAGAGCTGCTGAAACACTAGATATCACATTTCCTTACATATCATAAATAGGTTTTGTGGCATCCATCAGCAAAACCTCTAAGCATTTTTTGTGAGATTTATGCTGCTGTCATGGTCTAATGCATTATAAAAGCAAAAAGGGAAAATGAATTACTGTCAGATTTTTTGGTGGGCAGAGTAGTCTTTTAGAACAGCAGAGGGATTCCCTCTGCTGTTGACAGCAGCCTGGGTACGTGGGTGAATCGTATGCTCATCTTACACTCCTAGCTTGGAGCTCAGCAGGCCATTGCTGCATATTGTTTGTCACTATAAGAAGGCTTGTCTTTGGGAAGAACACAAGGGAATGGGAGTTTTGCTAATCAGAAGGTAGAAGAGGCTGATATGAAATAAAACCAAGACTTCCCCGTGTTACATTTCTTTTTTTGTTTGTTTGCTTTAGCTAGAAGGACCAACGGATGGAGTACAGGAGCCAGACATTTCACTAGACATATTTTAAAAAAAAAATGCGATTCCACTAAAATGAAAAACTTGAGCATGGCTTTTGATGTACTGAGCTTCCAGGGCAGTGCTTTTGTAGCCCCTTGGCTCTGATCCTTTAAGGATTATTCAATTTAAATGTTGTACCACTAAAATTTACTGTGATTTTAAGAGACTTAATGCTGACAAAAGCTTAGAGACAGTAGTCAGCTGGACATCTCAGTGAGCCCAGATGGAAATGGGAATGACATATTTTTAGAATAACCTTCTGGAAAGCCTAAGCAAGCAAAAACATTAAGTGCAGTAATTCTTGCTGTTCAAAGCCCTGGTGCATGCCAGACCACATGTAAGCTACAGAACAATAGGTAGAAGTGGATGTTGGCAGCTTGGGAGAGCATTGCGACTAGTGTCCATCATATAAACATAGGAAGAGATTTTCAAAAGAATCAAAAGGAGTCAGGCTCGGACTGAGTCTTTGACAACTTCCACGATGTACTTGACCACTGGGCAAAAGTGTAGTTCAAATATGTCTACACTGAAATGGGGAAATGAAAACAGTTCTTACCAACAGAGTCCTGCCTCTGCAGCCTTCGTAGTTAGCTGCCACGTGCCAGCTCCCACCATGCTGCATTTGAAGTGGTGCTTTCTCGGTTGATAACTAGCCAAATGCCTCAGCTGCTCATACAAATGGTTCATTGCAAATCAATGAGATTTTCTAGACACAAGCAGTTAATACTTCAACAAGCAACTGCAGATAAAATTGCTGTGTCAGATTTCATGGCAGAGAGAGCTGTTGCCCTTGTTCAGAAAATTGTGTGCCTGGAAAGTTTTCAGATCTTGCCATTTCAATCATCTGAAAATTTCTGCTTTCAGATCAGCTTTGAAATGTTCACAGTCCCTCCATGCCAGTCTTTTTTTGGCATTGTTTTTCTAGTTTGGAAGAATCAAGGATGAAACAGGATAGTTTCTACCCCCTGACAAACCTCAAGAGGCAGGTTAGTGCTACAGACTTTGCTCTGGTTATATTAGGATAAGAAGTCATTACTAAAATTCAAGTCTTTCTCAGCACTTCTTGCTGGATGCTCTGTTTACACAAGCATGTTCATGGATGTGTGGATGTATTTTGTTTTTCCATCTGATCTTCCAAGGAGAAGTGGGCCTTTTGCTGCATGCAGAATTTTTCAGATTCCCAGAAAATGCCTACCTTGAAACGTACTCAGTCCAATAACAGTCAAAGAAGCAGATGAAATTTTGCATCCTGGTTTGATTCAACAAGCCATCTTTTTTAAAGAAATAGCTTGATTCTGCTGTAAAAACAAACAAACAAACGAACATTCCAGTGCAGCACAGCAGCTTCTAGCTCTCTCTCTGTCTCAGCCCGCATCTGCCATTTTTGCCCCCACTCTCCTAAATATGTCTATGTCACCCAGAGGACATAGTCCTGGGCTTTTGGCCAATATCCTGGGCTTGAATTCCCACATAGAAAAGCATTTACTTAGGAAAATAATATGTGGCAGCCGGTAGGCACAATACTACCTCTATTGCCAGAATGTACTGACTCTAAATGAGGCTGTGGCAGATGGCCTAAAATGTTTCACTGCTTTCTTTTTCTAGATCAGGATTATCCAATTAATTTGTACTATGGTGCATAGCATTGTTTTACAGGTTCTGGTCAGGTGGGTGGGATGTATTATCTCTAGCTTTGCTGGACCAAGCAGGTTCTGCTAGTGGGGGAAAGGCGATGCACAACTGAACCCCTGGGACAGCAGGCTCCTCGTGAGGCCAGGAGAGTGGGAAGGAATATGGGATCGTCTCCGCAAGGGACAGCATCTGTTAAAACCAGCAGACGTACTCCTGGTTCGATCGTGACTGAGTCCACCATCTGAGCAGCCCTGTTTTAGACAAGGGTGGCATTTTACTTGATAGTGGTGCTCTTACACACACGACACCCGCAGAACTGGTGTTATGTTACTGTTTATTGAGTGTTGTTCTCATGTGTGGTACTTGGTAGATACAGAGAAAGGCCTTCTGTCGCCAGTGTTGCCTTCTTCCAGTTTATAAGCAGTTCTAGAGCAATCTGGGTCACACCCAGACACTACAGTTTGGATACATGTGATTCTCAGCACCAAGGCTGAGAATGCAGCCTCAAAGTGTGACAGATCTTTTTACCCATCTCTTGAATGATTAAATTGAAAGCTTTTCCTGTAACATTCAGATGAGTAGGGGGGAGAATGGAGAACAAGCAGTATCATGCCTGCACAAACGTAAGTTACAAGCACAGTTGAAAGATGGAAGATCTTTTTAGCTGGAAGATGGCCAGGGCAGCACAGAAGAATGTGAAATAGAGAGAATTCAGTCAGTAGGACCTTTCTGTTGTTGTGGCTGGAGAAATCTGTAAATGTTATTTTTGTTCAAGAAGTGATGATGTGTAGAGAGATTTGGTATAGGTTAGTGAAAACATATGGGGAAGAATAGGAAAAAGTCAAATATGACATTGAGATATTGGGGTTTTGGAAGGGGAGAGTAGAGTGCAATCATTTTTGACAAAGAATGGTTGAGAAAGAAAAAAGAGCAGCTCACTTTTTGCTAGGTTTATTAGAAGGAAGAACTTTGAAGTGTAACCTAGTAAATACTGTCCATCAAACCAGAATTAGGCCAGCTGCCTATTACTGTAATAGCTCAAGGAAAACGTCCTTGTCTGTTCTCTCATCTTCTCTGGGTACATGTTTTCACTCAGTTAAGAAAAGTCAGTGGAACTGCATTTAAAAGTGTTGTCACTTCACAGTCTGTCACAGGGCTTTTGCCAGCTCCTTTCAAAAAGAGTCGGTGCCTAGAACTGTGCCAGCTGGTTGATCTGATCGTCTTGTCACTTTACTAGAAAATCTAAATATACAGCAGTACGAACTGAAATATGTCTGCTGTCCTGTTTTGCAACTATTCTGCATTTGGTTGAAGAACTACTTTCTCATTAAAGCGGTACTGAAGCTCTCTCTATCTTTCTGTTCTATAGGTTGTCATTTTGTATTTTGAGCCAAGTGTATTTCGCTGTGTTCTCCTAAGATGGGTTCGTCTTCTGGGCTTTGCCACTGTTTATGGAACTGTGACTCTCAAGCTGCACAGGTATTTCACATATTATTAATTTCCATCTCTGTGGGAGTATGTGCAATCTGTTTGGGTACGTAGATTGAAGAACTGCAAATATTATCATAAACAAGTTCCGTTTGTGATTTTTAAAACCACTATGTATTTCTCCAAACTATTCCTGCTGAAATTATATGCTACTAATTCCAGTAGAGAACTATGAGTGCAGACAGTGATAATGATGGTTGCTCAATGAGGCTGTGTGTCAGAAATGTTGAGCTGGAGCTGCAGGATTAGATGAAGAATATATACATCAACCGTAAAATTGTGCAAGAACCACTTTTCAAAGAAGGTGAATATATTCTACTTGAATGTAGGACAAAGTAAAATGTCTAAGCTTTCCATTTAAAGTGTTCATAGAGATACTCTATGTTTCTAAGTGTTTAAATACAGTGATGGTGGGTGAAATAGAATACATTATGGTGAATATGCATACTCTGATTTCCTACGGCTTATAAGTCAAGGGCTGCTTTCTTCAGGCAATCACAGCAGACAGGCTGCATGCTCATGAGCATCAGTGCCTGCCAGAAAAAATGTGTGGGAAATTCTGGGTTACGCTGTGGGAGGTTCCACTGGGTTGGAAATGCGTTCAAACGCAATTCAGAGATTAAGATTCAGAGACCCAACTTCAGATCCCACTTCTGCAGTCCCTTTAAAAAGTGAAGCCTTTGCTGGATAAAATCCTAATGCTTTTCCCTCTTTAAATTTTAGTGGAAAAAACTGCTGATACATTCTGTAAGTATTTTTATAGAAGTAAAGAGAAATGTGGTATGCATATATTGGTACTTAAACACCTCAGATGAAGTAAGCGTGCTCATCTTTTTATCTTAGTTTCATTACAGTGTTGGCATGTTAGATAAGTGAGGTTCAATATTATGCTCATAAACTGAATGAGGACTGAGAATATCTTCTTGTTCACGTTGCACAATTGACTTGTCACATTTTAGGTGGGAAACCCTGCTTTCCCATTGAAATAGAGCCTCTTCCTGCATTTGTGTCACTGCTTACAAGTATATGCTTTGGCTGGTAAACTCTGACTATATAACACTATGTCTGGCCACATCTCATTGAAATTCATCCAGAAAATCCCACACCCTCATGGTATTTTCCGGGAAGAACAATTTCTGATGCAAAAAGAATAACGACTAGAACACTATAGAAAAGATATGACAGAACTAGTGATTTGCTTGGATGATTCATTAGCTATAGGTCACATATATAGAGAAACAGTCTAAGATTATGGAAAACTCCCATCATCACTGCAGTTCTGCTACCCTAACAGGTTGTTTATATTATTTTACGTGGTGTGAGGAAGCCGTGTCTGGACAGGGAGTTGATCTTCTGCTTATGTGAAGTGAGAAGAGGCTGGAAAATTCAGCAGCAAATCTTGCACTTCTAGTTTGCTCGTTCAGCTCTTCGGTGTTACTTGGCACCTGTGCTGACAGGCTCAGTAAATGGGACAAAGATTGAATAAGAAACCAAGAATGAACTACATCCTCCTTCTCGATCACAGCAATGCAATGAAGGCTAACAGCAGACTAGGCTAACAGCAGACTAGGCTGTATCAAAGGAACCCAGCCAGTAGACTGAGGGAACTGATTATTCCACTTGGCACACCTTAACACATATTCACAATACTGTGTCCGGTTTTGGACCTTCCCAAGATGTCAGTGAACTTAAGCAAGTTCAGTGAAGTGCCACCAAGATGGTCAGGACTCGGAGCACTTGCCATGCAAGGAGAGACTGAGGGAACAGGGCTTGTTCAGCCTGGAGAAGAGAGAACTTTGGAGGGACCTAACAGCAGCTATCTAACAGCTACAAGGAGGTTACTGAGAAAATGGAGCCATGCTCTTTACAGTGATGTATTTTGGGACAACAAAAGGCAATGATAAATTGAAATGGGACCTTTCAACTTTGTACAATATTAGTTAGTGTCAGGGTCAACTTTTTGAGGAAAAACTTTTTCACCATCTGGGTAATTAAGCAGTGGAACTGATTGCCAGTGAGGTTGTAAATCTCCATACTTGGAGGTTTTAAGGCCCTCAGTGACCTCGTCTGAATTCAGCATTAACCCCGCTTTTAGCACTGGATGACCTTCTGGGACCATTTCCAACCTGATTGGTTCTATGCTTCTATATGAAACATGAAAAGAAAATAAATATTTCATGTATTAATCTGGAATTACTTTTTCTAGGAATCTATCTTTGTTTTCCACCAAGGTTTCATGATCATTCTTTTCCTACATTCATAATGCTGTGGTCTTTTTTTTAGTGCTAAATAGTTCAGTCAGGGAGTGTGCCTTGCAAAAAACTGAGTCATGTTAGATATGTTTTATTGTGTATATTTGCAACAATTATGCTAATTAAGAATAAAGCCTGGATAGTAGAAATTTAGTGGAAATTTAGTAGAAATTTATGGCGCATCTAATTTAATCCACAGTCATTGCAGAGCTGAAGAATGGCTTATTACAGAAACCACAAATACTCATGACAAGCACTGATTCCCTCCTGCAGGTAGCCTGTCTCTTGCCTGGGGGAAGAACTGGGTGCTAGCAAGGAAGTGGTGATTTTTCTAAGTTTAATGGAAATACCAGTGTTGTGTATAAGCAGCTGTTAATGATAACTAGAAAGTCTAAAGCTGTATTTCTCAACAAATGAGGTGCTTTGAATAGCACTGGAGCATGAAGGTTGTCCGAGCCAAGTAGGAGGCATTGGAAACTCATGCTTTCTTTGTGGCTTTCTTTTCCCTTAGCTCCCCACTTCCCAAGGAGGGCTTTGAGGTTTTATTAGGGTCAGACAACAAGGAAAAATCAGAAAAGTAGCCAAGAGCAGATGCTTAAAGAAGAGTAAAAGAATGGTGAAGTCATGTACTGATTCATTCTTTGGACACCCATCACAGTCAATTTCTAAGGTGCCTCATCTTAAATTGCCTCTTTCTTATTCATTGTGCATTTTTAAAATAATGAGCTGATGTTTATGGTGATGGGAGGGTGGGGGTAAGGAAGTGAGCTTAATTTAAGAAATCTAGCTGTAGAGCAATGAACATAAGACTCAGTACTTTCCTCAACAATGAATTCCTCAAAGTAATTCTCTCAAGAAATAACAATGTTTCAGATTTAACTTTTTTGGTTTAAAAGAGCTGCTAATTCTGCATCTTTCAGTATATTTCTCTGACTGAAGACTCTTTGTGTCCTTTTTCAAGCCCTGTATTCTATAAACAGGTTACTTATTTTTAGTATTTTGTGAGCTTCTACCATCTTGTTTTTAGGATTAATACAGAATCCTTAATTCTGGATTAAAGCATAAGAGTGGAAGAAAGCTAAAGGTAAATACATACAGACAGATGTGTATATATGTATGTATACATATGTGTTTGTGTGTACACATGGGACAGCTTATAGACATTTTAGGAGAGTGATTAGTTACAGACTGTCCTTCCTTTAGGCTATCAGTTCCAAACCTAGGAATGGGATCTCCAGTTCATGGCAGCCTCCCTTTCTTATATTGCTAAGAGCAAAAGAGGAGAGTGGGGAAGTGAGGAGGGTAGGAAGGTGTGGAGAAGGTAATGTTCCAGGTATGGAAAACAAGACAATGACCGTACGATGGCTTTTTTATAAGTAGGGATTGTAGGATGGGGGCATTAGTGAGGGGACAAGAAGATGTTAACTTGGTGAGGCAATTCTGCACTTCATCTAGATGCTGTGCTAAGATTACATTGTTGTGCCTTGCCGTCTGGTACTGTGTGACACTTCTAAACCATCTGAGTAAGTGGCGGCCCTTCCTACAGATCTTTGTAGGTGATAAAGGAAGGAGAAAGAAGAGTGTGAGCGGTGCGCAGAGCTGCGTGTCACGTGTCATGGTTCAGTATCTTGCAGAAGGGGAGGCTCATGCTAGCAGAGAAACCAAAAAAGATGTCAGTCTGCTTCTTTTGAAGCGCTTGGGAGGAGGTGTGTGTTGGTTGTTGTTTGATTGTGAGAACAGGAAAAAAGGGGAGGAGGACATGGCGTAACCTCCTCTTGTAGCTAGGTGAGGGAAAGAATATGCAGATGATCCCATCTGAAGTGGCTGGTGGGAATGTGGTGCAGAAAGGTGCAGAAGGCACTGTGGCAGCTAGAGCCTGTAGGCTTGTTTGCAAGGAAAGAAAAGGGATGGTTTAATTAATCTGTAGGGCTGGCTACACTGTAGGGGCTTTTTATAACCACTCTGACCACTTGTATCTTTCTTCACTGGAAAAGTGTATGTTAGCAACTGAGAGGTTTGATCTTTGTTATATTTTTGCACCTCTGTTCATTTTGTAAATCCAATTGATGTGATTTTATGGTAAAGGCATGGGGGCAGCTATCCCCATTTATTATATTCCCATGAAGTAACTCACAGCATCAGCCAAAAAAGCCAAGTGACCTGTCACTGTGAACTCCCCTTTAAAGACCAACCACCCTGAGACAAACTTACTGTGAACGCTATGGGTATGTTATATATTCCACAGTTCTTTGTGCTGAAACTTGCTATAAATCTCCCCCAGTCCCTGGAAGGAGAGTTTGTCTGCCTCTGTTTGAGTGATTTGTGGAACTGTCAGCCATGAGTGATTTCCTGTTTCATCTCCCAAAAGTGGGCAGGCTGCAGCCTGGGTTAGATTTGACCCCAAGACTCATAAACTTTGAAGTACTCTTGTCTTGGGTGAGATGGCTTTTTATAGGAATCAGATTTGGATTAAAAGAAGTAAAAACTCTTGTTAGGTTTGTGCAGTTATGTAGCAAAGGTGTAATCTCAGTTTCCATGTTAACGTTAACTCCTAACAAGACAAATGAAGCTCAGTGACACCAAGTTTCTGTATCTTCCATGAAACCTCATAGAAGGTTTGATGTGCAGTTTGCCTGGTCTCTGTCTGCATTGTCTTAAGCAGGAGAAGTGAAGGGGTGCGTGGTCAGACATGAAGCCGCCATCAGTCACTTTTGCAGAGAAGCAGTAAGTGCTGTGTCTGGCACACAAGCCTGCACAGATCCCTGGAGAGACGCAGATGAAGACACAAAGATGTTTTTCTGGAGAGGGGAGGGACTGAAGGGAGAGGCGAGGTCTGAAGCCTTGGCTGAACAGAATTGTGTGAGCACTGCTTACTATCACTCCAGCTTCAGGAAAAAGGGCAGCTGGACTTTTGAAAACAAACATCCTGCACTGAGAAGATACTTGTTTTGTGCTGCTAGTTTCTCTTCTAAAAGGAAAATTAACTCAAGAAGCTTCCAAAATTTGCCGGTGCTTGGCAGAAGGACTCACAGCCATGCACCTTTTGCTGTGGGCTGCTGGAGCTCCATGCTTCTTCAGCTCTCTTGCGGACACAGCTCCCTCTTCTGCCTCTTCTCTTTAACTTGTGTTCGTGCAAGAGTTCCACAATGCTGCTTTGAATATCAGAGCCAGCAACACTAATGAATCTATAAGGATTAAAAAAGAGCCTTCCTGCATTAGTATCACCTCACTGTTAGCTTCATTTCCTTGTAGTGATGACTCAGGTGAGAAGGAGATACCTAGTTGTGGCTAAAAGGGAGACATGAGGAAAAAGGAGAGGCATCAGGTACTTTTTTGTATTTATTTTGAACTTAATTTAATTAAGAAAAAGTAAATCTGTGAGACTAATACATCTATGTCCTCTTCCAGTGTTTTTTTTTTCCCACATGTAGCAGTTTGTTGCTATACACATTTACCTACCTTTCTTTAAAAAAGAAGTAAAGCAGTGCATGGAATTTGTACGTGGATTTTTATGTCACTTGCATTATTTGTAGCTCATGTCAGTCATATTTCTTTTTTATGAAAAGAGATAGTTCTAGTCCTATGGAAAGATGTCTGGGGTGTCTGACAAAACATGGATGTTGCTTGAATGAGATTGTCTGTTGGTGTATACGATGGGGACTTCTTCTAAAGCAGATCCTACTAACTGCTGCATCTAAAGCCAAAGGAAAATGGATTTGTTTTATCTCTCAGTTCCATTTTGAAAACCATTGGCCAAATTCAGCCAAAGATAGCAGAGAGCAAGACGTTATACATACTAAGTCCTACAAAGCTTTGTGAAAAATGGTGTTGGGGCAGAAAACAGACCTTCTGAATGGTCCCACAGGGCAGAAGACTGAAAGACACAGCATCAGCAGATACCTCCCTCTCGCAGGTGGGCCCCGGCAGTCAGCACACCTGTGCTGGCTGGCTGCTCACATGCACTGCCTCTTGCCTGGCTGGTAGGGGAAATAGGAGAGAAATGGGAACTTTAAGGGCTGGGGGCAGAGTGAAAGGCTTGGAAATAGAGTTCAGCAAAGAAGAAAGGGTGTTGGACTTGCTGCAAAAAATCTATGCACATACAATTCAAAAGGAACTAAGTTTCATAATTAAGCTGGTTGTGGAAAGATCTGCTCTCTTGTTAGCTTGTCTTAACCTAATTCATTCATTTCCTGAGTATAATTCATTTCTCTTGCCTCCTGCAAACCTTTGCTACTTTGTTATTTATTTTGCGGTATAAATAAAAACAAGGCTTAAGAGTTAAGTGATTCCATATAGCATTCCTGTATGATGCACATTCAAGATGAAATTCTCATTTTGGTAGTTCTTCTAGATTAAATAACAGAGTCGTATTCTATTTTATTGTGTTTTTTTTTTTTCCAATAAAATCTGCATTATTAAAATCCTATTTAGCTGTTTTGTATTCCTGCCATTCTCAAGCAATAACTAGCCTTAACTAGACAGCATAATGGTTGTTTCATATTTCTGATTAAAATATCTACTTTCATATGTATAAACTAATAAAATGTAGCATGACTGTTACAAAGACAGTGCAGAATTAATCTTGATGGAGCGCAGCGTAGAAGTGGGACTAATAAACATTATCTTTGAGCAAAAAAATCATCAACATTTAAAATACATGAGATTATTAGCGCACTGTAATCCTGAAAATATTCTATATTCCTATTAATATTTAATTTATATAAAAATGTTATAGATACAGCTGTACAGTTCCATGGGCTGCTGTTCTTTAATCCCCTTAATATAGCACACATTCTGCTTTACCTTAGTGGCCCAAGTTTGGCTAGGAAAGTTACAAGAGAAGATGAAGAAAGTATCTCGTGTTTTAATATTAAATTATGTTGCTATCATGATGAGAAAAAAATCAGTGGGTGGGAAGGCCCTCTCTGCAATGATCCACAGGTATCATGAGACCTTTCAGACCTCTTTTGTTTTGATGGCATGCAACAGCAGCATGGCAGATAATGGGAGAAAGGACTGGTTTTGCACATCAGATTACATGATAGCAGGAGGGCTTTAGAGCTGGAGCTGGAATGCATCATCTCAGTGACCACAGCTGAGTACAGGAACCCCTTCAGGTGGCAAAACTTTGTGCTGCTGTGCAATACAGCAGCTTCTTCGTTCCAGGTAGGCTTGCACATGCACATTTGTGGTATAAGTAAAGTAGCTGTACAGGTTGTTTTTTTCTCTTTCCTTGGGAAAGACAGAATTGATCGGTAAAACAAGGTATCTGCTGCCCAGCTGTCTGCTGGGTGGGTTTATGGCATGAAAGAGAAGCCAGGCATCATTCTGCAATACATGAGTTACAGGATATTTGTGGAGGAGTGTGAAGAGGGAGTTAAGTATATGACTCACACTCCACACACAGGGGCTTGTCACGGCTAAGTAGAAGGAGAGATTTGCAGATCACATACATTGATTGTCAGTGAAAAATCATGACTGCATGGGAGTGCTTCTAGTGGGCTCATGTCATATCAGGAAGTAAGCCTCAGACTATTCAGCATTTTCAGTAGCAATGAAGAACCAAACACAAAATGATTACTCATAAAATTTGTGGATAACACAAAGCTTGGTGATATGGTAAATTTTTTTTGACAAGGAATAGTAATGAAAAGTAATCTTTATTGCTTGGTGCCTTGCGCCTAGTCAAGAGATACACTTGAATACAGTCAAAAGAAATTATGGTTAAGGACTAGTTAAAGACACAAAATTCTGTTTCAAAGGTTATCAGTAGGGAATTCAATTTGCAGTAGGAGGTGACATCTTTCAGACTAATAAAATTGCCTTACGCCCTGTTCCTGAGATGCACTTTTAAAGGGAGGTATGCAGTAGATGGATATGGTTTAGAAAGTATTTGAGGGCTAGGAAAAGTGCTTGATACTGTGAAACCTAATCTGTTGTTGATCAGCAAAAAGACTGAGAGAAGGCTTCTTGTGTGGTATATAAACAAGCAGGGAGAAAAAAAGTAAGCTTGAAAGACTCTTTAATTTATTGGGCAGAGTCTTAGTAGGATCTGGTAGTTGGAAGCTGAAGCCAGAGAAATTCAAATGAGCAATCTGGCACACATTCTTCTCAGCAAGGGTGCTTAGCTATTGAAAACCTAACAAGAGACGTGGGGACTTCTTTGTGCTGCTTTCAGATCAAGACTGAATCCCTTCTTGGAAGATATGCTTTAGTTAAATACAACCACAAATTACTGGAGTTTGTATAGAGAAATATAATGATCTGTGTTATACAATGGATCAAACTATATAATTTAGTTTTTAGTCCCATATTTGACCTTTTTTTTATAAACATGCAATAGAAATTGTAGCATCCGTATTAGTATGGATCAGTTTAGAAATTAATAGTACTTATAAACTGAAATGATATGTTTACAATTGTACTGTTTAATGGAATACACCAACTGCGTTGAAATTAGTCCTCACTTACCGTAATGCAGAAGTTTAGTACTGGGAAAACTGATGCCTGGACTAAATATTCTTAGATATGAGTTGCTCTTTTCTGGATTATCATGAAGGCCAAAAATTGCCATTATGTTCTTGAAAAACTGAGTCTTCATCTGACCAGTGGTAACAAACCATTGGTGACATAAAGTGCTATGTTGCCATTCTTGGATGTGAGGACTTGATCAATTGAGTTTTGCCATGGCAGCTAACTGAAGAAGAATAGAAGTGACTTAAATGATCCAGTTTTACTTTGCAACTGGGGGTAATTAAGCAAGTACATAAAATTAATGGCTATTCAGCTGATGGATGGTATTTCATTTAGGTATTGTAAGTTAACCCTTTGGGAGATGTGACTGTGCTTTAACATATACAGGGTAAAGTTTGTCAGCATTGTACTAGTCTGCAGATTGGTGAGTTATCACAGAGTTATCACATATGGGTTATCCTCATATATGCTTCTCTGAGAGAGAGCCAAGGTTGTCTAAGAACTTCGGATGCAATGAATTAGATCCATGATCTGAACTGGAAAGGTCAAGACAATGCTGCCTTGGCTGCCCAGAGAAGCTGTGGGTGTCCCATTCCTGGAAGTGTTCAAGGCCAGGCTGGATGGGCTTTGAGCAAGCTGGTCTGGTGGAAGGTGTCCCTGCCCATGGCAAGGGGGTTGGAACTAGGTGATCCTTAAGGTCAGTTCCAACCCAAACCATTCTATGATTGTGATTCTATGATTCTATAGGTTCAGGAATACATAGACAGTAGGTCCTAAGAAAGCTTCTTTATTTATTAATTCAGTTGCAAGTATCAAGCTATTGCTTTCAGAGCTAATCTATAATACTTTAAATTAAAAATTACCACAAAATATTTGTATTAAAAAAATAAAACTCTTACTATTGGAACATATTACAGTACAGTGGACTGGCAGGTTTTACATGACTTCATGCCACATAAAATCACTGAGACACGGATTCAGCTGAGTTTTGGATTTTCTTGACTTGAGTTGCACCCCTTTATGTGCGCAATGTGAGCCTGTGTCCGTAATTACAATTAGTTCTATAAGGTTCAAGCTGCAGCCTCTGTGTCTAACCAAGTCTAAAAATACTAGCAGTTAATAATCAGTGTGAACTTTTGAGCGCCTATTTCTAATGTATGGGTTAAGTCAGTCAGCAGTGGTGAGTTACTCAGGGGCCTCTGGGTCTATTCCCAGAGAGAAGAGACTGTTGTGCTCTGGCAGTTAATAGCAGTGCAGTGGTTCTGGTGGAGCCATGTTCTGGACTTGGTCTCTGCAACAGCAACATCTGTTATTTTTCTGAGATCTTCTTGAGCAAAAGAATCTCTCTGTCCCTTACTGGGATTTCAGAGAGATGCCACCTATTCCTCCTGGATGTGCCTAGTGGAGGTCACAACCTGGCATGAGCGCAGGGCTGCTGGTGGTGAAGCCTCTGCTGTTTGCAGCCTTTGCCTCCTAGCATGTGTTTGCAGCGTTGTTACGTGGCAACTGTTTGCTGCTACAAACCTTGCTAGGCTTTTTGTTTCTCCTTGCCTATCTTTTTATATATCCATTAGGCCCCTCTGACTCTGGCATCAATTTTCAGCAGTGCAGGCATGCTTGCTTTCAGTTTTCTGTTCTATAAAACATCGGATGGTGGCAGACGGGGATTCGTTGGTGCTGCCTTGTTGCTCTGTGTGATCCAGGGTCTTTTCTCTGATGTCTTTTTCAGCATTACTTTGACATCATTTTCTACTGTTCAATTATGAATAATGCAAAGTGGCATTAAATGTCTGAACTCATACTTCAGTTCAAACTACATAAATTCATGACCTCTAGTAAGGGCCAGTGTCTGAAGATACCGTGGTGGTTTCACCAGGGCTATTAAAAAGCAAGTTGATATGTGTAAAAGTGTGGAATTTGGTACCATGGCCTCACTGAAATAAGGCTAAAAATCTATCAGCTATTTTTTTCCAGATGTTACAAACAAATCTGTCCCCACTTTTTTGCAGGTCTTCTTTTCTTCTGCTTGATTTGTCTTTGTCGCTTTGGCATATGTGATGAGTTTTTAGAACTTTGTTTTCATGCCACTGTTCATATTTGTTTTATGAAGTTGTGAATTGAACTTTATATTTCATACTAGTTTTTATTAAGCTGTGTGTTTTCTAGCTCTCATATGGTTTCTTTCAGTCCCTAAATGACCATCATATATTCCTTCTGACATATTTCTCTGGCACCTCAGAAATCACTCTCTTATTTGCTTTGAACAAAACTCCATATATTGCTGAGAGCCTTGAAACTGATAAAAGGGCTGGAATTACACTGTCCCAGCCATCCCTTAATAACAGCCTTAATTACTTTATGCAAGATCTTTCCTGAGCAATAAGTCTGCCTTCTATCTTAGACTGGACAGACTTTTTTTTTCTTTTAAATCGGATTAGCATAATCCAGCTCTGGACTTTGCTTCTCTGCACTTTTTCAAATGCTTTGGAGAATATGGCTGCAATGACCAAATCTCTTCCAAGTTTTTATTCAATTTGCAATTCACACTTTGCAAGTTGAGAAAATTGCCTATATATTGCTCTGAGAACCTTGTGGATGGTGACTGTCAAGCTCTTCTTAGAAGTAGCAAGTGATGGCTTCTGGTGAGTATCAAGTAGCACTAGCCTCTGATGATTAAAAACCTATTACACCCATGAAAAAGAGAGGTTGGTCATTTTACCATTTGAATGTATTTAAATTTAGGGTTTTGGAAGGACATACCTTGTGTGATGTTCAGTTTTGTCTGTGACTCAGGGTTTTGTAAGAAAACTTTGTCAGTGCCCTCCTCAGAAGCATTGGCTGGTGCTCCGTTCAATTTGTTTGCTTTCTGTGATGATCCCTCAGGGCTGGAGGCCCCACGAACAAACTCGTACAGTTTTTCATATTCTTTGTTGAGATTTGCGCTCACATTAGGATCACTGATATGGGCAAGAGATGAGGTACAAAATACTTGTTCACCATTCCATGTCCTTTCATATCCTTTTCTCATTGGGGGTGGAGTGGGGAGCATGGTGTTGACAGCCACTGTCCATTTATACTGTTCTTTGAACTTTGTTCTTGGGCTTGCTCTTGTCATTCTGATACATGTTTATCTTTTGCCCAGAACCCCTAGCTCTCATCAAAGATACCGAGAGCCTCAGACAACTGTTCTACAGTTTTCCCATACCAAAATGACACAGTACATAGGTCAATGGTCTTTGTGCTAACAAACTGCTCTTGTGTTTTGGACTCAAAATTCAAGCATGCCCAAGATAACCTGTACCTCTCCCAGAGAAGAGAGTAGGCATGTGCTATGCATTGAAACATGGTGCAGGAGTACCAACATATGCTGATACTTGGTTTTCACCCACAAGGTACAATGTTATGTAGATGCCTGAAAGCAGCAGGGCCCTGCAAGAACATGCCAAAGGTAAGCCAAGAAACTGACTCTCAACGAATAGCTGAGTTGTGCACCTCACTAGCACAGGCACGCTGCTTCCAGTCCCAATGTTAGTATGCTCTGTACTAATACAGCATCTCTGTGCAATGTCCCGTTGTGTCTCCTGAAGACGACAGTACTGTGGATATGGGCAGGAGATTAGATTGCCTCAGCATTTGCCTGGTCCTACAGCATTTCCGTGTTTAGGGCATCAGAAGGTTTCTTTCACATTCTCATTTATATTGTACCTTTATAGGGGCAGGGCTACACCTTTAGTTAGTCTTCATTTTCTTTCTGGAGATCCAGAACTACCTACTTCTTTGTTTGCTTGTCAGAGCAGCAAGTGACTCTCTCTTTAACTGTTGCCATGTGGTAAGCAGCATAAATTGGTGAAGTCATAAAGTTATAGGTCATTTGGACTCTTGACTCTACTGTGTTCTGCCAGGATGCTCCTCAGCTGCTTGCTTCCTTGCTTCTCCAAAGAAAGGTATGGCTGAGCAAGACCAAGAGTGAGACATGCTTTTATCCTCTTAATTCACATACATTTTTGTTGGTAAAAGCTATAAACTGAGCACTAGACATTGTTTCAGGTGCCATTCTGGCTTGTCTGCCTTGGACTGCCTTCAGGTTAACGATATGACACTTGGTTGGGTCATTCTTCACTGCTGCTGAGCCAGCAGCATTGGTGGTTTTCCCCTGTGCGAGGTGGAAGTGCTCACCTGGAGCTGGCAGACTTCTGCCATTCTTGAGCCTTTCTTCAAACACCAGGCACTATCTCGTCTAGTGCCATTAGGTACAATGCGGTGTAGATTGTCTGTGACCTCCAGATGCCTTTTTGTCCACATTTTTTTATTGTGGGTTGTTTTTTTTTTTTTTTTCTACATGATGAAACAGTAGCCATCTCAAGATCTGTTTAGGTGATTTATTTGATAGACGAATCCTAGTGGCTTTTCAAAGGGCTAATTCTGGGATCCCAGTGATTCCCATCCGAGTTTTTTCTATCAGTTGTCAGCCACAACCAGGTCTCTTACCCAGCTTAGTCCACCTCAGATGACAAGACCAATTCTTCACCATGGGTATTACAAACTCTCTTGTTCCCACCTTCTTTTGGGTGACTGTTTAAAATATCACTGATTCACTGTTATGAAAAAGTTCTGTATATTCAAATTTCAGTGTAAGTTTTGTACCTGGCTTCTCCCTCTCCCTGCCTGCTGCTTGCTCCTCAGTGCTCCTGGCTGCATTTGCAGCTTGTCTGGAGGCAAAGGGTTTGCCTGTTCCAGCTCCAGGCACCATGGAATGGCTAAACTGCTTCTTGAGCTGAGAAAGATAGGTTGACCGTAGAGAACTGAGAGTTGTCTGGATTTTGTTTGTTTACTGTTCAGAAATCATACAGAACCAAAATCTGCTTTATTCAGGGGGGTACAATCCAATCAGCATCACACAACATGAGTGACACAACTGCCAGGTCCAGTCACTTTCTGCTGGATCTTCCTAAAGCACAGTTCTCTACAAGCATGTTCTTACAAGGACTTGCTTAGGAGCTAGAATGCTATGTATCTGTTAAACCTGCACTCCAGACAGTGTATATACTTTCTGGAACAACCAAACAGAAAAAAAAAAATAACCCATACCCTTTTAGAATCCAGCTGTGAGTCTTTTTATAGGAAAAAAGGTAGAATTTATAAACAACATCAGTGAACTTAGTAGTTGTTTTCTACACCTTGTTACTGAAAGCATAGTGATTATATTAAAGCCACCGACAGATCATCCTGCAAATCCAAATGCTTTGGGGATTTATTCCAAATCCCCAAAGCGTTCCTTGTGTGGGTTCCCCGGCAGCTAGAATGAATATAGGACTGTCACAAATAGCATGATTGAGTGACCTGAAGGGTATTTAAAATCAAAATTAGGGAGACGGATTTGTACCTATCTTCTCAGAAAGCAAGGAGCATTTTTGCTTAGCTGTTTCCTAGCTTGTTGCAGCCTGGATGCTGCTCTAGCACAGTCAGATGTAGGAAGAACTGGCACCATGCCCTGCCCTGGAAAGCCTCAGGTCTGTCATCATGCATCTGCGTTACCATGCAGAATCAGAATCGTCAATGTCATTTACAAGTCTCATCAGATAGAGAGCAGAAATCAAATGATGTATCCCAAGACTATTTTAAGTAAAAACACATTTTCTGTTCCCTTTTGTCTCCGTGTTCAGTTAGACTGTGCTGATTTGTTTTTATCTTCTTCATGCTATATGAAGAAGAACATTTAAGCTGTTTTCTATATTCAGGAGTCCAAATATGTTTCTTTTGTGATTAGCTCTTGTTTTCCATGGTTGTCACCAAGTCTGAATTTGGGTCAACATCTGACCATTAATAAAAAATAAGTCTTATTAATTCCCCTCTTTTTTCTCCCGTTTGTTTTTTTGGGTTATTTGGTTGTGAAGCAAAGTTATTGGTATGACATTTCTTAGCACTGTTATGCCCCTGTTTGGAGTATTTCTATTTAAACAACTTCTCCTTAAAAAATCATCATGGCTATCAATACTTTTCTAATGTATATGTGACCTCAGAGTGGAGCTGGGACTCTTCCTGCTTGCTTCATCTTCGCAGTTTTTACTGAGCTTCCAGCTTATTGTATTTCTACTCATTTTGTTGTCAGTAGGGTTTCATTGCTGTATGAGGTTAGATTACCTGGATCTGCAAGGATGATCCTTTACATTTGATTTCAGGTGAGAATCTCCATGTGTTTTATCTATCTGATAGGAATAAAACTTCCCTCTTTCTTCCTGAATTTTTTTTTTTAGGTTAGCTTTCCTCTGTCTTTTGCAACACTCCTTCAGAAGAGAATAATAATTTTAATTCAGTTTATCTTAAAATAGACACATTATTCTTGTTTTTCTGGATTGGCTGAGAACCCTTGACAACTAAGCCTTTGACCGTGATTTAAATGGTCTGTGACATTATGTAAAACCCTTCATGACTGTCTTAGGACACATACATACCAAGCCTTTGTTTTCATATTGAAGAGGAGGTAGACTGACTTGCCAATGTTTAGATCCAGAGAGCTCCACATACACAGTTACGATAGGGCACCTGTGTTAGTGATCCGCAACAGCTACTGTCAGGTGGCTTTTCACTGACCCATGAAAAATGGAGTGCTTTAATGTTCAAAGTTCATTCCCATGGTATCTGAATATCAGAAAAATTGCAGTCTCCCTTTTAAGTGATATACCGTGAGAGTTTTAACTCTTTGTTTATCTTCAATATTATAAGTGTGCTAACAAAAATTCGCAAAGCTGAGTGCTTTAAACTGCACTCTGAAATTTGTATTTCAGCGTATGTATAAATGATCTACTAGTCAGGGGTGCTGAGTGTCTCACATTTCTCAGTGAAAGCAACAGTAGAGAAGAGTTCTAGGAGAAAATATTTTCACCGAAAGTAAGCCAAGGACAATTGTCTCCAAGCAGTTTCTGACCCAAACCTTGAGCATCACCTTTGGCTCATTTCCATAGTGCTGGGGAAGTTAACTGGTAGGTTAAGGTAATGAACAGGAAAAATAGACTGCTGTGCTGCAAAAATACGAAAATCAGCTTCCAGGTCATTTCCCTGTACCTGTTGGGGTTCAGTAGTTTATGATCATGTATGCTCCTATCACTTTTTTCATTATCTTATGGTGAATATGAGGCAACACTTCACAGAATTCAGCTTGTCAGATGATGATACTTCTTCCTGTGCTTCTGAGAGGAAGCACAGAAGGTGAGAGTTAATGTTTCTTGCAGCTGACTTTTTTAACTTGAACATTTTGTTTCTGAATGACAAATAAAATGTTTCATTACTTCTTTATTCATACTTATTGAAGTTGTATGTTGCGTTGATACAACATAACCTTGCAGGGGAGTGTGAATATTGCATTGCCCTCTTCGTTAGAATGGATGACGGTATTGCCCAGTAATAAATTTTGAAAATAAAAGTGAAAAGGTATACTTTAATGGGCCCTGGAGAGCAGAATTTGTGATACTTTGTGGAACATTCAATCAAAGCTCGGAAGTTCATAGAACAAGTTACAGAAATGCATTAAAGCATGTTAAATCTTAAGGTCTGAATAAAAAGCTTGTTGCAGAAAGCTTACTAAGAAAATATCAGTGACTGCCGAGTTTCTTCCATCTATCTATACATCTGTATACTGACTACACAAAGATTACAGAATCACAGAACAGTTGAGGTTGGCAAGGACCTCTGCAGATCTTCTACTCCAACCCTCCTGTTCGGAACAAGCTCAGCTAGAGCAGATTGCTCAGGGGCGTTTACAGTCAGGTTCTGAACATCTCCAAGGATGAAGACTCCACAACTCTCTTGGCAACCTAGTGTTTGACCACATTCACAGAAAAAAAGTTTTTTCTTATGTCTAAATGGAATTTAAGGGGCCTACAAGAAAGCTGGAGAGGGACTCTTTATCGTGGAGTGTAGTGATAGGACAAGTTAATGGTTAGATAGTTAACGTTAGGTAATGGTTTTAAACTGAAAGAAGGTAGAGTTAGATTAGATATTAGGAATAAATTCTTTACCATGAGGATGATGAGACACTGGAACAGTGCCCAGGCACTGGAACAGGTTGTCCAGAGAAGCTGTGGATGCCCCATCCCTGGAAGTGTTCAAGGCCAGGTTAGATGGGGCTTTGGGCAACCTGATCTGCTGGGAATTGTCCCTGCCCATGGCAGGGGTGTTGGATCTAGATGGTCTTTAAGGTCCCTTGCAACCCAAACCTTTCTATGATTCTATGAATTTCCAGTTTGTATTTCAGCTTGTGCTCATTGCATCCCATTCTGTCACAGGGCACCACTGAGAGGTGCCTGGTTCCATCTTCTTTACTCCCTTCCATCAGGTATTTATATACCTTGATAAGATCCCCCTGAGCCTTCTCTTCTCCAGGATGAACAGTCCCAGATGCTCAAGTCCTTTAATCATCTTACCGGCCCTTTGGTGGACTCAGATCCAGTATATCCATGTGTCTCTTGGACTGGGGAGCCCAGAGCTGGACACAGCACTCTAGATGTGGCCTCAACAGTGCTGAGTAGAGGGATAGGACCACCTCCCCCAAATTGCTGGCCATACTCTGCCTAACAGCCAAGGAGGCTGCTGGTCTTCTTTGCCAAGAGGGCACATTGCTGGCTCATGGTCAAGTGGGTGTCCGCCAGTATCCCCAGGTCATCTTTTCTATAAAGCTGCATTCCAGCAAGTCAGAATACTGCTGCTTATTCTTTCCTAGGTGCAGGACTTGGCAGTTCTTTTTGTTGAACCTTGAGATTCCTGTATGCTCATTTCTTCAGCCTGTTTTTGTCCTCCTAAATGGCAGCACAGCCATTTGGTCTCTCAGCCACTCCTCCCAGGTTTGTGTCACCGACAAACTTGCTGAAGGTGTACTCTGCTCCATTGTCAAGGTCATTACGGAAGAGGTTAAACAGTGTTGGCCCTGGTATCAACCTCTGGGGTACACCACTAGTGACTGGCGTCCACCTGGACTTCTTGCTGCTAATCACAGCCCTTTGAGCCTGGCAGTTCAGCTTACCACTTACATTTATCTAGCCTGTATTTCATCAGCTTGTCTGTAATGATGTTACAGAAAACAGTGTCAAAAGCCTTCCTGAGTCAAGATAAACAACATCCACTGCTCTTCCCTCATCCAGCAAGCCAGTTGTCTCCTTGCAGAAGTCTCTCAGGTTGGTCAGGCGTGATTTCATTTTCATAAGTCCATGCTAACTACTCCCAATCACCTTCTGTTCCTTCATGTGTTTGAAAATGGTTTCCAGGAGGATTTTTTTTCTATCACCTTCCCAGGGATAAGGTTAGATTGACCAGCCTGTAGTTCCTGGGATCCTCCTTCTTGACTTTCTTGAAGGACGGAGTGATATTTGCTTTTTTCCAGTCCTTAGGAACCTCCCCCAGTCACCACAACCTGTTAAAGAGTATTGAGTGGCCTCACAATGACAACAGTGACATTCTGTCATGTCCCATGCATGGACTTCAGTGTATCTAGTACGCTTAAATGTTCCCTAACCTGATTCTTCTCCGGTAAGGTTAAATCTTATTTGCTGTGGGCTTTCCCACTGGTCTTGGGCACCTGGGATTCTTCAAAGCAAGTCCTACTAGTGAAAGCTGAGGTGAAGAAGGCACTGAGTATTTCAGTCCTTTCCATGTCATTTGCCACCAGATCCCTGCCCCATTCAGCAGTGGGCCTGCATTTTCCCTAGTCTTCTTTTTGCTGCTGATACTACCTGTGCAAGACTTTCTTGTTACCCTTCATGTCCCTTGCCAGATTCAACTCCAGATGGGTTTTGGCTTCCCTAATCCCATCACTACACGCTCAAACAGTATCTTTGTGTTTCTCTTGGGTCATCTGGGTCCTTCCTTTTTCTGAGTTTAGTCAGGAGATCCTTGTTCATCCATGCAAGCCTCTTGCCACCTTTGCTTGATTTCATGCACATTGATATGAGCTTGGAGAAGCTTGAAATTTTGTTCTGTTCTCTCAAGATCCTGAACTCCACCATTCATGGTCACTTCAGCAAAGGTTGTCCCTGACCTTGGTGGCCCCAGCAGTTCTTCCTTGTCTGTATGAGGTCCAGCAGAGTGCCTCCTTCCTTGGCTCCTCAGACACCTGTGTCAAGAAGTTACTATCAGTGTGTTCTAGAGACCTCTTGGATTGACTGTGCCCTGCTACATCACCCTTCCAGCAGATTGCTGAAGACCCCATGAGGACCAGAACCTGCAAACATAAGGCTTCCACCAATTTTCTGAAGAGGGCCTCATCTACTTCTTCCTGATCAGGCTGTCTGTAGCAGAAACCCACCACAGTGTCAACCACATCGATGTTCCTGCAAATCCTGACCCATAAGCTCTGATCTGAGTCATCAGCAGTTATTTTTAAGGACACCATTAATGCTGGTTAACTCAGGAAGCAGTTCTAGCTGTTGAGACGTATTCCTAGAAGTATGGTATTATACAGTACAGAGGAGGCAAAAAGTGAGGTTGTTGAGTGTGGGAGGTAGCCCGCAGCATGTATTTGTCAAGACATGCATGATATTTAATTGTTTTCACAAATTTAAAATTCAGATAGACCTTCAGAAACTAGTTTCCAAGAAGCTGTAGCTTCCTCAGAAGAGCTCATGATAAACCTAATTAGCATTTTTTTCTGATTGCTACACATGCTTACACAAACTGAGAGTAAACATAGTCGAATGAGCACTTACCTGGCAATAGAACATGGAAGTTTTTGAAAAGAACAATCTTATTCAGATACTGCTCACACTGTATAATAATTCTGGACTACAATTCTTTGAATTTCCTTTAATTAGATGTTGTATTTTATACGAAACTGTTGTGGTTTAACCCCAGCAGGCAGCTCAGCACCACACAGCCGCTCACTCACTCTCCCCAGGTGGGATGGAGGAGAGAATCAGAAAGGTAAAAGTGTGAGAACTCATGGGTTGAGACAAAGACAGTTTATCAGGTAAAGCAAAAGCCGCGTGCACAAGCAAAGCAAAACAAGGAATTCATTCACTGCCAGGAGAGCAGGGCTCATCATGTGTAATGGTTTCTTGGGAGGACAAATGTCATCACTCCGAATGTCCCCCTTTCCTCCTGCTTTCCCCCTGCTGTTACTGCTGAGCATGACACCACATGGCGTGGGACATCCCTTTGGCCAGTCTGGGTCACCTGCCCTGGCTGTGTCCCCTCCCAGCTCCTTATGCACCCCCAGCCTCCTCGCTGGCAGGGCAGCACAAGAAGCTGAGAAGTCCTTGGCTCTGTGTAAGCACTGCTCTGCAGCCACTAAAACATCAGTGTGTTATCCCCACTATTTTCATCAAAAATCCAAAACACAGCATCATATGAGCCTCTATGAAGAAAATTAACTCTATCCCGTCCAAAACTATGACAGAAACATTGGAAAAAGAACATACATAGTGTAATTTATCTCCTCCAGAGTGTGAATGTGGCTGATCTGTTTAAATAACAATAGTGACAGTCAGTAGCATGCCGGATTCATACAGAAATAGCATATGGAAAAGCACAGGGATATTCTGCACTGCTGTGTACTGTGCTGCTTGCACGATCCAAGCTGAGGCTATTCAAAGCAGAAGATTCCATCCCTCTTCAACAGTTTATTAGATGTCTATTTTATACAGCTGGGGCTTTTTAGTTGCTGGTTTTTTTAGTTATTTGTTCCTTTATTTTAGTATTATAAACTAAGAGATGCGTTCTTCTCATTCTTCTGCATTTGACTTTGGACAGATTTTCTTTTTTGCTTTAGCTGAGAAACTGCTGTTCACGTACTGATGTTCATTTTCTTACACAATCATTGCTCTACTTGTTTTTCTACCAGTAGGAGTTTTTCAAATAGTGGAGTGTGAATGAGGTTGCATCTAAAAATGTCTATTTTGGTCTGTTTGCCTGTACTGTAGAATTTCCTTTTTTTCTAATGTTCTTAGTGAATGCTAAAAGGGAAGCATTCAAATAAGTTGGGCAATATGGCAGGGAATTTATGTGACTAGCAGTTTGGCTACCAACTAATGTCTGTTTGTCCCCTGCATCATTTGCATTCAGAAGAAAAGAGGGGTTTTGAAATAATTAAAGCTTGGAACCTTATTTCGTTGTTGCTTTTGAGACTGGAGAATTTACAAATATAAAATAAGACTACCAAAGGAAGGAGAGGGCTGGAGGTAGTACTGCAGCCTTTAATGCCAAATGTATGCACCTTTATGTAGAGGCAGATTTACATTTGATGTTGTTCCTGCATCTTAAGTATTTCGCGTGATCCTGGGAACTGCACATGAAGCTGCTGAGGGAGCCTTTGGTGTTTAACTTGCATGTTGAGCTTTTTATTCTACACGAGGTCACTGCTCCTCCATGCCAGCACCTGGACTCTTCCTCTCCCAGCTGTGGGAGATGCTTAACATAGACAAGTAACTCAAAACCCATCTGTACAAGGTCCTGAGTAACCTGCTGTAGTAGGTGCAGCTTTGGTCAGGAAGGTTGGATTAGACAATTTCTTAACCTCTCCCTTCACACCTCGGCTATTCTGGCATTCTGTGAATTAATCAACCAGAGTAAAAATAACTCCTCAGAGGCCCGATGGGCTTTTTGTACCCTTGCCAGTATTTTCATTCCCTTCAGTGTGATCTACTTGCAGAGGACTGTTTTTAATAATAACAGTATTTTATCACATGGAAATTTTATCCAAAGAAGTTAGCCTTTTTTATGGTCTGAGTTTCCATTGGTGGTGACACTGCTATATCTCATGACAGGTGGAGATGTTCCTGATTTAATGTGTTGTAAGAATGGTTTGAATCTTATCTTTTGCAGACAAGCTGAAGAATAAACTTTCCTTTCAAATTCACATGAAGGTCTTGGCCACGATACGTGCATGCTCAGACCAAGAGATAAAGTTAATATTTATTCCACAAGTGGAAGGAGAACATAATGCTGATAAAGAGCTTCATTTTCAATAGAGTTGATATAAAACACTGCTGCCTGTCAATCATATTATAAAATAGTTAACATTGATTTTATGAAAGTCAGCGCAAAACCTTCAACAAATATTTTAACTAAATATTACAGTTATGATTCTTTTGGCATTTTTTGACCAACACCCTCCTCAGCCTTTTCTATACCACATTCCATTGGTCCCTGTCAGCTTTACTTTACATAATAACCCTGCTACGTGGATTTGTTTTTATATATACATGTATATTTATACTTATATATATAAAGCACCTATCACCATATTGATAAACATTCTTTGGAACCACTCAGATGGCAGGGGTAAGAACAGGAGTTGGCCTGTTAGTACCTCAGCACTTTTGTTTCCAACTTATTTAAAAACAAACAAACAAAAACCAACCAACCAACCAAACAAACAAACAAAAAAACCACAAAACTTTGCTGCCAGCCTGGCTGGCTGGCTGGTGTTTAATACCGCTACTCCATCAGAGTTGGAGGGAGACCTATTGTGAATGACAACAGTTTGCACTGTGATTCCCCAGCTGTGCTGCAGAAATTGTGTCCAATGGGTGTGATTACTCATTCTTACTCCTAAAGAAATCTAGTAAAATATAGTAGGACGAGTTCTTTCTGTTACATCTGGGCTGTTTGACTATCTGCCGTGGTTATCAATGCATATAAATGAGAACAGAGCACAACAGAATCACAGAGTCACAGAATGGGCAGGGTTGGAAGGGACCTCTGAAGATCATCTAGTCCAACCCCCCTGCCGAGCAGGATCACCTAGAGCACGATGCACAGGATGGCATCCAGGCGGGCTTTGAATATCTCCAGAGAAGGAGATTCTACAACCTCTCTGGGCAACCTGTTCCAGTGAAAACAACAAAGACTGGGCCTTTTAATGTATCGTCATGTCTCTTTCTCAGTGTCTTCACTGTGGTCAAAAAGAAATGCTGTTTTGGACAGCTTTTGTTCATAGTTACTGAGTGCTGATATATAAGAACTTTGTATGGTTAACTTATATTGACTAGTAGGAAAAGAGGTTTTTCCAGATATTAACTGTATTAATTTGTGGGAAGAGCATGAATCTTGGAAGTTCCACTCAGGTAAACCTCATTAACGTTAGCTGGAAATCAGGAACTTTTCTTCTTTGGAAAACAAGGTTTCTATATCTGCATATGATGAGCAATAAGTGGTAAGATTGGGAGGATGACGTGATGAAAAAAATGTGAACAATTTTATGGCTGTAGTTGGATACGTAAAGTGCACATGCTGCTGGCCATCCAACATGGAAGCAGCTCTATGAGCCTCTTGTGGCTAGTTCACAGTAACTTCCAGCCCTGATGTATTCTGAGAGAAGGAAAGTGAAAGGAAAAAATATGCTCCAAAAGGTAATAGGAGGGCATAAAAATGGCAATGCATATAAAGATGGGAGAGGTTCCTGTCCTTTCAGTTGCTGATGTTTGCTTCCTGCATCTTTAATAATGGATTATCATTTTTAAGTGATGCCTATTAACATCATTTCACAGCCAAAGAAGAAACAAATGCTTGCAAGTCAGTCAGTGAGGAGGTAGTACAGTGCTAAATGATACTGTGCGTAGTGCTTTAGTCAGCACTCCACAGACACAGTACTTCTCCTGGTCTCTTTCTTTCCACTGGAATTTTTTTGAAGGCAGCATACTTAAAAACAAATGTGTTAATGCCACCAGACAAAGGAAACTTGATCCTGGATTTGCTATTGCCAGCTCTTTGTCTTAGAGAACCAGTTTATTTTGAAAAATACTTCTCTTGAATCTCCTCCAACAACATGGTTGAACCAACAGTCATATACAGCTTTGAGCTGCACGCACCTTCTCTACAGGAACCTCCCCCAAAAAGGAAAGGGAAGACTCAGAAAATTAGAGTTCTCTTTGACCAGCCAAGGTGATGGATTTTTTAAATGAAAAAAAAAAAAATCAAGAAAACTAGATAAATAAGACCAGAAAGAGCAGTGTTTATACCTAATTCTTAACTTGTGTACTATGCCCTTGCAGGGCAGGTCTTGATTTGATCCAACTTAGCGAGTTTTGGTTGCATCAAGCTCTCCACAGTCTTCATTGGTTCTTGGAAATTTTGTTTTCAGGCTCCTGGGTCTACTCCAGCTCTCCTGCTGTGACGCCCTGCTGTCTGTCAGATCTCTTCTTGAGCTTGCTCAGCAGTTCATTGACAGGCAGGGCAGTATCATTTCCATCAGAGAAGTCTACTGACCTCATCATTTCTTACAGAATTGTATCTTTAATATATTACAAGTAAAGCTAACACCAGATGTCACATACAGCTCGAAGATCCTTGAGAAAACTGCACCAGCATGAGAAGCTGTCTAAGGAGAAAACAGTTCAGCTCCTAAGGAGAAATTAATTTTACTCTGCTTTTCATCTCCTCCTGCAAGAGGAGTTTTCAGAGAAGTCATTTGGTCACTGATGACAAACCCAGACTCAGGCTCTGTGATTAGATCTTGGAAATCAACTTGTTTGTTCCTTTAGAGCAGGGATGGGGAACCTTCTCATTGCTGGGGCTGGGGACGCTTCAAACACCTGTACTGGTCTGCACATTAATGGGTTCCCAGGGATGGTAGCCAATAACTACCCCAGTCTGTGTGAAATGAAGAGCTGCATCTGGCCTTCAGGCTGTAGGATCTCAGGTCCTGCAATGGAAAATGCCGTAACAGAATTGCATGGTATTGTTATAAGAGCACTGTTAATAGTTTTTAATGTTGTTAAAGTAGCTAGTAAGATGAAGGAGATCGCGTAAAAGGAAGTTCAATTTTATGGTGCTTTAGTATAGAAACTTGCTATGTAATTAGAGATAAAAACTCAGTAAATTAATGAGGTCTTTTTATTGAAAACTTTTTTTATCTTATTCAATCCACAATGTAGCATACATGGACTAATAGTTACAAGAAAGTTATTAGCCGCATGTTCAATGGGATACAAAGGGGAAAACAATGAAGCCTCCATCTATGAACAATAAGATATTTTAATTATGAAATTATGGTTATATTGTTTTCTTCAGTTGCAGACCACTGTTTAGTGCATTTCTTAAAAAGCAAAGTATATAGTGACCTGTAAATGTGGTATTATTATATAGGTCAGTCTTCACAATAAAGCACTGCTAGGACAGTGAATTGTAATTCACTCGAATTCACTAGACTTTTGTTCATTGCTTTTTGATCCTGGGAGAAGCCTTGCATTCTTCTTATACATTACTTTAATAAAATAATCAAATAACTTGAATTTATAACAGTGGTGAAACATGTAGTGCATTTATTGATTGCTAAACCTTCCACTCCTGTTGAAAATCTCGTAAGTATTGTTTTTCTTAAAGCTGCAACTCTTCAAATCATGCAAATGGATCACAGTGTCTATTGTCTTCAGCTTAAAAGGAAGGAGATATTTTGTTTTTGTGACTACAGTAAAAATGTTGAAAAAGTACTGTCTTTTTTAAGTTGGGCTTATCATTCTCTGATCAGAAGTACAATGCTTGCCAGTGAACTAAGAGGGAGCAGAAAGGAAAGAAAATCTTTCTGGATCAAGCCATATAACAACCCCCAAATTTACTTTGGTCTGGATTTGGATTTTATCCATGGCAAGACTTTTGTTATCTGTAGTATGCCTATTTTAAGAAATAAAATACAAGCTTTGGCGTAAGGTTTCGACCAGCTACATTATTCTTGATCACTAGAAAATGCCTCTGACATTCAGAAAGGTTGCTGAAATTGTCTGTGAGTGTTTTCAGCAGGAGAGAATGCCTGTGTGGAGCAGCACTAACAAGGAAGGGGATTTGTGTCGTCCCCACTGCTTTTACTCCTCAGCCTTTGTTAAAGCAAACATTGTGAGCCCAGAGCAGGAAGGGAGTTGGCTTTGTAAGTTCAACTCCACAGCACTCTGTGAAGCAAATTTTGTAATGAAAGTCTTGAAAATGTGCTTGACCTGTTGTAGGAGAGGATTACCAGGAGGCAGTGCTTGAATCTATTGTCACAGTGCAAGCTTCCTGATAAATAACAACTCTGAGATCTTTTCTATTGCCTATTCTGAAAGTCTTTGATAGAGATAAAGAAATGAATGGCTTTAGATTTACAAAAAGTTAATAATCACCTGATGATTTTTAAGAAGCAAATAATTAACTTAGCCAAAGCTTGTGCAGCCTGAAGGATTTATAATCTTCAGACTAAAGTCCTAGCAGCAGGAGTCTTAACGATCTGTGAATTAAGGTTTCTGCCACAAAATCACCTCAAATTTGAGTGAAGAAAAGAGCTCAACAAGGTTGGTTTGCTTATGGAGAAAAATGTCCAAGGAGCTGACCTCAGTTTTAGCAAGTGAGGGATGTAATTATTTAAATGTATCTATCAGGAGGAAATTATTGAAATGGTAATGTTAACCATTCGGTAGCAGATTCAGGAAGAGGTGGTGTTATGCCTATCCCAACAGCACAGGATTTTCAGAATTTTTGGAATCTCACACAGGATTCTGTGGTCGTGAGCTCTTGGGTTTTGTGCCCCCAAAGTAACTGTGTGACTTAACCTTAAATGCGAATAACTGGCAAACAGGAGACATGCCACTGCTAGTTGTGTGAAGCCAGATTGATGGGCCTTTTATCTAGGACGGTACATGGTCACGGTCATAGAGCTCTGCAGGAGCTCTGCGTGGTCAGGGCTTGACAGTGGAGGGTCAGATGCTTCACTGGCACTCTGAGTAGTTCTGCTAATCTCAGCAGGATTCGTGGGGGCATTAGTGCAGTAAATGGTTTATTAGTAGAGATAATTAGCACAAAGCAGATGAGGATTTCATAAATAAGGAGACTTGGTCTGCATCACTGAAGCCTGGTTACATGACACGGCAAGCCCCCAGCTGAGCCTTCTTACTTCTCAGCTCCCTGGTGCTTGGTGCATCGGATTGGCACACACACAGCATGGGCAAATCCCGTCGAGGAATTGCCATGTCTGATGAAAGCTGCCTGAATGGCATGGTGATATGAACAAAAGCACTTCAAAAAGCAACGTGCACGCACAGTTTCAGTGCCTCCTGGAATGGGAGCCAGCAGCCAAGCAGAACAGATGCGTGCAGCAGGGCAGTGAGCTGGGGAGCAAGGAGGCGCAGGGGAAAGGCAAACCCCAGCTGATCTATCAAAAGACTCCACCTACAATCCTTGGAAACAGCTGCAGACAGAAAACTTTTTGATCTGTGTTCTGCCAGGAAATTGAGCTTTTCTTAGGTGGGAATTTAGACTTGCAGGTGGTAGAAGAAAATAAAACATATGTACAGCACAAAAAATGTTAGCATCTGGGGTACATTTAAAGAAACCGCAAGTCATTCAGTTTGCTCCTGCCAGGCTTACCCACAGATTGACAGACAAAAGCTACTTCAAGTCAATACATTTTCATCAAAGCAAGTCATATTTTTAGACTGTTTCCATGTTATTAAATATGCATGATATTGAGTGTCCAGTGCTACTCATGCAGGAATGAGCGAGTCGTTCTGATTGCAGTGGGAAACTATTGGACTACTTTTGCCTCCTAATAGCCTGAGCCTTCCCTTGAGCTGGCTGTGATTTCCGTCCCATAATTTATGACCTTCCTCAGTCTGGTCAAACTCTTGGAAATTATGGCAGCGCAGTTTATCTCCTATATATTGATCCAGAAGTGGGACTTTCATCAAAGCACTGGAGAGCTACCTTTATAATGTTTCAGTGGCACCTAATACATTTAGTCCAGTCTTCTTCCATGCGGTATGAATATGGCTATTTTTAAAGGCACAGTGCAATACATGCAGTATTAAAACTAATCCAGGAAAGTGCTATATTGAGTAGGTTAGCATTATGTCATGACCCATGTGTCTTCGCTTACTAATGGTAGTTTTTAATAGGCACTGAAATAAAATACATTTTTAACTCATCTTTAAAGTTCCTTACAGCTTTGTTTTCTAGCCATATATCTGAAGTATTTGTATTACATTAGTTTCCTGAAATAGAAAATCACTTTAAAACTCTGTGGAAATATCAAGGAAACTATACTTTCAAAATCACACTTTTGAAAGTAAATATAATTTGTTAAGGAAAAAGGATATCACTGTTCCCCCTGATCACTCGGTACCCAAGACTATTTGATCAGTAATTTGTTAATATACCGTCAGGATATCCTCAAATATTTATTAACCACATAGGATGGGAACTCTCAGAAATATTCATACACCCAAATAGTCGCCAAAATTATTTTTCTAATTGTTGTACCTTTTCACTGGACAGGACATGATGATGTGTATGATGCAGGTCTCACCATGCCATTATCACACTGTTGACATGGCACAGCTCTCAGCCCAGGTTTGCTCAAGTTCAAGATGGTCAGACTCAATAAAGCAAAAAATCATCCTGATTTCATTGAGTTTCTTCTGTGCTGGACTTCCCGCCTATTCTATGCTAAAGCCTTGAGAAATCACTTGGGAAGCAGGCAGTGACCGATTGGGAGACTTGGAGCTGAGATGTGGTTTAGAAAGCTGTTTATTTGTATCTCTCAGTTGGATTTTATCCTTTATAGACAAGAGGCAGTAACTAGTGGTATGAGTGCATCTAAATACAAAATGCGAGGTCTCGGGCCTTCAGTGCTGATGCTCTTTCTTCAGTCATTTTACCTGGCGTGGGGATAAAACCCGCACTCAATATTTGTGTGTGCGTGTGTGTATCTGTCAAGTGTGAGGTGTGAGCTCTCTTTTGTATTGGCATGGTGCCATACATGGGCCATAGGTACCTCTTCACTGTTTTCAGTAGAATCACATTGGTTTACAAACTAAGTAACTAGTCTCATGCTTACTGTTGCTCCAGAAAAAGCAGATAAAATGTAATCCCTCCCCCATAGGAAGTCAATATACTTCATAAGAGCTCTTGACCTCTAATCTTTCTGATGTAGCTTTCATATCACAATAAAAATCATCAGTCTGGAACAGAACAGTTTGACAGGATGACTCAGTAAAGCCACAAAATGACAGATGCTAGAAATAAAAAGCAAACAAACCGTGCCAGGTCATTGCTGTCAAAGAAGGATCATTCACCTGTTTTTCTTGCCACTTATGCAGCCAGCTAATAGTTTGGGAACCATGTTTTCTGTTAACAAGGCAGATTATTGATATGGCCTGAAAATTTAGTATGACCTTATTTATTTTCTAAGATTATACATTATGTCTCAGGATATAATTTGTACAGCAGCAGCTACGTGCTGTGGCTGCAGTCCCTAAGGTGGCAATCCCAGTCGGATCTGCGAACCAGCATGCTCCGTTCCTCCACTTCTCATCACTTCTCCTGTCTGCTGGGCTGCCTTGGCTCTCAGCTCTCAGTGTTTGCAACCAAGCCCTCATTTTGTCCATCTATATGGAGCTAGGCCAAAAGAACCCCAAACCCTCAGACCATATAGCTTAATTCTCCCCAGACTTGGTGACGCAGGCAGCAGAGTTGGGGGCTACCTGCAGTGGTCTCCAGACAGTTCATTTAGCCTGAACTGTGTCTTCTGTTTACTCTGTTAAAATGATGGCTGTTACATACTGACCTCAGTGCTGTCCTTAGGTGTCTGCAGGTCAAAGCTTTGCTTGAAGGCAGCTTTTAACATCTTCTGGCAAAGTAGATTGAGCACATCACAGTGTGCTGTCTGATCTGCCTGTAAACAGAGCTGATGACATTTCACTGAAAATGATGGTGGATTATCCAGCAACAGTGCATAAAAGTGTATTGCATATGCTGAGTGGTATTAACTGGGAGAAGAGCTAGAAGATGCTGAGGAGGATGGCTGAGTTTCCTCTTCTGCCTAGATCAGAGGCCGTACCTCTCAAACAGTTCCCTAAGCTTCTCACGACCAGACATTTGGGCAGGTAGACAGGACAGGAGGAGGAGTTTCTTCAGTTGGCATTGCTTTACCTGATACTCATAATTAAACATCCGTTTGTTCAGGAAGTTGAATCCAGGGCTACATATATATTTGTAAATTAAGTAGCATCAGAGAATACTCCCGGGCACTGGAACTCCAGAAAAGAAATGTGGTTTGATGCAAATAGGGGTTTTTGACTGCTGTACTACAGAATGTTATTTGTTTCACTCTACTTAGATCAATAAGTAGACAGCGCACCCTACTCCCTTCGAAAGCTGTTTCACAGTCAGCAGTTAATGAGCTAGTGCTGGAAAAAAATGTAATGAGCCTAGGCTTGTTATGCCCAGAAACAGTTAACCGTTCAGTAGAATCACCAAGAATTGACTTTGGAGAGCCAAAATACAAACAAAAGTAAAGTTTATAGTTGTTCTCAGGTGGTTTGTATGATTTCTCTAGTTCCTGAAGCTTCATAAACATGTGCAGTAAGATTTTTCTCAAGTGGCAAACTATAGCTGGGAAAAGATGGTATTTCCGATTTCATTACAAAAGAATATCTTTTTCATTCATTCCAAGAAGCTTATTGATCGGTATTCACACCATGGAGGAGGAAAGCCTTTACTCATATTGAATTTTAGTGTTCTAAAAATGAGGATTTACTGGCACTGCCTGGAACAACGGTGCTGTGGCTGATAAAGGTAGAGGGAAACTGTCTGCCTTGCGCCTGTGGAATTTTCTGTCTATCCTTCCTGAAGTCTTTGGGAACCTGCTTCAGATATAAAACACTCAGCATATGTAAAGGGAGAGGAGAACATCTATCAGACACGGAAAGATCAAAAACTGTGACTCCCTGCAGAGTGACTGTTGGGAGGGAAACAGCTGAATAATGTTGAACATATTCAGATCTCTGACTTCACCTAACGCACGCTGTGAAGGCTGTGTTTGTAGTCAAATGATGATTCATTTTTATGGATGTGGAGAAGATTTTGTGCTTTTGCCTTAAAAGACACTGCACTATTTGTTTGAGAGGCAGTGCCAGTTGCTTCTGCCTCCTTTTAGACAAATATAAACATAAATATTAATCTGGAGTGTGATTTCTTTTTTTGCTGAAAATGCAGGCCTGGCCATGAAAAGATCTGGGACATGGCTTAGGTGCTTGGTACACAGCAAATATTTGACGGCTTTTAAAAACCGAACCTTCTTAAAAAATTCAGGTTCCCTAAACCTCAGTGATAATTAGTCCCATGTGGATATCACGAATATTCACTAGACATGCTCATGCTCAGGAATCCAGAACTGCAGTGGTTTTGAGGACAAAATCACTGAAACAGTTTACTCCCTCACTTTCAAAGTGCCTTCCACAGTTACTTCTACAAGGAACAAGATGTCTCAGGACATCAAACTCAATGGGAAGAATATCAAATAGGGGAATAGTATGATTTGGGATGAGCAGACATACAGCATCATAATGAAATAAAATCTCACACATGGTTGCTGTTTTATGGATATGACCTTCCCTTTTCCAAAGGCAGAAGTCTTCCACTGGGAGCTGGAAGGTACCAAAGAGCCTGACAACGCAGCATGTGAATGCATGTCTCTAGTATAAGTATAGCTAAAATTTTCTATTAGTGCTGTGTAGCACTCTCTAGGCAGCAATCAGTTCCATTTAAATATGATGAATATGAAAGTAATGTTTCAAATTTTACCTTTGCACATACTGTCAAGGGAAAGAATGTTGATTTTTTTTTTAATAGTCTGATAGTGCAATAAAATGAAAATCTAAGTCCTGCAACACAGTTAGTGATCTTTTTAATTCTGCCCTGTCTGAATTTTTCAGGGTTTTGAAGGTATTCCTGTCCCGAACTGCTCAGCGTATTCCATATATGACAGGTGGGCGAGTGATGAGGATGCTGGCTGTAATTCTCCTGGTAGTCTTTTGGTTTCTCGTTGGCTGGACTTCTGCAATAACCCAAAATTTGGAGAGAAACATTCCACTCATTGGCCAAGGGCAAACATCTGACCACCTGATCTTCAATATGTGCCTCTTAGACCGCTGGGATTACATGATGGCTGTTGGTATGTTCATTTTCTAGCTTATCTTCTAATGTCTAAAATAAGGCTTAGTTGCCCTTTCTTTACATTTTTCCTTGTTGGAATATCTTGAAGTTTTATCAGGCTGCATAATATCACTTGAAAAGCATCTAGGAGAATTAAATATTGGCGTATATGTTTTTTAAAGGGGCTGGGAAGTATAATTAAAATATACCGAGAATTTTATGACTTTCAAAGGTTTGTAACTCGGAGTGTAGTAACAAGGTGATTGGTGCTCAAGAACTGTTGTCTTTGAAGGCAGAATGTATCTAGCTGTTCTATGCTATTACAGTGAGAAATTGTGGCAGGAATAACAGCAGCTTTGTGCTTCTGCACCACAGAACTGGACAGAGCTGTCGTGTGAGGAGGGAAAGTGCTTGCAAGAGCAGTCTTTCATAACTGCACAGAAATTAGTACTAAAGTAATGGCAATAGGAAATGCACATCAAACTTCCCAACTTAACATATTTGCTAGATATGCCGTCAGTGCTTGGGATAGGCAAGAGCTGAAAAATGTCACCCTGCAGAATTCTGTCATACCAAGGAAATAAGGCATGCTTTTATTTCCTTCATTTTATAACAGGGGGTTCCCCAAGCCAGGGTTCAGTTATACAGTGTAACACACTTCCTCCTGGTGTCTGTACAGCTTCAGCGCGTCTGCACGTAAAGCCTTTGTTTCCAGTACAGCACAGGTGTGCCACCCACCATTTCCAGTATGTCCATGTTTTGAAATCTGAAGTAATACTTAGCTTTCTGCCCTTTCCCTGCTTCCCTATGGATATCCCCTTGACAGAGCTCTGCTGCTGAGGATGAGGGGGAGGTAATGGGGTGTCCTCCACTTGAGAGTGAAGGCGAGATGGATAGGAGCAGCCTGTGGGTATTAGGAGTATTTTCTCTGAGAGTGGCATACAGAAGGCCAGTGCATAGTAGCACACAGCCGTTTTAAAGGACAAACCACTGCTTCCAGCTTCGTCAAGGACTTTCCATGGCTCTAAGCTGCTTGGCCCCCTCTCTCATACCTATGCCGTGCTCTTCCCTTCTTCATATAAGATCTCTTAGGCACACTGCTGCCTCATTTGCGAACACTCTCATGGGTAAACCACACAGAGATGAGTATAAATGAGTACATCTTGAAATGTGTCTCGATCTGGGTCTTTTTGGGGGTATATACTGATAAAATATAACTATGCTTTGCCATAATACAACAATATAATCACCAGAGATGTTGTAAAATTAAAAACAAAAGAGAATTAAATATGAAACACGATGTCATCTGCACTCATCCATTTTGGATGAAATTTTTGCTGCATTTCACAGCCAGTAATACAGTGTAGTATTATTAAAACTTTGATACCGGTGGTTGTTGCATAATGGCAAACAAATGTTTTTATTCTCTTGATCTTACAGCTGTGGTAGTGAACTGAATACCAACTCAGATCTTAGTGGCTAAATATGACCAATAGTCCCCTATTGGTAAGAAATGATGTAAGTTGCTGTCTGCCTAGTGTTGGAAATAACAAAGATTGTTTTTTAAGACATATTTACATCTATAGGGGTTTTTAATGTTTTTTCAAAATACACTCAAGAGTAGTAGAGGCAAAGCTGGCTCTCAAGCCTGAACAAAATTGGTCAGAATTTCTTTTGTTCTCACCCAAACTGCCTTACAAGCAAAGTTACATTTGTGCGAGTCTTCAGTAAACTATGGAATCACGTGAGTGATACCAGGATTTGTACAGCTACAAGCCTGTACTAACGTGTGTGTGGCTATATGTGTTTCTATGCATGTGCACAATAAGGTGTTTAATGTCAATAGCAGTCTGAAAAGCTTACAGCTGGAAGGATCTAGTTCCAAAAACAGATACCTCATATCAAAGCGATGTCAGGAGAAATTCACATAATGCAGAACCCCTTTTATTCCTGCAATTGACTGGGAGCAGCCTTGCAAAAGATTTTATGTTACAAATTAATCGATAGATTATGATATTGGATTTAAAATAGTAAACTAAAAATGCTGGATGGTAATTTATGAAAAGTTTGTTATTCCATTTTTATTTAGCCAGGCACAGGATTTTATACAAAACTATTGAATATTTTGGAATATATCCTGTCACCCATAGCCAGTGCTCCAGTACCTCGCTGTTTCACTCTGCTGTCAGTGTCTCACTGAAACGTGGAAAGAGAATTTTCAAGGTCACAGATTAGTGAAGTGAGAATTAACAAGGCTCTGTTAGAAAGTCATAATGAGATGAAGCCTTTATGCTACCAGAGATTATTGGAGTTAGGATTTATGAAGCGTTTTCCATACTAATCATGCTACTTAGGTTCTATCTGCAGAGCCTTTTATTGCAGTGAATGTTTTATATTTACATTTCCATTAAGTTTGAGAGGATGCTCTCTGTGACCGGAGTAGGGACTTTTAGACATAAAGATTTTCACCGTTTCTAACATTGCCTCTATACTCTGTGATATGCTGATGAGAGAAATTAGCATTCAGTAAATGCTTATTTTGTCTAGTAATGCAGTGTAAGTCGGTATGCATTTTCCCTGAGGTCGGATACTTGTGGGTGTTTTATTTGTCACTTGCCTAGATTCTTTTATTTCCTTTGTATTTGTTTGTGCATCATTTTAGAGGTTGTGGCATCTGTCTTATTGACAAGCCATGGCATGGATCACAACTTGATATTTTAGAGAAAGGCCTGAGGGCCTGAAAAAGCTCATCCACAAAGCCTTTCTGTTATGGCCTGAATGTATCCTATACCTCTACCTGCCACAGCCTGATTTCTGGTTTCGGGTTAGGAAAAAACAGCTGAAAAACTTGTGGTGCGTAATGGCTTACAGTGTCACAAATCAAACTATTATTCTTTATCCTGGGGGAAAAATCATATAAACGAAAAAGATATCAACACAGTACTTAAAAAAAAAAAAAAAAAAAAACCACCTTCCCACAAACAGAAAAGCAAAATAATAAGTTTAATATGCAAAGCCCGTGGCAGGAGAGAAAGGTTGGCAGAGAGCTAAGCATGCATGCACGAATACCAATAAAAAACAGAGGTGAAATCTTGGTAGGTGGATGATCCAGACTTCATTAGAGCCAGGGTATTACCCAATGCGGGTAGCTTTTGAACTGTAATTTTTAAAAATCCCCACGTGCACCCTTTGTGTGTTTTTCAATGTTTTATTTAAACCAGAACTGAAAGGCAGGTAATAACCAAATGCAGCTAGGTATTTTTCCCCAGCACCTGTGTGATTCCCAGCTGGCAGGAGCTGTGCTTCTCTGGCTCAGCTGCTGCACTAGCACACTAATTGGGAGTTCAGAATTTGGGTCCTGATTATCAAGAGAATTTCAAACACAAGGCTCTGTCATGATTACTGAATGCCCTCAGCCAGGAGAAGGAACAAAGTAAGCAGTTCGGTCTGTGTTCCCGAAAGAGTTCCCTCCCACTGTTCATTTGTTAATATTTAACCTATATAATCTTTGTATCTAAGGAGGGTATGAATTGCCAGGACAGGCTCTGACAGATTGGGAATTAAGACTGTCCATACAGTTTTGAGTTAGGGCATTGTAATACAGCCTTACAAGGCCCTTTATTAAGTTTTCTACAGGCCCTCTGCTGCATTCAGCAAATGAGTAATTATTATTTCTTTTTGTTATCCCCATTTGATGTGGCCCTATGCCATATTTGGGATACGTTGTTCGGAGTATGCAATGAATAAAGAATTGTTAATTTCCAAATGGGCTTTCTTAAACCATGTTTTCCTTAGCATCAATGTACAGAGATTAAAGCCAAAATTGTCAACAGCAGCTATCCCTTTTGGGTGGTATCTTGAGACATCTAGGGACTGATTTTTCCAAGTAGTGTTTATAGCGTCCTCTGTGTGGAAAGCACAGCCAGGAGGTACTTGCTAGAATTCAGCACTCACGAAGATCTGGTTTCAGTTCTCATGTTAGACACTCAGAAAATATATTGTATAAAAGTAGTGATCGCTTGTGAAAAGCTTACTCTTGGTGATACAACCAGGACTGTGTAAGGTGTTTGCAGTAGAAATAGGAAGTGGATCCTGTTTTACAAAGGAGCCTTCAGCTGCTTTCACTACAAGACTGCCCTTCTTCTTCTTGTAACCCACTGCACCCCTGCCATGTACACCTCTTTCATGGTCCACACCACCAACACGGTGTGCAATGTAAGTCCCTCATCTCTAGGATACGGTAAATCTCAAAAAAGGCGTAGGGAAGAACAACAAAGATGGTGCAGAACGTCTCCTCTATGAAAAGAGACTAAATCAAGTGGGACATTGCATTAATCGCAGATTAACTGCTTCTGCCAATTTAGTTTAAAATAAAACATGCTCAAGGATGATGGGAATGAAGCTTTTCAAAAAAAAAAATGGTTGTTGTTGTTTGTTTATAACAATGAGCAGCCAACATTCTTCAGTTTCCCTTTCTCAACAGTAGTTGGAACCCTTGGTTTGAGCAGTTTGGGTTGCATTGCCCCTTGCAGTAACACTGCTTTTTCTTCATGACTGCTACATCACAGATGAAAACCAATAGCCTTTGTTGAGGCACCATTTCTACAACGTGTTTCTGATAAGGAAACCACATAAGGGTTGTCTCAACCACGTGTTTCAGATTCTTCTGCAAGCCACCTGCAGGAGGATATGGCTTTGGGAGAGGCTGGGAGATGCTCTGACTTCCTCTTATCTTTGCAGCACTCTTGTTTGAATCCATTTCTTGTCCTGCTTTAAGTATGGTTGGTCCTTCAAGTGTTTTGGGTAGCATTGGCATTTGCTTGCATCCTCTTTAAAATGTGAGAGAAGAGGTCCCACACTCAGCTGCTTTCAGCTGCTGGTGGTAAACCTTTCTGATCCTAATTCTCCGTCTTTCATCCACACAAAAGTGAAGAGGATGATGGGGTACGGAAGAGTGGCCAGCTGGCTTTAGTAACAACAGTGGACTATGGAAGGAATGAGGAAGGACAGCACACCTGTATAGAGGAAGGAATAAAATGAAGGGGTGTAAAGCATAAGAAGGAGGGAAAGAGCAGAAATGAGAGGAGTTCCTGGAAACTGTGGGCAATACGTTTCATGCAGGGAGACTCCTATGGAACGGGCACATTGCTCATGCTCAAGTCAGTGGATGTGTCTCCACTGCCAGCGAAAGGCATGTCTAGGTCACCCTCAAACCACAGGGCCCGCAGAGTGGGCAGTCAGCGTGTTGCTAGCACTAGCCCAAGTGGACTTGCAAGGCAATCTTGTGGCTGCTCAGGGGACAGAGCGTGCTGTGCCCCCAGCAGCTTGTGGACCCCCACTCTTCTTTCAGCCTCTTCAGCACAGCCACAGACAATGTAAATTCTGGCAGCAAAGAAATGTCAGGATTTGGCACCATTAATTCTTACTCCACACATAGGTCTCTTTATTGTTGTGCCTGGCTAATTGAAATAATACCGAGATACGATGAGAGACAGATAAACCTCTGGTAATTTATAATTTGCTAGGAATAATTCAGCACTGAAGACTTATACTTGTAACCACAGTTTGCTGAAATGTATGAAAATCCTTTCAGCTTAAGAAAAAAGCTTCTACCATGACATGGTGCAGCTCTCCAGGTGGGAGATTGAACACAGTGAGGCAGAAAGAAACTGCACTGGCTGGCAGCAGAAGAGCAATCTAGGACATGGTTTTTTTTCTGTTTAAGAGTGGTGCTGTCTCAGCTCCAGAAGGCACTCAGTGTCAGGAAATGGATGGAAGAGTTGTACTTCCAGATCCATCGAGCCGTTCATTTCAGTATAGGGGATTTAAAATGTAGACACTAGTTTGATGAAATAAAATGTGATGGAGAAGTAGATGAGTTGTAGCCAGCCTGTGTTGTGGACTTAGTGAGAATTATAGTTTGTAACCAAAATCTGAGGGGAAGATGGTGTAACTGTGGAACAATACTGTTTTGCAAAATTCAGAATGCCAAATGGACTTAGTCAACACCATACTTGTAAAAGGCTCTCCTTTCTTAAACACGTGTAATGAAAGCATGCAAAATGTTTCACCATCTCTGGAGAGCAGTGTCCTGTTCTTGTCCTACAGTAGTGCTTAATAAGCAAAATCAGCATGATGGGACATGGAACATCATACAATGTCATGAAAATTGACTTTAAACCTTCAGGGCTGTCTTCTTTTTGCAGGTAGTGTTTGGACAACAGAGTGCATGCAACCATGGGGATGGAGATGCTGGCTCAAGGGAGCTCCCTCCAGCAGCTCTAGCCCACAGCAATGTCCACCTAGAGGCTGGCCTGAAGAGGCCCAAGAAAATGATGTTTCTAGCAGGACAGGAGGGCTGAGCATCAACCAGGACAGCCTAAAATAACTCACTTTCCCTTCCAGACCATGGTGGGAAGCAAACTCACAGTTTAGGGTTTAAACTGTTCACAAAAACGGGTAAATTTATTTCCGCTGTCATCTCTCAGTGACAAGGTGGCATTATCCCCATTCTGCACAGCCAGCACTGAGGCACAATAAGATTAGGGTTATATGGTCCATTTAATCTGGGTGTCTATTTTGCAATGCCTTTGGCTCAGTTACAGAGCTTAGTCAGATCTGTACAGAACATGTTATAAATGGTCTCACTGGCTACAAATACAGCCCTGCGTGCTCTGGTCTGCTGCAAATTGCAGCAAAAATTTCTAGGTTGGTCCCCAACTAGCAAAAAAACCATGCTCTGTGATCGTCTCTGTGAAGCATGGCTTGAGTGGTGACTTTTTCATTTGCAGAGGAGCTCTGACCTACAAAGTTAGAATTCAGTTCTCCTGCATGTGCTCAAGACCATTTTTTTTTCCCCTGCAGTCCTTTGTCTCAGTCACTAGGCACCTAAATGTCACTTGCAACAAATGATAGAGCTTTCTTTATTATCCGACTTTGATTTATCCCTGGAATTGCTCTGTCACATGCAGTAAGTGAGTCTGGTCTCCCAAGAAATGATATGGTTAACTGAAGATTATACATGCAAAAGAAAGCAAATTAAGACTGCGTATGTGGTATTTTTATTTTAGTGCTGTCCAAGTTTTAGAGAGGGCAAATCAGTAGAAGTAAGGATGAAGTACTTTCCTAAGGTCTCTAAGAAGAGTTGCTGTCTAAGTCCTGTTCAAAAATCAAGTTTCACATTTCTTGATTTTTCATGTTTCCTTATATGATTTTTGCTTTTCTGAATCCGTTTTTTCTTACCTCCCCTGATGTCATGCCCTTACTGCCTTTGCTGCCTTTGCCATCTGTAGCTGTTCTTCCCTTGCCCACTGAAGTGTAAGGAAGGTCTAACTTTTCCAAATCCTAAAAGAGAGGAAAGTGACTTTGGTCACTGCTTTCAGTTCCCCATATCTTTCTCTGCCATTCCATGCAGTCAGCTGAAGTACACGCATCTGCAGAGCAGACAGTGAACGAGGACATAGATGAATGCTGGAATCCACTCGTGCTGGGGCTGGTGGGGCAGGAGCGGGTCAGCCTGCACCGTCTGGCTGTGTGAAGGGTGACGCAACTGGGCTCAGAGTCCCTGCAAGAAGATGTCCTAGAGGCACTGGAACAGGCTGACCAGAGAAGCTGTGGATGCCCCATCCCTGGAGGTGTTCAAGGCCAGGCTGGATGGGCCTTTGAGCAACCTGGTCTAGTGGGAGGTGTCCCTGCCCATGGATGTTGAGGGTTGGAACTAGATGGGCTTTAAGGTCCCTTCCAATCCAACCATTCCATGATTCTGTGATTTTGTGACTGTGTCTGGACACAGCTGTGCCTTGTGCTGGCTTTAAATATGAGGGAATAATTGACAGCACAGACAACTGCATGTTTAGCAAAACCTAGTAAGTATATTATCCCAGATCTTCAGGAAGTTTAAGTCAACAAAACCAAGCCTAAGTGTGTCCTGCTTTACAGAGCAGATACATATCACATACTGTGAACGTAATGTCCATCATTATCAGAAGGTGTGGAATATGAACAGTGGCCCAAACAAATCCCAGGTGAGCAGGCGTGGTGCCCTCTTAGTTGTAATAGGCCAGTTGCACTGGGCATGAGTCTGGTCTGGTGTGTTGGTGAACCGAGCTAAGTGTTCCAAAGTGCTCCCTTTTCTAAAAACACGATGGACATTACAAACAAAAGAAATGATTGTATTTTTTAAACACCAAAGAATAAAACTAAGCAGATTGATTAGATAGTACAAAGACCAGATAAAACGTTCCGTGGATAAGAAATAGGTAACTAGCAAGAGATATATTAAAGATTAATTAACTCATGCACATGGCATATTGAGGCCACATTATGTTTTTCATCTCACCTTCCATTCATATCTGCATCCATTTGTGTCTTTAAAGCAGTTGTTCCTTTTCTTAGCCTCTTATCCATCAGAGATTTGCAACTGAAATCTGAATGCCTGGTTTGGACAGTTATAAAATAGCTACTGTGAGTTTTCTAAAAGCTTGATTTATTTGACTTCACACTTCCTGTCCAGATAGCTGTTGACAGCTCTTTCTCCTAGGAATTTCCATAATTTTTCAGAAGCGGAAGAGAAAGTATTTCTTGTTCTTGTGCTTAATAAGTAAAAAGGTATAATTTTTAAGCCTTATGATAAATCATATTTAAAGGAAGAAGGTCATGTATTTTGAGCTTTGAGTTCAGTCTTGGTAGGCTTGCATTATGCTAATATACTCCTTTAGCTGTCAAGAAGTCACTCTTCTAACACCAGGCTTGTAGTGAAAAATTATTCAGCGAGACAGATTTTAATCGTTAAAGATGTCTGGTGCAAGAGAGTCACTAGTGCGCCACAAACAAAACTAGTATGACCTCAGAGATAAGTGGTGCTTAAGAATCTTATTCTTACCTGTTTAGCAATCTGTCTGTCTATCCATCCTGTCCATCAATTTAAAGTTAGTTACATCTATGTTTCTCATGAGTATAATAAATATATAAATATATCAACTTATGTTGAGAAACCAGAAAGACCATATAGGAAAATAATACAGCAAAATTGTATACCATCTTCAGGTTTTCATTACAAAATGCACTAATAGTCTGTAGCTAATTATATGAATTCAATTTTCCCCCTCAAGCACAACTCCTACGCAATACATTTAAGCTGTGTAATTAGTGGTATTGGTAATAAATTGTTTTTCAATCAGTATGTTTTGTTTGTTATTGCTAATGAAATTATTGTATCGTTGGGCTTAGCAAGTACAGGAACTCTGTTATTTTACCTTGTGTTTTAAAAGTTATTTCCTATTTGTGTCACATAACAATTGTAGCACTAATTATTAACTGAAGACAGGAATGTCAGCTCTGCTCTAAATGTAAAGCTTTTATAAAAGCATTATGCATTAACCAGTGCAAACTACTGTTATGCTCCAGTACATTAATGCTTTGAAATACCCTCTTGTTGTCTTAGAAACTCCTTGCAACTCTGATTGTGAACGTGAAAACCGTGAAATTTGCAATCAGATCTGGAAATCATTCATTCCTACTTACTGCAGTTCATTGTAATTCATCTTTACAATCTGGATGTGACTTACTTTCATTTGTGTTCTGAGATATCTTGAATTTTTTTTTTCAGTCTGGATAAAAAAAGAGTTCTTGTAAATCTTTAAAGTTACAAAAGATTTTTTTTCTAATGGTAAAAATAAGCAAAATTTGGCCCACAGTGTTTATTTGAAGTAGGAATACTTTTAGCAGAAGGAGTTTTGTACATATACTTTCTTGCCATTAAAAGCCCATCTTTTTCAAACTCTCAACCTCTGTTAGCACTGGTAACTATTCATTTCTATCAGGAAGAGACATGGAGCTCTTCTCGCTTCAGTTGTAGAAGAGAAAGAAAAATGAACCGTAGGTATTTTGGCGGAGTATGCCTGTTATTTCGTAATTCTCTCTTACACTATCTATGCAGCTCCACTGCTTATTTATTTATTTGTTTGTTTATTTATTTATTTATTTATTTATTTATTTATTTATACAGTGGGGCACTTTGGATGAAAGGCAAAAGGAAAGGTAATAGGCTATGTGGCATGTTCTGGCAAATGCCTGCTAAAATCAGGATTTCCGTAGAACATAGGACAGTATTTGGCTTTAGCAAGCTAATATTGTGAATGCATTTTCTCCTTTTCAATTTCTTCTTAAATTAGTACAGAGCAATTACAGCAATAAATTTCATTGCTTTGAAGAGCAATGCCTTTCAGTGCCATGATTTGGCATACGCGAGACAAGTGTACCTAGAGAAAACAAAACTGCTAAGATTTGTAAAGGAGCCTTTAATGTTATTTCATTGAAACAAAATTTGTAGTCCACTTGCTCAGAGAAGACTTCAGGAGCAAGACAGCTTAGTAGGTGATTCCCATGTGCGTGTTTTTAAGAAACTGGAGTAATAGACTTCAGTGGTAGCAGATCTAATTATATAGAATTTATTAGAAGTTTTAAAACGCTGTAGTGGTACGATATATCTACTTTGCAGTAGTTACAGGCTGTTAAAAGTAGAAGCAACTGGAAGACCTGTTCTCATGAGATATGCAGTGCAGATGTTTTATTTCAATCTGTTGATAATGGGTGGTTCACAAATATTTGTTCACTTACCCAAACCCAACCAATAACGATTTGCTGATCACTACCATAGGGTGATGTCACTGATCACCTGTTCTAGTTATGGTATAATAACGTGTTTTTGCAAAAAGAAGTATGAAAAAGAACTGATTTTCTATTACACTGTTTGACTGTATTTTTACTGTAAATGTAGTTTATTTCTATCTTTACATGTAATCAGTGGTAATTTAAGATCCAGTGACAAAGTACAGAATTTCAAAAACAAAACCAACAAAAAGCTTAATAAGGAACTTTCCTTTAGCGCAAGCAGCTGGTTGAATTCATTTCAGAGCTGAGGAGCTATGGTAGGGTTCAGCTCACCTACCAGGACATCTGAAAATCTAGATACTTAGGGTAATCATGAGAGTGCTTTCAGTGTTAAGGAGAGACATAGCACCTCCTGCGATGTTAGGATGTTATGGTTTGCGCTGCAGAGCTGGCTAGCTGTTCATAGGCAGCAGGAGGATCACTGGCTGAGCTGGACACCTGACTTTTCAGTGGCTGAGCATAGGTGAGTTCAATCCCATGCCTCCCATTCTACTTTTTTCTCTCGAGTGTATGTATGATCTTACTGTCAACGGAATTGAACATAGGGGGAGGTCACTAACAAAATACAGTGGTCAATGGATTAGCTGCAAAAGTTCAACAAGCCAAAAGCAATGTATGAGTAAGAACGGGATCACACTCAATTTCTGAAGCTGGCCCGGAGCAGTGCCAGTATTGCAGGGGTCTAATATGGAATTGCACCTTGCTGGACAGGCTTAGCTACTTCCAGCCATTGTCAGCCCAGAGTGCAAGGCAAGAGGTAAAGGTGCCAGCTGTACTCGTAGCTACGTGGCAGAGCCGTGGGTTTATTTTCTGCAAGGGAGATTTTTCAAGATGGATATGAAATTATTTCATTTGTATTGAAAGCAAAATGATGTCACAGCAGACTGTCTGCTATGGAAACTGAAGCCAGAGGACTAGTGGGTGCAGATGGATTAGCTCTAACAGGATAGTTTAAACAGATCCTGACCGTTTATCCTCTCCTTTCTTCCTTTACTCATTTTTCTCCTAACAGAAACACGTCATTTGTTATAATTACATTAGGCCCTCAGAAATGACTCATAATATTATGGGCACCAGCAGAATTAACTATCATGAACAGTGGAAATTTTTTAACCCCAAATATATTGTTTTATCTGAGTTATAAACCTTTGAAATGAAACTGTTGACTTGTAGTCTAGTAGTAGCACCACTAGCTGCCTCTATAACAAGAACCAAAGCTACAAATAAAAGTATTTGTTGTTTTAAGTAATGTCAAGCTTCTATAGTACCAATCTGAAAAATGAGCAAGAAATTATTAGACACTGTCTTAAAATTTGTATATTGAAAAACTGAAACATCATGAATGCAAAGGTTCCTGATCTGGAAAAAAGGAGTGTTTAAAATTAAAACCAGATGTATGATGTACAGTAACAATATCTGAAAGAGTTTGAATGCCTGTGTGTATACGTATATACATTTATAAGTGTATACTGTCTTTATATAGATACTCACACATACAGAAGATACTATAGTACTTCAAATTTGCTTCCTTTTTCATCTATAAAACTAATTGCAAATTATTTCTTTTTGTTCTTCTCACAGCTGAATTTTTATTCCTCTTGTGGGGTGTTTATCTCTGCTATGCAGTGCGGACAGTCCCATCAGCATTTCATGAGCCACGTTATATGGCTGTTGCAGTTCACAATGAGCTCATTATCTCTGCTATATTCCATACAATTAGGCAAGTGATCTGTAGATCTAGTAATTAACTATTTATCTTTCAGGTTTCATATGGCGCAACTTCAAATGGGTAAATGGGATAGGATGCATAATGGAAGGTCTCATAAATATTTCATTCTGCAAATTAAGTAATTACTAAACTTAAAACTGTTCCCATAGGATTCACATATGGTCAACTTGTTAATTGTATATTTAGGGTTTTTTTTTCCATTACTGCTAGCTGATATGTTCTTGGATCAAAGTTCAGTATATATGATATATTAGAGGTAGCAGAAATACTGTTTGTCTTGAATCATTTACACACTGCTCACTGGTTTGTATCCCTACAAAAGCGACAGGTAAGAATGCTGGTTTATATGAACTTTTCCTGGTGTGTAACAGATTGGCAAAGTGCAGCTGTATGTTGAGATAATTGCACTGGTTTGTGCATGAAGCATAGCGGTTTATATGCTGACATAAAAAGTTGTTATGCTGTAACAGTAATATAAGGCGTGTGTTTCTTACAAAGCTTCTAATGAGCTCTATGTTTCATACTTGTAAATCATTAGGATAGCAACAAATAAATAAGGGTCTTTGCCAGAGCTACATGAAAATTACCATATATGCCTTTCCTACAGAGCACCCCGTAATAAGTAATTGGTCCTAGAAAATTCAGAATAGCAAGACAGCATGAATTTGATCTCATGCTCTAAGAGATTCTAATGACTATCTTATGACTTTCTTACACCTTCCTTTGCCTCCTGACAAAACTTATCTACTCAGATTTTTTTTTTTTTTAACTTCACTCGGATGATGGTCTTCAAATACTCTTCTCAGTTTCTTGGTCTGTCTCGGAGCTCACATTTCTCTCTACCTTCTTGATGTTTTCTTCCATGTTGCACTATTTTTTTCTGAGTAAACACCAGCAAAGCAAACCCTTCATCCCTATTCCTTCCAGGTGCTCTTTTCCCCTATCATTGTTATTGAGTTAACTACACTTCTCAGGCTTGCAACTTCTTATTTCCTTAATCTTCTCCTAACCCCATATCTTGACATCCATGTGCATTCAAAATCTTCTTTACTCCCTAAAACAAACATCTGAAAAAAAAATCATTTTTAAAATTTGTATTTGGCTGAAGTGTTTCTCTTTTCAGTCCTGATAGTGTAGATGTAAAATTTCATTGCAGTACTCTTGAATTGGCTATAACCAATATAGGAGCCTTTCAGTCAAAATTTTCCCCCATTAACTGATGTTCCTAAACCATGCTTTGGTCTATGGCAGAAGATACAGTTCAGTGCATTAGGAGAGGTACTGTGTGGGCTGCAAGTTTCTTTTAACAATAGGACAGGATGAAAGAAATCTTGGATTGAAGGGAGGGGGAAAGGGGAAAATGTAGCACTTTCCTTCCCATCAACCCTGAGGATTTTACTTGAAAAGCATTAAGAAATTGAGAAAAAGGAGGGACTCCTCTCTCTTTTATAGACTTAGTCCTATTGCATTTCTGATCAGGCCAATGTTTTGTTTGTTTTCAATAGTAGATTTCCAGACTTTTTCCATTTTTCTGAAATGTTCCTACACTAGCTGAAGTTAACCAAATGCAGACTTCTAAAGAGATTTCTTTTCTTCTGTGTGTGCCTTTAGTGTATAATGCAGTTAGGCAAAGGAGTTAATACATACCTTAGCAAGGAGACACAAAAGGACTAGGTCTTTCAGTTTATCCTAGTGAGGATCCTGTTTCTTCAGCCTCAGGTCTGCTGACTTTGTTCTTCTGTCTTTTTTTAAAAAAATGTACATTTTATATCGCTTTGCCTTCTGATACATGCTGGTTTGCTGAAGAGATGTCATGCACTGTTTGTAGATAGGAATGAACAAAATGCATTGGAAATACACGATCCCTCCTGAGACTATGTCCATATCTTTATACACAAGTCTTAGCCCAGTCTCGAATTCACTTTTCCTTACATGTGGGGTTTTTTTTTCTTCTGTCTTCCCCGCCAAGTTCTGCATGTAACTGAAAGAGCTGAAGTGTAAGACTTATGTTTATATGACATATCTGAGTTGTCATGAAGTTGAAAGCACTGGAGTCTTGAAGGACACCTACTATTATTATGTGGCAGCCATCCAGCCTGAAAACTCCTGAAGCTCATAGAAGATTGATGTGAGCACTAAATAAAACCTTGAACTGTTTATGTTTGTTGCTCTTTAAAAGTATGATTCCCATTTCAGAAACAGAGATTTCTTGATTGTCTTCAGATCAGCATAGTATTAAATTCCTGCCTTGCTCTTGCTGTCACATTATTGAGAAGAACAAAATTTTATATGGAAAAATCTCATTTGAATTGAAACTGTCTATACGGTGATCAGATAGAGGGCTCATTTAGTAACTTGCTGACATGTCACTAGCCCCTTTTATTGCTCCTTCTTTCTATTTTTCCACGCTTGTTCTTCCCCCATCCACTTTAGGCCCTCTCTGTCCTTGTCTTCTCCCAAATAAACAACCCACCCCTAGTTACTTTGTAATTTCTATTGGTCCCAGATTCACTACATTTGTACTCAAATCTGGTATTTCTTATTTTGTTACCTAGGTAATCACAGCCTTATATGCTATTGCCAGTAGGGTTACATTGGCACCGCTGGCTGACCTTGCAAGTTCTGCTCCCCCAAAGGCCCCCGTACTCCCTTCAATCACCTTTCAATTACCTGTGAAGTTTGGCTGTCTTTCAGATGACTCCCCATTAACCGCCTGTGCAATCTTGCCATCCCTCACGGCACTATCTGTAACTTTTGTTAGCTTTTTGCTCTGTTATTTGTTATATCCAGCAGTCTCTCCTGTCATCTCCAATGGTTCTCATGTTGTGCTCAGGAAGCTAAACCCCAGGCATGAGCCTCGTTGTCTCCCTGCACACCTTAACAGCAACAGCTCTGTCAGAAGGAAGAATTTGTAACATTTTACTGTGTTCATGAAACACTACATTTACAAAGTAATAAACATGAAATGATAAATATATTATTATTGCATATAAGTAGTGTTTCATGCCAGACTATTTCTGTTAATAAAATCTTCTGCATAATGTGCATCTGTGGACTTGGATAAGTTCAAATCTCATTTTGATCTGAATGATTTATGCAGACCTGCAAATTACAAGCCAATGGTACATCCATTCGTCAATTGCATTGCTTACCATTTATATCTTTGGGAGCTCACTAAAGCAGATAACTAAGCATGCTTCAGCTAGCTTTAACTGCAGTGCGTGTTCTACCACTCTTTTAGACAGCTCAGCAAGGAATTGCTTCATTTAGGAGGTACAGCCAGTCATTTCCTAGCGTTTGCAGGGCTCTTAGGCCCTGAGAGGTCCTGCAATAAAGACCATTTCTCTGCTCCCTACTAAAATGCATTTCAGTTCAGTTCTGTCTTTGATGGCTTATCAGCCGCACTCTGTAGCTGCGATCTCTGGACATCCTATATTTACAAAGTGCACTGCAAATTATCATAGTACATGTGCTTACTTAGCCTAAAATCATCAGTTCAGATTCTTAATATGAACTGCCATAACTGAGTTCAAGCCAAAGGAACTGTGACAATTTACACTATCTAAAAAAAACCCAGCTAAATAGAATGAGAACATGGGATTGAGCAATGTCCTCTAAGGTCTGTTGTTTCTTTTTATACTTTTTTTTGGCATGTGTTTGTTTGTTTGTTAGTTTTGGTTTTGGATTTTGGTTTTTGGTTGTTTTTTTTCTGAGTTGTGTTGAAATTTTGGTATGTAGGTAAAGCACATAAATGTAATATTTAGTCTGTGTGAAAGCAGTACAGAACAAAAACAGTTGTGTTCGGCATTTCAATGGAAAGAATCCTAAGGAACATTAAAATGTTAAATCTAATGCACTGGAGAAGAGGCAGTGAATTGCAACACAGTTCTATTTTCAGATTCATTCTTGCTTCAAGACTTCAGTCTGACTGGATGCTGATGCTGTTCTTTGCACACACACACTTGACCGTGACTGTCACTGTCGGGCTGCTTCTGATCCCTAAGGTATTCACTTCTCCTGCCTTTTTTCTTTTGCCAAGACCAAGGAATATAAATGTTGACATGCAGAAGCAGTTCTGGATAAAATTAGCAGGCAACTGGAAGAAAAGGAGGATGTAAAATTTGGCTGTGATGCCTAAAAACACACAAATATATATTTTCTTTTAAAAATTCTTACACATTTTGAAAGATTCTTTCTTTCAACTTTGAAAATTCCAGGGATTTAAAGGACTTTTAATTTCAATTTAAATTAAACGTAAAGATTCATATGAGAAGGAAGGGATCTTGCCTACTGATGCTTACTTCATGTGTTTGGGTGACTGTGCTGCTGCTAGTGTTATCTGAGATCAGACAAAGAGTTTGGGTAAGGGGATAGAAAGACTAAGTTGGTCTGTTAAATAAAAGTGGAATGAGGAGCTTGGACTAGCCATGAGATGGAGTGGTTGGGTGTTAAACCAGGCAGTCGTCACTGACTGGAAAAGGAGAGTCCTGTGCAAGTCAGAGACTGGGATATACGGGTCCTGCATACTGAGAAAGGACTTGGCCTGTGTTGTGGAGCCAGGAGCAGAGCAGAGTGAGAAGATGAATGTGTGCAGGACATGAGAAGATGCAGGATGACAGGATGCAGGGAAGAGAACAGAATGAGCTGTGAGCACTGCGGCTCAGCTCCCATCAGGCTCTGAAAATGACAGTATGTCAGGCTCACTGGGTGTAGGAAGCACCCAGGTGGCTCCACCTGTCTCTAGCACCAGTCTGAAGGATTTGGATGTAGCTTTCTTTTTATGCAATACCCCAGCACAACACTTGATTTTATAATGGCTCTGGAAATGACCAGTAACGTTAATCAAAAGGTCAAGAATCAAAGAGAACTGTGAAGGTGAAAGTTGCATATGAAGGAATAACCCTGAGCAGTTCAAGTTAATAAAATTTTCTGTTTAATGAAGCTGCTATTCCTATTTTTTGCCTTTGTGTCAGAACAAGGTGTGCTGATAAACTCTCAAATATACATACATTAAACATTCATATCCAGGGGACACACAGGATGCAGCCTTAATATTGAATAACCTTGTTTTTTTTTAATGACTGTACTGGTCTTTAGGAATAGTTTTATTATTTTCTATTTTTTTATCCATATACTTTATTACATATCTTCAGAGATACCTTTCTAGACTAGCCTAGAAAATTGTTAACCTTTCTAAAACTGACTTATAACTAAGGATCAACATTTCCATTTTTAGCTTATTATCTGTGTAACACTATACAGACTTTTCTTCCAGCACCCCCAAGAATTCAGGGAATTAAGAGAAGATTCATAAAGTTTAGTTCCATTCAGAAACTCCTGAGGTGAGATGACTACGTGGGCAATAGTAACCACAGACAAGTGATTCTATATGAATAAAAAAATAGTTGACCCAACCTCTCTCTGCAATGCTTGATCTGAGCATTTGCTGAAACTTACAAGAGAAAGATTGTCTTGTCTTTTATTTTTTTCCTTCCTTTTTTTGTTCCGTTTTTTTTTTTTGGCCACCTTATCTCTTCCTTTTCAGGGTCAGGATCTAAAATGGGAGAATTGCTTTCTGCAGGATTATTCAACTGCATGGAATATAAAATACAGTCATATAATTTTAGCAGCCTAATTGCAAATACTCACTGAAAATCTGTTCCTATATATTTGTCATACTTGCTTAATGTAAATGCAGCATAAAGAGGCTCAAGTAAGCATCACAACAAGTACAAAGTTTTTTTTCTAGTGCAGATCTCTAAACCCTTTCAAGTTAACCCTCCATTAATATGAGTTTCTTCCATACAATACTGATATTCTATAGGACACTACTTACACCAATGATGCTTATAGGTAGTATTTTGAGTTTAGAAAATCGTATAAAATCCATTGTGATCAACTGTGTCATGAAAACTGTTGATATAAATTTTTACAGTGCACTGATGGCAACATCTTTTTTATGAATGCTTATTGCAGTTTTCACATTCAAGCAATAACCCAAGGGATGATATAGCTACAGAAGCTTATGAAGATGAACTTGATATGGGTCGATCTGGATCCTACCTGAACAGCAGTATCAATTCAGCATGGAGTGAGCATAGTTTGGATCCTGAAGATATTCGGGTATATATAACTCATTTAAATATCATTTATTTTCAAGAACACTTTTTCCTGTTAGTAAACTCTGAATCACATCCATTTGACTTATTTTGCAGATTCCAGATGAAACAGGTCAGCTTAGGTCTGTCAGTGGTCCTGGTGTCAGGTCATGTGAAATATCATGGAAAGAATTCACTAGTGTGAAGAGAAGCTGCATTACTAGTTGTAGTAAAAGTCATACTGGAGGCTGAGGAGGAAGAAGCATCCACAGCAAGAGCTGTTTATCAGTTTACATGGGCTCTTTGAATTATCTGGAAGCACAAACAGCATTTGGTGTCACTGTGATTAGTCATTTGTACATAATATATACATAACTCTATAACATATAATATTAACAAGTATGAGAAATAGAAAAAAAAACTACATTATTCCTATCTTACATGATACAAGGGCAATTCTGCCTGGAATTTGTCTGATTTACAATCCCAGAATACAGAATAGCTGTAGACATTAGCAGGAAAACTTGCACCATGGTACTGTATGAATGTATATTAACTGTGCATGCTCTATGATGTGCAACCATGCGAGGTAACTGGTTTGTGCACTAGGGTTGAACTTAGTTTTAAGGTGGAAAAAATGAGATTCAGGTTCATGGAGAAAAGCCATATTCAAGAATTAGAAAAGAGTGAAAAAAGTTTAATGCCATTTTTAGAGCAACGGGTAATGCATTCACTGGGCTGCTTGTTTGACTGGGTTCACTCTGTACATACTACTTTTGCTGTTCACTTTGCTTTGCAGGATGAGTTGAAGAAACTATATGCCCAGCTTGAAATCTACAAAAGGAAAAAGATGATTGCTAATAACCCACATCTCCAGAAAAAAAGGTGCTCTAAAAAGGGCTTGGGGCGCTCGATAATGAGGCGTATTACAGAAATCCCAGAGACAGTCACCAGGCAGTGCTCCAGGGACGAGAAGGACCTGATGGAGCACAGTGCTGTGAAGAACACGGCTACACTGAAAAAAAACCCACAGGATTCCACAAGTTCCGTAAAGCCAAAAGAAGAGACTTTCAAAAACAGAGTCTTTTCATTAAAAAAGTCCCACAGCACTTACGATCATGTTAGGGATCAAACAGGAGAACCTAATAGCTTGACTACAGAAAGCACAGAAGTTATAGCTGCTGAGAATTCACTTCTGGATTCCTTGACTGGTAACAATTTAACCAAAAAAGCTCCTGAAAAAGTTGAAGCAGTGTCCACTGAATCGGTCCCTTTGGTGTGCAAATCAGTAAGTGCACATAACTTAAGTGCAGATAAGAAACCTCTGCATCCAAGAACATCCGTGTTACAGAAATCCCTCAGTGTTATTGCTAGTGCCAAGGAAAAGACTCTGGGACTAACGGGTAAAACACAAAGTCTAGAAGAAAGTGCTAAATCTCATAAATCTCAGCAGAAGGGTAAGGATGCCAGCAAAAAGCACTCAGCCTCTGATAAAGGGGAGCATAAGGATTCTCACCGGAAGAACTCTACCAACTCTGAGGACGCAAAGAAAACCCATAAGTCTGGAATTATGAAACAGCAAAGGGTTAGTCAAATACCTGCAAATCCAGACACAGGCCCAGGTAAGTCTCTGCACAAGGACACTTTTGACATAGGAGAAGTTTGCCCTTGGGAGATATATGACCAAACACCTGGTCCTGTGCCTTCTGACTCTAAGGTTCAAAAACATGTGTCTATTGCTTCCTCAGAACCAGAGAAAAATCACCCTTCCCAGCCAAAGGGGAAATCTCATCATAAGCAGAAGACACCTGAGGGGTGTCAACAGTCAAATCAGCAGAGCTCAGAGAAGTTGGAGGCAGCCACTCGGGAGGGACAAGTGCAGGAGGTTTTTGAAAATGAGAAAAAACAGTTGAATTCCAAGTTTCAGGTCTCCCCTGGGCTGAAGTGTGAGAACGTTAATAGATATGCTCCGAATATTTGTGCTGGGGAACATGAGGATCTACCCCAGAAAGCAGCAGAAAAGGAAAACATCAATAAATTGGTGGAACAGAAAAAAAATGCCTCTTCTGAGGGAAATGTGCTTTCATCTGACTCCCGTAAGCCAAGTAGTTACTTACAGCAACCTTTAGCATCTCGAGCTGAAGTCTGCCCTTGGGAATATGATACACCAGATTTACCAAATGCAGAAAGAAGTGTAGCTTTATCAAACACCTCTGCTATAAGTGCAAATAAAACAGCAACACCTCGAAAATAAGAGGCTTTTGGACTGAGGAGAGTAGCAACACTGAGAAGAAAGACAACAGGAAAGACAGGGGACTTAGGCCAAAAGGATCTGAAAATTCCTAAGGAACATCGCTTAAATTAAAGGAATCAGCACAACAAATAAGTAGGAACTAAGGAAAGCAAATTATTGTTATTGTTATTATTTATTTGTTGAGTGCCAACAATGTGATTAGCAGTGCCCAAATGTGTTCCCTGCTCCAAGGATTTTACTGTATCAATGAAAGTAACCTGCCTTTGTGAAATCACTTCTCCTTTAAAAGAAAAAAAAATGGTGGTAACAAACGCACACTGTAGGTCTTAACAGAATTATTTCTGTATGCCACAGCTGGCTTTAACTCGCCTTGGGACTTTAAAGATCCAGCAGAAGTAGGGCACCGAAAACATCCTGATGGCAAAAAGGGGTATCAATGAGCAGCTGTTAAGATGACGACTTTTCACTTTGCATATTTAATCTTGATAGCACTGCTAACTCAATGCATCCCAAAAATACATTTTATATAATGATTGCTCTCATTTTCTTATTACTGTGTTTAAGTACATTGTTGTGTCTCATATTAAAGCATTCCAGATTGTATAATTTTTGCAAATAACTTTGATATTATGTGACACAACAACACATTTATGCAATCTGCAGATATTTTCTTCTTATTGTAATTTAAAACACCTGCTATAGACTTTTTGTTTATATATAGAATTACAGTAATCTTCCACTGGCTGTGGAAGCCGTAACTCTCATCGGGAAACTCCTTTGGGCTTTGGGGATTTTTTTTCCTTTCCTGTGATTTATATGGTGAACTTTTTGTTTTACTCTGTTATTTAAATTTATAGTTTGATACTGTATTATTCAGGGTTTTTTTACACGGCAAGTTACTTGTTATGCACTTCCCTGTTAATGTTCATAGACTTTGTTAACAGTGGAAATCCAGTCGTCTTAGCTGCATATTCTGTTAAGTCTTAGGACAACTTATCTGTTGTTTGTTACAAATTGGAAAATTTAATCTAACAAAGCAGAATACCAACTTTAAACATCCATGATGATGATCTTGTTCAGTATTTCATACTGAGCATATCTACTAAATGAGACAAGCAAGAGTGGCAAGGAATATACCCCAGAAATGATGACCTGCTTTACTAAAACTGGACAACTCTGGGAAATATATTAGCTAGCTCATACAGAACAACAGTTTACTGTTTATCCCTGTTGGCAAACCTCCAGAAATTAGCCTTTGGAGATACACAAGTGAGGAGAGAAGTCCAAAATATTACTCTTCCGCCATATATGCAATTGTAAGAAAGAGCAGGAATGAAAATGATGGTATCTCTCTCCCACTCTCCAAATGCTTTGATATATTTTTTTAATTTATAATACATTTACAGTAAAAGTTAGTATTTAATACAGTGCTAATTTTCGGTAATAGCTGCAGTCCTCATCCTGCATATGAGCTTAATTCAAAGATGGCCCATTTACAACTATGAGTCTTAGTGCAGAAACACTCATGGTATACATCAGGGCCTAAGAGGTATCATAGAGAATCTATGTATCATTGATAATAAAAAACTAGGTTCCACCCTCACCCATCTAAATTTAGTATCAGTGAAGTGCTATTTACTAGAAATGGCTGTACATACAGTACTCCAAAATAAAGACAGCTCAGTCCTAAAGAACTTGTGCAATTTGAGAGAAGTGATGGGATTCAATGGAAGAACACGAAATGAGGGTGATTGAATAGAATGTGTTGTTTGATACATATATAATATATATATAAAATAGATATTTATATATGTTTAATATATATATAACATGTCATATCTAATACACACATGCACATACACGTATGTAGTATAAACTGATTTTTGTGGCATCATAGAAAAAGTGGCTTAAGATAAAATGCAATGATCAGAGGGACCTAGACAAGCTGGGCGTGAGGAGGACATTTTTTGTCCTTTGAAAAGGACAGGAGAATATGGACCCATCTACACTGACAGATCAAGACAGATCTGATTTTCCTACTGTCTCTGCTAAGCCCAAACGTGGAGCATGCAGATGCCTGGGCCGGCTGGAAACAAGTCAGCTCAGGTCTCATTGCTGTCTGAACACATTGGCCTCACTCCTAAATTATGCCAAGAGTCAGAGCTTGTTAGCTCCAGATTACAGTGGCCAAACTGCCCCGACCAACCTGGTGAGCCTGGACAGTGCTCGATTCCACCATGGGGACATGCCAACTTACGTCTTTGCTGTCCTGGGATGGTCTGAGTCACCAACCCCTCTTTTGTAGGGTGTAGTTATGACCTAGGAGTCCTGGTCTCTGCCTTCAACACACATCTTCTGGCCAGGACCCTTACTTTGGCCATCTGAGCACCCGCCTTGCCCACAGAATGCCAGTGGCATCCCATGTGCAGCCCAAATCTAACTCGCTACTTATTTTGGAAAAGAGCTGAGGTTAGAGCCCATGTGCCCAAATTCCCTCTTCCCAATCCCAGATACTCACAAAACCTGACAGTAACTTTTCAATCAACTTCAGTGGGATCAGCTCTTCAGAGGGAAAATAACCCTAAACTTCCCTGCATGGGAAGAAGTCCATCGTGGGAACACAGCTTTCTGGGAGTCCTGCGGGAGCACACTGACCTTTCCCAGAGAGATGCACAACTTCAAACCTGCTGAGTATGGTGATCACCTTGTGCCTCTCCTGCCCCTGGAAGAAGGTCCTGCAGCACGTCCAGGAGGTCGTTGGTGTGAACGGGGGAGGAGGGCAGCTTATGGCAGGTTGCCCTTACAAACGGTAGGCACTGCTTTGTCGGAGCCAGGCGCTGAGGCTAGAAGTGGGCATATGTAGGGGAGTCACAAAAGGAGATTTTTGTACATCCTCACTTCCTCTTAGAAACAGACGTTCTCAAGGAGCAGGCGCATGCCCTGGTGCCCTCACTTGTCCTGATCTCCCTTCTTTACCTCAAGGACACACTGCTGCTTGGTGGATGGTGCAGCATCCACTGAGGGTGAGGGCATCCATGTCAGCCACACAGCACCACTGTCCCTTGGAACACTGGCAGGATCAAGCCCTTCATGCGTGACTGTATCTGCGCCACTGCTCTCTATCTACAATTCCTTGCTTATTTACTTTTTTCTTTCTTTTTAAAGATAACCTCATCAGAAACACAGAAAAAAAGTCCGTTCCTTAGCTGGTGTAAATCAGCCCAGCTGCACTGGCAGCAGAAGAGTGAAGGCTGAAAGACCAGGGAAAGCAGTGGCTTGTATATTCTTGTTTGGGTTGCTTTTCATCCCGACCCTTTCCCTCACTTCTTAAAAAATGTCTGTGATGGTTCTTTAGGCTTGTTGTAGTCACATATCCTAAGACTGATACAGTTGGAGAATTTTCCTTCAGCAAGCAACAAAGCTTTCCCTAGTTTTTTTAGCAACTGATATTTGGGCTACAGATTCAATTGGTTCTTTAGATTATTTTGCACTTTAGAAAGAGGGGCCAAACTTCACTAAACTATTATATTTCACTATGATGCTGCTAGAAACATTGCTTAATGAAGACATACTGAGTTAGACATAAATAATGTTCTGTATTTCATAGATTTTTCTCCACCAGCATATATTGGCTAGATTGCTTAGCTGTCTTTTTCTGGAGTTTCATTGTCATTATTCAGCCAAGAGAAGTGCAACTCTAGAATTAAGATGTTTTCTAGCAGAGCTGTTAAAAGATAATCAACACTAAGATCACAAACATTTGCTAGGTTGTCCTTTTAAATGCATGTGCAAGCTGCATTCCTCCTTTATTTCTAAGCCATCGTTTATAAATAATTAGATTTATACCAATCTTATTAGACTTGTATAATTTATGCAAGATTATATGCTTTAAAATATAAAACAGTACACACCTATCATCAGCTTTGGTGGCATCATAGACCTGAAACCGGACAATACTTTTATATTTGCTCTCCTTAGGCTTTTGCATGCATATGACAACAGGCAGGCCTGAGAAAACACTGCCTTTTGACTTTTAACATTTTAGCTACTCCAAGCTGTAGAGTATATAAAGCTGTAAGTCTCTTCACTTTATAATGTGGTTCTTATAACAATGTTATCTGGCAACCAACAGCATCCACCATGGAATACTTGATAGATTTATGTTGTAATGTGTTGCAGCATGTAAATAATGTAACTTCTCTGCAATAAAGCACATTTATATGAAATCTGTCTACAGCCTTCTGTGTTGTGATTTTCTGAAGCAATTACTGATCCAAACTAAACAAACTAAGCGTCAAACCTGTAAAATAACTAAAAATGAGTTTTACAGCATATATGATCTGATGACGACATTATCATTTAAAGGATTTTCCTTATGTTTTCTCAACATCAACCATTAGACTAGCTGCGTACTGTGTTCAGCATTTCAGGTTAAGGACCAACAAGACCAACAACTCTTTTCTCAGTTGCTGCAATTTAGAGATCAAAATTGTAGACTCTGCGCGCTACATTCTCCTGAAAGTAATGGCAAATAGAACATTAGAAAAGATTAGGGAATAAATAGATGGCATTTTATGATGTTATTGTAAAAGCCTATAGGTCACCTGTACGGTACGCGTGCATGTCTGGATTCCTCATCTAATGTATGTGTATATGTATATATAAATAAAAACCGTACAGAAACGGTAAAAAAAGACAATCAGAGACAGAAAATGGTTGCTGTGTAAGGAGTGACTAGATCAACTGCAGCTTGTTTAACTTGGAAGAGAGACGACAGAGAGTGATGAGACCTATGTAAAATCACAAATGGTCTGAAAGTGATTAGGAAACTGGTATTTGCTGGTTTTCATCATGCAGGAATTACAGAACACCCAGGGTGGCCATCGTGCAGCAGTTTAAAACAAATGAAGTTTTCTTCCACATATGCCATAATTAAATTGTGGAGCTCATCTTCACAGATTGCTGTGGATACCATGAGTTCAAAAAGCATTAGGCAGGTCACGGAAGAGAAGTCTGTCAAGATGCCTGAAAATGGTGGATTAAAAACTCTTAATCTGCAGGTTGCTTAATGAATTGTCTTTGCGTAATCACACTGGTTTCTTTCCATAATTGTCTACCACTGGACATGGGGCTAAGCGAGCCTTTCATCCGGAGAAGCCTTTATACGTTCTTATGGCTGTATAAATACAGATAGTTAGGCTTAATGAGTTTATTTTCAGTTGTCATACCATTTTTATTTATGTCCCATTGTTCATGTAGGAGTTCTGGTAGTTTCTTGCACAGGCGTGTATTCACTTGTAACTTTCCCAGTGCCTCCTTGGTTGAAACACTGCTGTTTCTGTAACCATCTTGAGTCATGATATCCAGGAATGATGGGGCCGTGGGAAGGGAATTACGTACATTCAGTAAATTAACTGTGTACAAGTCCTCTACCAACAAGAATTCCAGACATCAGGAAAATAAAGCCTGGAAATTTTCCTCTGAACTACTTCATGGACCTCATCTCAAACCTAGGGCTCTCTCAATCAGTGTCATAACCAACAGTAGTCTTCTGAGCTCCACTACTGACACTTTCACGGCTTTTAAGGAGTAAGGGAAGACCAATCCAGTTCTGGGCTCCTAAGTACAAGAGAGAGATGGACTCACTGGAAAGAGTCCAACGTGGAACCACCAAGATGATCTGTGAGGAGAGGCTGAGAAAGTTGGGACTGTTCAGGCTGGAGAAGAGGAGGCTCAGAGGGGGATCTTATCAATGTCTATAAATACCTGAAAGGAGGGTGCAAAGAGGACAGAGCCAGGCTCTTTTCAGTGGTGCCCAGTGACAGGATAAGAGGCAATGGGCACAAACTGAAACACAAAAGGTTCTGTCTAAACTTCAGGAAGCACTTCTTTACTGTGTGGGTAACTGAGCACTGGCACAGGTTGCCCAGAGAGGTTGTGGAGTCTCCTTCATTAGAGATCTTCAATGCCCATCTGGACATCGTCCTGAGAAACCTGCTGTATGTGGCCCTGCTTGAGCAAGGGCATTGGACTAGATGGCCTCCAGAGGTTCCTTCCAACTTCATCCATTCTGTGATTCTGTGAAGGATGTCCAAAGTTTTGTGGCTCAGGAACTCATAGGAAATGGATTCGTGACAGATGTCCTCATAAGACTGATGTGAAGGATACATACACATGTGCATGCACACACACACAATATCATCACAAAGTCCCAGAGGACGTGGAAGTCCAATTCCTTGCACATACTCTAGTTGAGATTTGATGAAACATGTCATCCATAGCTGTGTTTTCTATGACCCTCTTCTTCTATTAAAAAAAATGGATTTCACTTGAGAGGAAACTGTGGCTGCACCTGCCCTTCCTGGAAGAGTGGAGCTTGTTTGGTCTGGGAAGGGGGGAGATTCCACCAGAAGCCTGCCAGTGCCTATGAGGAGGGTGTTGAGAAGAGAGATATGGGCTCTTCACAGTGGTGCAAGGTGGGAGGAAGAAAGACAACAGGCATAAATTCAAATTAGAGAGGGTCAGATTAAGTATACTGCAAAATTTTTTCACTGTCAGGAAAGTCAAGCAGAGGAGAAGGTTGCCCAAGGGCTGTGCAGTTCCCATCCTTGGAGTTTTTCACAACTCTAAGCTGAAGTCCTGGGCAAGCTGGTCCGGTCTCATAGCTGACTCTGCATTCAGTGGGTTGGACTGGAGACCTCCTGAGGTCCTACCTGAATGATCCTGTCATTCTATGAACAGTGTTCACTACTAGAACATGCTCTCCACATCATCCTTTTGAAAGCCTGCAGATGGACATCCCTGGCAGCTTTGACTCCCATCTAAGAGTTCAGGACGTAGTCATTTATACAAACACTTCACTATGTACAAAATCTCAAAAGACCAAGGATCAGAAGGTGTTTTGCTTTTCTTCTGATCCCCTGAGCACAGAGTCAATGTGAAGAACAGTCATCATAGTGACCATGCGAAGAGAAAAATGATTTTGATCAGAACTGGCTGGGAAGAACAGTTTTAGCTATGTATGTTGAGTGCTTGAACTTGTGCATAACTGAAAGAGGTTCTTCCAACAACAACAAAAAAATCTAAATTTTGAATTTTTTGTGAATGTGACTCTTCAAAATGGCATTTGATTTGGTTCAGGATTAAAGGGCTGCATATCTGCCTACAAAGAAGTTATTTCAAGCTGAACATTTCTTTTTCCTAGTAAAACAGTATTGCTGACAGGTTGGAGCTAACTTTTTCCAATTCTAAAGGAGCTAATTTCATCAACTCAGAAATTGCAAGAAATGTAATTAAAGATATTAGGTAATAATTGATTGTTTCTCTTGGTTTGGCAGGCCTTCATCATGTTGCAATATTCAATCTTCTGGTTCTTTAATACTTGGAAAATTGAACTTTATGTCTCCATTTACGCAGGTGATTTTTCTTTTTTTCATTTATTTTTGTTAGCTATTTTACTTGTTGAAAGTGTACAAACAAATCAAGCACTGAACATTTTACCTTCAAATTACTGCATTTTAGATTTCTGGATATCTGAGTTGGGCCTAATTTTTCATGGTGTTCAAAACATAGGAAAGAGTACATTGTACCCAAAATAGTCATATATTTTTGAAATGTGCATTTATGGTCTTCTGTATAATATAGATATACATATTGCATATGCAAATGTGGCAACATGAATATATGATTCATTTAAATACTTACAACCACTATTCATAATGTACATAAATAACCTGTTTATTTACGTGTTGATTTACACAGAAGAAAAACTTTAGTGTGATTCATTTTTTCAATTACAAACAAATCAACACATTTCTATTTGCAAAATGAAATGAAGTGTAAGGTTTCCATATGAGAAGTTACTTCCAAATCAGTTTATAAATTTCTGTGGAAACAAGAGCAAAGAAGTGGTGCTGGTACCACCTCTTCTGGCTGCCACTCTCCGCAGAGTGAGGAAAAAGAGCTAGACATTTTTTTTTTTTTTTTTTTCCCTTTGCTGTTCAGCGTGGCCTAAAATATACAGAATCATTACACCTTTGTAGCTGGGAAAGGCAAGATTTTCCAATAGATGGGTAGCAGGCCTTACAAGTAAAGAAAGGAAAGTATTACTACGACTGCCTAATGGAAGTCTTGGGGTGAAATTTAAACCATTGGGTGTCTTTCAGATCTACCAGCTTAAAATGCATGCTAAATTGGGGCTTTCCAACGTGTTTGAGTCTTGGCTGTCAGAGAGATGTTGGACACCTCTCCAGTCCCACCACGGCATGTGCACACCCTCTTGCTTTTCTGCCTGCTGTTGGCCTGCTGTGCCCTGGCTTCATGATAAGGAATCATGGAATATATTTAAAAGCCTGCATCTAGTTAATCTGCTTGGCAAACACCCGTGATGGTGGCTTTCTGTCATATCTTTTCCCCCGCTGGTGCACAAAGGTTGACAAGAGCAGTGGAGAAGAGATGACTGTGTGTGCTGTGGGCGTGCAGGGATGCCCAAGTGGGGCAGTTACTCTTTTGGAGGCTGCCTGGATCTTTTTGGAGTTGAACGCTATTAGCTCTACTGCCTGATAGATGATGTCAACAGGGAATTTAGGCTGGCTGCATGCTACAGATGAAAAACAGGCTGATGTGACATACTTTAATGTTAAAAATAGTGTCACATAATGATGTCTATGTTGCATGAAAAAAATTTGAAGCTACAGAGTGGTAAGAACCATGTGGTTCCAAGCAGTCACCTTGGTGACTTCACCACAGGAAAATCAGAGCAGCACTGAAGAAGACACCTGTCCAATTCTGTTCCCACATCACATTTCGTGAGGTACTTGACTCATTATTTGTACAAGCTAGCAAAATTTCCCAGTGCTCTTCTGTATGCAATGTATTTTAATAGTTCTCTTTCTACTCTTTTTAATGTTTTTATTTTAAAATATATCAATTTCCTTTTATTTATTTACTATGGCAGTTTTCTTATCTCTATGATTATTTTTTTTCAATTGTTTTACAGGAATTTGCTACAAAGTTTTGATTTGCATCTCAGCTGCTCCACTGCAAGGCCAGCATTATCATCACGAATTGTTTTGTGGTTAAAGTCATACGGCAATAGTTTCATGGGTTGTGGAATTTTCATTCAGAAATAGTTCAATATTTTAAAATACAACTTTGAAAAAATGTATTCTGTGATTGCATATTCTGTTTGAATGACCAACAAAATTGCAGTAAGAAAGAATAATGCTATAGTCCTTACTAAGTGATACTATATGTATGTTTGCTTCCAGGATTTATGATTAATTATATAGATTGCCGTTGCACACTGCATCACCTTTCCAATCAACTCTTTGTTGTCTACATTACAACTGGAATTGTCAGTTGAATAATAATATGACAAAAATGCAGTACTTGGGTAGGGTTTGGGTTTTTTGGATTTGCCATCTCATCAATATTTGAGAAACATTTTTGCACACAAAATAAACTACTACTTGCTTTGGTGTTGTGTGCATTACTTTGTAAATTTAAATATTATTATTACCATTAATTCTTTGGGAACAACATTATAATTCAACATTTCCAACAAAAATTGATTATTTTTAGTATTAAGGAGCTTAGAGAAAACTTTACTACATTTCCGATTGATCAAATATTGCCCTGTACATTCTGCCTACTTAAATTAATTGTGAGTCCAGCCCCAAACTCAAGTTTACTTATGCCATTAAATAGTTACATTTGCCTTTTGGGGGATGGATTTCAATGGAAGGTGCAGAAACCACAGCCCGTGTATGGTTGTGTATAGATTAAGGCACAGTTTTATGCTGTTAAACTGTTCCTGCTTTTACCTCACAGTAAATTGCCTTTCTGTGGAAGTAAATTATTTGTATATTGTTACATCAAAAGTGTGTGCATGTTTAGAGCATTAAGCAGGTGGGTTATAAAATGAAATACATTGAAACAAAACAATCAGTACAGCTTTTAGAGGTTATTCACGCACATTTTGTCCTTCTGCTTGTTTCTTTTCTCCTCTAATGGCAAACACATTTTCTAGCGTAGCAATAAAAGCCAAGAGAAGACTTAGAGGAAAAAGGTATCATTTTACTGAATGAGAGGCAAACTATTAATTGGTTAATGATTAGAACAGAAATTAATTATTTTCAAAGCCACTAAAAAAATAATTTAGTCTCCAGTCCTCTTTGAATTCAGTGACTTCTTTGAAAACTCCATCTAAAAGAGTAGGTTATTGTTTTTGAAGATGTGGCAGATCTTTACAAATAGCAAGAGCAAATCTGCAAAGTCAGCAAGAGTCCATGCCTTCATACAACCCTGTGGAGAAGCAGGCTCATGCTAAGCCAGGTAGACTCTTGGCATGGGAAACTGTTTTGAACAGCACACGGGACCACACATGAACCATATCCAGAATTAATACATTTAGGACTACCAGGAATGAGTTACAGCCGAACAGCGGAGGTAATGTGTTTGACACCATAGATGCCTTTTCACCATGATTTGGATAGAGAGACCACAAACTCCTTTAAACTAGCCCACTGGGTGAATTGGCCTGTGTTAAGTCAGGATCTGGTTCACATTCACATCAGGGAAACAGAAATGTGCTATCAAAAATACCCTGGACACAAAACTCTTCAGGAACAAAGAAACATTCATTGCCCCCAGAGCTGCCACTGGCCCATTCACATCCCTGCTTTCCAGGTGGGGGTCCCATCAGGTGCCTTCAGCTCTTTGCCACCCTGCAGGTAGTACAAAAGGTTCGACTTTTCATTAGAAATGTCACAGTGACTTATGTTTGGTTTTGCTTTCTTTTCGGCTAGAGGCCAGAAGCATTGTGCTGCAAACTAAAGCTCTTTTCAGATTTTTCTCCTGGCTGTTCAGCTCCCTTTGATCCCCTGGAGTTACTTTCCCAAGCTGAAGTCCTGGACTGACAGCAGCACTCTTCTCCAAACACCCCACTTTATTTCTGCGTCACATACCAGCATACGGACTAGAGCCATCTTGTTAAAATACCTCCCCACCACCCTTCAATCCAGAGACACTCATTTGGTTTTCTGCCTAGCTATAAGGTTCCGGTGTAGTATTTGGCAAATCGCTTAAGGGAAGGCTTTTTACCTAGGTACTGCTCTGGATCCCAGGCTCCCTGTGCCTTAATTTTCCATTATCAGTGTGGGGATGACATGACTACTTGTGAAAGATGGTAGGAAGGAGGAGAAAGCCAGAAATCTTATGGTCTTCAGATACTGTGGATAGCATTAGCAAACACAAGCATGATACTGCTCCTCGCTTTTTATACTTAAATGGATTTATGTAGCGTCTACATTTTTTCAAATGGGTACTGATGTACTGATTCACAAAGGATTATGAAGTAGGTGATTAGCACTTTGCAAGTTATGGACGCTTGGTGAAGGGAAGCAGTTTTGTACTATGTGAAATTTCCTCTTGCCTCTTTTATATTATAATCTGCAGTTATTAGCAAAACAGATAAAACCAAACAAATCAGAAGTTGAAATGTCCTGACCTTCTCCAGTATTAAAGTTTTTATAGTCTCTGAGCTGTTCAAATGTAGGAAATAAATACTTACTGGTTCTTACCACTGGCATCAGGAGTCCTCCAGAATTTCCCTTGCACACCGTCACAGCTTGCTGGTGCCATAGCAGCATTCCTGTGTACACATGAAGAGCAAATTAAAAATCTTCCTTCCTTCTCCAAATACTATCCAAATGTCACAGGGATGGTCTTGGGTATTTGTGTCTCTGGTACATCTGGTACAGTTTTGTGTGTCTGTTTAATTTCAGCAGCTCTTCATCTCTATTTAATGCCGTGGAGCCAGGTAAATTCAAAGAAATAATACCAAAGTCTCTTCCTCTTTGCATCCTTAACTAAAATAGCTGGGCTTTGCAAACAGAACTGAATGTGCTCAGAAGAAAGGTAACTTGTGGCACAATGTGGAGATAAAATCTGTCGTGAAAAGTCCAGTTTATTTGTATTTAATGTCACTGTCACAATCTTCATGCAAAGTAACTCAGATCTTAAAGAAACCTTTAAGTACTTTTCCTGATCTTCCTTTCTGGCATTCTCTATTGATCTCCTTCAAGGATTGCATTTCCTCCCTCTCTCTTACAAAGAGTGATTGAAATGAGCTCATTTACTATTAACCACAGCCTCAACAATACAGTCTGCACAGGTGTGTCCTGGACTTGCCTCTTTACAACCCTTGGCTGCAGTTTTCTTTTATAAGCCCTGTTGCATGCCCGATATCCAGCTCTCATTCAGCCTGATTAAAGCTGTTCGCCTTTAAGTGGGATTTTTCAGCTTTATCTGTTGCTTCAGAGTAGGACACTGGAAACAAAAGAGATTTAGAAGCACTAAGAATGTAGGTGTTTTCAAAAATCCTATTTACCCTGTCTCTCCCACGTGGTCACTAGCTGTTGTTTCCTTTTCTTTGACTGTTAGCTTCTTCATCTGCCTTCTTTGTCTCAGATGTGGAAACTTTGTGTTACAATTTTCCTCTACCTTTTCCACCAGTCCTGTACTTGTGCCTTTGTTAAACCCTACTGTTTTTCCTGTTGTTGCAGCTTCGAAGTCGTTTCAGTTATCAGAGACCACATGCCCCATCCTCACATCCCAAACGTTCATCATCCTTCACCTCAGTTTCTGCTCTGAATTCTCTTCTCCCCACCAACACATGCATTTCACCCCAGACTCCACTTGTGACTTGATCAAACCCCCTCATCTGCCCCATACCTCGTCCCTCCATTTTTGGGTTGTCTGAACAGGACAAGGCAAGAGTGGCAGTGCTATTGCATCAATTTAGGTTGTGCCAGGGACTCTACAAAAAGGCACATAAATAAGTGCTGGTTTTTGTAGTCTTTACAGCCTAGGATTATGGGAAGGGGAAGACAAAAGAAAAAGTATGGTGCTGATCATGTGAGTATACAAACACATTACTGATACTCAAAATTTTTATCCACCACTTTTCCAGCTGTATTTGCTTATTAAGATACTGTTTAAGACTATTTTCAGGTAAGAGTGGATTTTTCTGTGGAGTTAGGAGATAAAAGAGATCAAAATAATTTTAAAAGATCAAAACAATTTTATTGACTGAAGTCTGTGTGTATTCATACTATTTCATAACCACATCGTCTAGAATCATGTAAGAAGACTCCATGCTTATTTATGTAAATGGCAAATCCTTAAGAGAACTAGTTTTATAGATGCCATGCCAATAGCATCCTGACCATGTGCATTAACTGCTGCTTCTGTCTGATCCATCTCCCAAAACTTTGATTTTCCTTTCTTAGGACCATGCTGATTTAGGACTTGCTTTAGAGAAAACTGTTTCAGTGGGCAGCTGGCTGTAGCAGGGGCTGTAGTGCTAATAAATGAATCGCACCAAAGGACACCGTCTTTGCTGCCTTTCTGTTGTACTTTCTGGATACTCTTTATCCTTCAAGCGTCTTGGGTTTTGAATGAAATGCTCCCTCATTATTACTACCAGGAGGAGTCCTTTTACTGTGCTGCTGTTTTCCCCGCTGCTGCGTGACAATCTGGTGTTGTTCATGTACTCAGTTTATTCCAGCCCCTTCTGATGACAAAGACTTCGCTGCCTTGCTGATCCTAACCAGATCAGCTTTCTGGCTGAGGTGCTACCTGCCCACCACTACTTTCCAGTTTATCCAACCCCTCACACTCTGTATGCACCTTATCTACCCCACACTTATGTTTTCCTTTAGCAGGTTTTCTCTTTAACTGGGCATTTCCTCCTATATACAGCCCCTTGCTTCTAAGTGGGATTGCAGTGCACAGTCCCCTGATGGAGGATTCCTGAGCTCTGTAAGTTTCTGTGGGAGACTGCTTCCTAAGAGGGCGTATTGCAGTGCTTCAGTATTGCTGGGAAGGGATTCTGCCCATGTTGGTGGCAATGTGTACTGGCAAATTAGTCTTTCTGCTGCCTCCTAGTACCCAGTGGCAGATGTTTTGGGTGGGATGATCTGGATGAATCTCACAGTGTGGAAACCTACATATCGGTGAGTCTTCTGTATGGCCAGTGGAGATTTGTTCCGGCCAGTCGTTTGAGTCTACGGCATAGTTCATCTCACACTAAAGGCAATGCCTACAGTAGGTCATTTAAAAGGCACCCTAGAGTTGCCATCTTTCCACTGATCTTAAAGGGAGATGAGGATGACTAGCTCAGATTTGGAAGTATCCAAGATGTCTCATACTAGGTGAGATGTGCTATCCCACATAGGATGTGATTCATCTTGCATTGTACATATTGGCACTGACCGTGCCTTAGTCTTCTTTCCAGCCTCCCAGCTTTTCATCTGGCAAGAATCATTCAAATACCTAATCTTACAGCGTGGATGACTGTCTCAGTAAGGCAGAGCAGACACAGGCCAGACAAAAGCCTTCGCTTTTACACTTAGTATTCATTGCTATTCAGTATAGAGTGGTAATGTATACAGGAATAACATACTCCTTAGCATTTAAAGGGAGCAGATCTGATTTGATCTCCCCCAGGAGCCAAGGGAGGAGTAGGGATTTCATTAAGCTGCAGCATCTCCATTTGGTTAGTGATCACTGTATTTATTGCAGAGTTTGTAAGGTTGCATGCATATTGTCATTTGGTCCCTTGCACCCAGCTCACCATCGGGAGATCCACAACACCCCGACAAGGCCAAACAACAATTATTCCGTGCGCTCTGCAGCAGGGAAATTCTATGCTTCCTACAGTAAGAGATATCCAAAGGACTGAAATGTAATTACAGTTCCAGCTAGAGCTTGGTCAAGCTCCATCTGTTTCTCTGAGATGAACATTACAGCTACGAACTGTGCCAGGAGCTGATATGTAGGAGTCTGCCCAAGTTATCAACCTGTTGTCTGCTCCTTTCGTGAGTGTCGTTCTGTTATTTATTGGCACTCTCATACAAAGCCCAGTGAAGCCACAGGGAGTTTTTGCACTGACTTAAGTAGGTTTAAATCAGGCCCCAACATAAAAATTCTCTCTTTAGAAGGCAGGATGTAACAGAACGGTGAGAAACTATGAGTGGCTTAATCATTACATTTACTCAGCTTTATGACTAATGCCTGTGTCAGTTAACAAGTTTTATTAACAATTTAGTGACCTTGAAAACTCTGTGCATCTGACTAACTCATTCTATTTTATGAGTAAGTGCTCTATATATTGAGCAAGGATGTAATTGAAAAGATGTCGTATAAAGTGACTTGAAGCTTAAAATGACTTCAATAATATATGGATTGTAATTTCACTTGAAACTGATACAGTTTTTAAATATTGAAAGAATACCTTAAATTACTGAAATTAAGCGTGACAGTGGAGTATCAGCATCAGGTAAAATATATGGGTAAAGTGAAATGAATATGAGGTTATTAATTGTAGGTATTAAGTGCTAGGTAGTACAGAATTATTCCAGCATTGGAAACTGTTAAATGCTGATGTGATCAATTTGGGGCCCATAATTTGCCAAGTTTGGATATCTGTATGACAGTGAAAATGGGTATCCACAAAATGTACTGATCATAATGCTAATGTTGTGGCAGGTTATATTTTACACGACATGAGGCTTAAAAGATGCTCCGCACATGAGCAAGTGCAGAGAGCTGGACAATTACTGTGTGGCTGTAAGGTGTGGCTCTGAGTTGCCACATCAATGGCCAGGGTACAGATGGTACATCGCACTCCAACCCACTCAGAAATCTAACCACCCCTTCTTTCTGCCCCCAAAATGTCACTTAACACCGAGCTAAATCAGCACATCTACTTAGCAAATTAAGTTCTTTCTCTTCCTCAAAAACTGTTATATGCCATAGCACAGGTGTGATATATGCAGCGTGATCACACCTCCCGAGATACATAGCTGGCCTGCCTGCTGTTGAAGCCAATCTTCTACACCACTCAGTTAAATACCATACCCTTTCTTTGAGAAATGAATATCCACACGTTTCTCTGTGCATGCATGTTGTATTCTGCCCTGCATTATAACTATGCAGTCTATAGCCACCAGAAGTGTGGTGAACCATGTGCATCTATAATGCGCCGTGGCTGAGCACCGTGACTCCACATCCCCCTTGATGGCATCACTAACCCAACAAACAGATACCAGGACTCAAGTGCAAGTGAGACCTGGCCTCCTTACAAATGCTTTCTTAGTTCCAAAATAAATGTGAAGGATACCCCTGCTTAAATGCTCACGGACACTGCTCCTGTGTCAGTTCCCTCATCCAGGATCACAGTAGTGACACAGCATTTCCCAGCCGCGACACAACTCTGCAGCCTTGGGGTGTGCTCTTTCTCCTCAGTGCTCAGCTGCAACTGCCCAGTTTCCTCTCCTCTCTTTTGGAGATCCAGCACAGGGGCATAGGGGTTGCATCCTGATGAAGGGGCTGAGCCCAGGTGAAATAGTCCCTGTTCTCTAGAACATGTAGAGGGGAGATCACAATGGTTCACCAAGGTGACCATCCCTCACACCATGTTCCAGCCAAATCGCTATCTGGGAACCAAGAGCAGCCCCAATTCCATGGTGCTGCTGTGGCTGATGGAAAAAAAAAAAAAAAGTGAGCAAGAGAACTCCGCTATGAAAGGTGTGTGGGAGGGATGAGGGAGGGAATCAAAAAAACCTGGAAAGTAACAGCAACTTTCTTTGATAAGACTACTCAAAATAGTATTCATGTGACTAAGCCAACATCTCTATCTGCTAGTCTCCTTAGGCTCCCTTTATAAACAGAGATGAAATCAATATAGCTGATGGAGGCCGGGGCACAATTCATCTCCTGCTAACCCCCACGTCTGAGACATCAAACGAATCAAAGTACTAATTTCTCTTGAATATGAAGGGAGTAAAGGTGACTAGCTCAAACATCTATGTTGACCTTGTGAATGTCTAAAGTATAACTTAGATGACAGCCACCACTGTTGTTTTTACTGAGGAAGCTGTATTTCTTCACACAATAGTGTTAAGCAAGATTAATACTTAATTATGAGTAACAAAACTTGTGTATGTCAGGTTTGTCAATAACTGGAATCATTCAGCTTTCATTTAACTTTTATGGCTATATATCCATATATATCCATAACTTCTATAGATTTTTTTAAATTTTCTAATATTCCATAATTACTATTATCCATTTTAATCTTGTTATCTTGTGTTAGCTTGGAACAATTAATAGAGCTTGAAACAATTAACAGAGGTTTGGAGGAGTCTCAGATTTGCTCTAGTTCAGCTAGCCTGCTATCAGGATGTGAATGAAGTCTTTGTTTCTAACTCTGCCCCTGTGCCTACGGTTTCTGCACCGCTTGCCTGCCGGCCTCTCCAGGCTCTTTGCTGAGGCCCGTTCTCCTGCCCCACGGAGGCTGCTTTGGCTCCAGCCAGAACACCTCTGAGAGCACAGATGGTGTGCGGCCAGCAGCGCACCGCGACGCTCTGCTTCGTCTCCTGCCACAGGTCTGCAAGCTCTCTCTTATACCATGCTTTTACAAACGTCAAACCAAAGTAATTTATATTGAAAAATAGTTTACGTATACATATATACATACACACATATATATGAATATACAAATATAATACATTTAAATATACACATGGACACACATACACAACCATACCCAACTATCCCTGATTTTTCTCCTAGGAGCTGCACACAGATGCTGACTTATAAAAGCAGTTATTTTAAAAACACAGACAAAAGCTCTAAAAGAAGGATAACTGAGCTGCATGTTAACTTTATTGTTATGCAGATGTATTCTGTCACCACTGCAGCTGCAAATCCATTAGGATATGCTTTCACTCCAGTAGCATTCATATAGTGCTCCAGATTTTAATTGATCGTGCAAGGTGACTGTCAGTCCACATACAGTGAATGGATGCTACACTGGAGAAATGTGACTCAGAATAAAGTGCCATCAGGGAGGTTTTCTGTGCTGTATCTGCTAAAGTGAGTCATTACGGAGTGAACTGCTTCCCTTTGCAGGCAGACCTTTAGACAAGAGACTATGAAACATCAAGAAGCTCTGAAACATCAGCCTTGTTCTAGAAATCCCTTCACATAAAAAGAAGTCAGTCTACTCCATTCTACTCTGACATGAGATGCTAATCCAAGCCTTCTTCTGTCTCAGCTTATTGGGGCTTACTGTATGGTAGTATTTTTTCCCAGAGTAGAGGAATGCTCAGGTGGTGTTAACATTCCCATTCACAATAGAGGTTTCAAATGTGCAACATCCCTCTGCCTTCTGTACCTGAGTGTTAGAGATGCCTATGCTACTGCAGCTGTAGTCTTGATTGATGATGGCAATATACTATGTTTGCAAGTTCTTGTTAAACACACTTAAGGTTCATCTTACATGGCAGCAGCCTAAAGATAACTGAAATGTTGAAGTTACAAGAAAATCTGCAGCAACTTATGCATTGTCTCAATTTTAAGTCTAAAAGAAATCTGAACCTTTTGGCAAATAAGGAAATGCACAGAGAGAATACGTTAGAAACCTCAGCTCTGCCCTGCTAGCAACAGCAATCCAACTTCCTTCCTCCTGGCAGAGCTTCTCCAAGACATATGTTCTTTGAGCTGACACACAGTGTGTCGCCATTAGGGGAGGACTAAGGAGAGCTGGAAAACAAAAACTGTTCCATGAAGAGTGTCATTGCTTGCTTATGTGGTTCTTTTCAAGTTTAATTAAAAAATCTAGGACAAGTGACTGTAGCCCAGAGATCATGGCCACATTGATGCACTGTGGAGAGTTATCTTCTCTTTGTTTGCCCAGGTGTATGTTATGATTTAGAGAAGCTCTTACTAAGGAAAGACACATCAATACATTTTCATGAAATGTTGCAATGGGCTGTCATTTTCTGGTAGCAGTATAAAAAACTTCATTAAAAAAAAAAAAGAAATCTTAACCAGCTCCAGTGAGGGTATCTGAGCTATTGTCCCGGCACAATAAGCGCCCTCTGTAGCTTAGCTTTTGTCCTTTGATATGCTGCTTTCAGAAAGACTTCAAAAAGCTTCCTGTAGATATTGCTGCTATCTCCTGCTAAGCCAGAATGCTGCATGGCATTACTTCTCTTTCTCAAAGATAACGCTGAGGAAGTCAATAGTAGGGTGGAAAAGTGGCCTTAAGCTACGTCTAAGACCCATTGTTTGCTAGGAAGGGAGCTGGAGGATCAGCTTCATTTACGGTTTCCACCTCTGTCGTTGAATCAGAAATGCATTTCTTCCCTCTCTCCCTCCTCCTACACCCTTAAATAGTAATTCAGAAAAACATCTGAAATAGCTTTTTGATAGAAATGTGTATCTTTAGTTTCCTTATTTAAGTGCAGGGACTTTATTAGGTAGAAAAAGTCATCTTTCATTTATATGAATTTATATGAATTAAATAGCTGCAAAGAGGATCATAAAAACATGAATCCTAAAGGCTCAGACATCAGAAGGCAATTAAAGCTTGAGGCTTTGCATGTACTGGGAGAAAGAGCGGCTATACAAAAATAACTTTGAGGAGGATACTTCCATGGCAGAAGAGCAGCTAACTCCTACATGCAGCAACACGTACACGCAGCCTACTTTTTGTCAGCAATGTATCCAGGGGTCCCTAGGGGTCCTGCTTGAATACTGTCACTCTGCATTCACAGCTTCAGGCTCAAGAAAATCCACTGCAGGGTGCGCTTAATCCTTCAGAGGAGCCTGGAAACCCCAGAAACCTGGACTTTGTTACACCCTTTGCTTTAGAAATCTTCATACAAATCCATACCTGCCCCACTGCAGATTTTGAAGAGCCCCTCACTAGGCACGGGAGTTAATTCTCCTTGTCTCCTCCTTCTCTTCCAGCAGTACTGGTCTCTGGGGAATAAGGGTCCAGGTAATCCTCATAATTTCAGTTTCACACAGGAGTGAACATAGCCTGCGTGAGTATCTAGGATATGAAACTGTACTGTTCCAGTCCTTTCCCACACAGCTGGGGCATTGCCAGCATTGGCTACCAAATTTCTAGGGTCTCTAAAATACTCTTTTTCCAACACTGGTTTAGAAAAACACAATAAACACTTCAAGTTTAATACCTTATTTAAGTATTCCTCAAACTCTTTTAAAATTAAGTGCAAAACAACAGCATCTCCATCACCAATGGCCGTATCATTTAGTAAAAGAAGATATTTTAAGCAGAATTCTCCATGGGAGGTTCCCTTTTTCCAGTAGAAGCTTCCTTCTCCTTGATTATTTCTCTGCCTTCACTTGTATTTGTAATCCTTCTCATTTGCTGAGAATATCATTAGTATTATGTACCAGATATGTAATGAAGTGAGTAATAAGGGGTAAACTGATCTAGCTCACAATAGGAAGCCAGAAGAGTTCTGGGGTATGGATTAGCCTGCAGAAAGGAGCTCTAAGTACGAGACCAGAACCTCATAGTGAGATACGTGGATGTGTATGTCATACAGCTGCCTCCTACCAATTTATTTATTGCTCTGAGCCATCAGTAATGCCACTCCACTAGGAGGCTGTGAATGCATCATGCGGGCATAGACCAGGAAATAACAAAATTGGACCCAGTGTGTTTCCATCCAAAGATCTGGAAAACTATGATCATTCATTAGTCAAGGAAAAGCAATATTAAAATCCTTTCCCTTGTACTAAAAATAAATCCAAAGCACAGAAACGAGTTCTGCAGCCTGCCACCAGCTTGGTCCTCCTGAGGGCTGAGGCTGAGACTCACACTTCTGCAGCCATATTTACCTGCTTCAGTCCAGAGCGTGTCTGTCCCTCAGGGCTGGAGGGAGCAGTCACCTCTATGTTGTGTTGTCTTTGTTCCCTCTGCAAATCTGTTGCATTCGGGTTTGGATCTGTAAGCTTTTCCTNGATTAGTTAGTTGCAAATTAACTCATTTTACTTGACTTTTCTCACAGTAATTAGTAAGTGAATTACATATCATTCCTGACATGCCCATCAGGCTCACCTCATGACATGCTGAAAACTGGTATTTATTCTGATTGTTTGTTTCATAAACTGTGCATGCAGCTGATTCTGGTCAAAAAAAGAGATCAGTGAGCCACAATTTTTCTTTAACAAAGTCTGGCAAGAAATTCTTGATATCACGACTACCTAAGAGTTTCACAGTCTCACACTTAAAATGATTGTTGAAGACAGCTATAATTGTCAAAAAAAAGGCTGAATGATACATGTTTTGTCCTGAGTTATCCTTCTTAATAACAAGAGGTGAAACACCTATAGTGTTCTGTTTCACTCTAAACGCCATTGCATTTTAAGAGCTGAAAAACCAGACTATAGGAAGTAGGAAATCCCAACAGCATAGAGGTGTTTAAGCCAATTGCTCATTTCACCTGGGCAGTATCCAAAGTGAGTCTATGACAGCACATCTGATACACGTCACACATGATCATTCAGACCTAGGTGATGTAGGTTATAGCGGCGGGCATAACACCAAGTGTATAAAAGAACTATCATAATGCCATGGATTTACCTTATCCCTACTAGATACAGCATTAGGTAGCCAAATTTAAGCATAACCTATATAAAACGAGTTGGTTACACTTGATTAAAAACATGGCAAGATATGCAAAATGGGACTTATCATGTTTGTTCTGCATTTATTGCTAGTTGAATCAAGTGAGCCTAAGGGGATATCCTCCTTGAAACAGGCTTGTTTTCTTGAAGGTTAAGTTCATTATATCAAATTTTGACCTTTTAGAGTTTACACTGGCAGAGCCTTTCTGCTCCCTGATCCTCTAAGGAAAATCATTGGTCCACAGATCACACTTTCCCACAAACATTCCCCACCTTCCTGACCATTAAATGACCATCCTTGCTTTCAGACTGTTTTCTGCCATTCATCAACATGCAAGCAGTGAAAGGATGTCCACGAAGCAAATGTTATAACATGGCTTCAGTTCTAAATTAAATGCTTTGCAAAATAAAATCATTTCTGCAATCACGGATTTCCCAGATAAGCTATAGTCATGAGAACATCTGCACACATTTATACATCCACACACATACAAAATATGTACAATTATGTATGTACACACGCACTTAGGCACGTAAGATGGTTTTCAGCTTGCTGTGATGGTTGTGCTCTGGCCCTCACCTGAATACATTGTGTTCCTTTAACTCCAGCCTGAGATGAAGAGATTGCCAGCTGAATAGGTTCTTTTTATAGTACTAGTCTGTGGGGAAATTCTTCAACAAAAATGTTTTTCTGATCACATTTGCAATTCATATATGCTATGAACAGGATTCTATTAATTGAACACTGAAAAAAAACCCCACCCTAATCATTGCATATATTATTAACGACCTTCCTACATCCAGAATAAATGAAACCGCAATGTTCAGTACCAATGCACGTTCTAAGAGTTTCTCACTGCTGGTTCTGTACAACTACTCTTCAAATGGTTATTTTTTCCCAAGGATTTCTACATTTAGATGACAAATCAAGCATGTCTAATTGCCAAATTGTATCTGCTCCTTCATCAAGAGACACCTCACAGAGCTTCTAAGTCAGAGTAACCAAGCAACCCTAAGCCTCTAGACTTGGAGGCAAAGAAAAATGTGTGCTCCTACAGCAAGAAGAAAAATGATCATTTCAATCTCTATTCAAAAATTTGTCATAATAGATATAATGTTTGCTGCAACTCAAACATTTAAAGGGTGATATAAATCCTCAGGCTCTCAAGATGTCCCAGCCAGAAGCTGAGGGATTGCTTGCCAGTTCTCCCAAAGTATTGGTGCTGGGCAAACCAGGGCTCCAGTGGGAGCTGATCTGGCAGCACTGGGCCTCTGAGCTGTTGCATTTTTAGTTAGTTAGCTGTGTGAAGTCATACCAGCAAGATATCAAGCTCCAATCTATTGTTTTTCTTAGGGAGAAATCCCCTGATGATCTTGTCAAAGCCAAGCCTTTATAGTGCAAATTCCTGCAAATCCCAGCAATGATGTTCAGCTGAGGGGAGATGCATAACCTCAGCAGCTGTGTTTTGAGCCTCTGAGGTTTATCTAAAGACCTGCCAAAGACCACAAAATCATATTTATTATAAAAAAAAACCACCAACCTTACAAATAACTATTTATATGCATGCCTTGGACTACCAAATGCTCTGCTTGCTCTCTGTCATCTGAAAAAGCAAACCCCCTCACAGGTCTCATGCTTGTCCCTTGTCCTGGGAATAGCTCTGTTCATTTCTTGCTCCACTCTGCTTCTCACTTTGCTTCATTTCTTCTCTAAAATGCTTCCACTCAGAGTATTGCCCTTGTCCCTGCTGGGTGAGGAGGAGGAGGAGCATGGGAGCATGACAGTGTTTGCTGGCCCCAGTCCTACCATCAGCCTTGGTCTGGAAGACAACCAGCCCCATGCTGAATCTTAGCCATAGGCCTTAGCTCCATTGATTTCACTGGAACATACATGGATATTTCCACGATTTGCTGCACGTAAAGGGATTTAGATGTTTGTTTAAATGCGTAAATTAATGCCCCAATAGTCCATTTGCTTTAAGTAAAACTATTCCTGGAGTTAAATGAAGTTTGAGGCATAAAGGACATAACTGTGTCCCATATTGGGTAATCCTTCATTTCTTACATCCTTAAAAATACACTGGATTAATGTCTTGGTGCTGTGTGAAAAATCACAGCATGGGAAATGCTTCGATCCTGGTACCTGAAGCGCTCTGGGTGGCCTGGTTGGAGAGGACTGCTTGCTCCAGAACCACGGGAGAGAGAGAGGAGATCATCCAGGAGGCAAAACTGATTAACTGTCCAAGGATGAAGGAGCTGTGCTCAGCGCCTGACAGCTGGGCTGAGACCAGGGGGTCATCAGAGCCGGGTGGAAACAAGCTCAGTGATGAAAACCCAGCACAGTTGGCTGAGTCACGGGGTTATAAATAATCGGGACACAGGGACATTCCCCAGGGCCTAGTACCCATTCTTGGAGCTGTCTGGACACGGTGTTATGTCTCCCAACATGGGTACAGCAGCACCACAACACAGTGTAATGTTATTTTTCATTCAAGATTAAATTCAAAGGACATTCCCCAAAAACTCTATTTTGTAAAATGTATGGCCTTACGTATGGAAGATGAGATTGATAGGGACGATTTTCAAGGCAAAAAGAGTGGCTGAGCTCCACCTGGTGCTGCTTCTGTGTCTCTGACACCACTGCCTGGGATTAGGAAAAGCTCGGTTTTGTAGCTTTTCACTGTTGGTGAAAGCTCATGGTGCTCCTTTCTGCTTCCCTTCAGCTCCTGCTTATGAGGGCACAAACAATGTTTTAAATGAAAGAGTTTTAAGGGGAAAAGGTCCTGCAAGATTTTCGCTGGTATGTGCTGAACCATTTCTTGCATGACATCAATCTAACTGTCCACAATCATTATCTTAATGGCACTACAAAATCCTATTTAGCAACTAAACAACATTTCCCCAGCTTTTGTAGATCAAGATACAGTTCAAAACTAAAAAAAAAGTCTTTCAATGCCAGTTTGATGCTCAGTTAAGAGCTCACCTAAATCCAAACTTTCCAAAACTGTATGACCAGAGTGGGGAATCTAAAGTATGCTTTATTTTCAAGTGTGCTAAATATTGACAGTTCCCATTGAAATCAGCTGGATTTCTACAACGTTCAGTGCTCATAAAAGCAGCTGAGTCAGACCAGTAGGTATTTGTGACAGCACAATTTCTTTATCTCTAATTAACTGCAATGTAAAAAGTTCCCCCAAGTGGTTTCTAAGCCCATTGCAACTTAAAAAAAAAAGAGGTAGATGGCTGTGGAGGGGAAAATGCCTTTATTTGTGTGATGGTTGCAGAATGATAGAGAAGAGAGGTGCAAGCTAAGTGAGTGAATATATAAGGATAAGCACTATTTATGCCTTTCCATGAGAGCTCGTCACATGGGACAAAGAGCATTTACGGCTCTGAGCACATGAACAGCTCGGAAAGTTCCTAAACCAGAAACTGACATGGCAGGGACTATTTTACATGGTTGTCCCAAAGAGCTGCTATGTGGGGTCAGTCCCCCTGTGGAGGTGAAGGCAGCCTGAGGGGTAGGTGAGGTTTCAGACAACCAGTGTTTCAAACAAGTTTTGAGGCAGAATTGCGGGCTTGGAACAAGCACACACAGTTACCTCTCAAGTTGGGTTTCCACAGAAAATTCACAAAGTCAGACTCCAAATCTGCTCTGTTACAAAGAAATACGTTCTCAGCAGATCAGTTCTCCTGTGTCTGCGACCTCACTGAGAGAAGGCTGTTATTTAGTATCAGCGCTGTGAGACCTGCCCACTGCTGTGGATAAAAAATGTTTATTCCTGACCAAACGCTTGCAAAGAGACAGTTAATCTGTGACACTGTCTTAATTCTAATTTCTTCAGCTATTTATTTATGAACAGCTCCAGTTTGTTTGATTTACTTTAGTGTCTGTGGTTTATTCAATAGCATTTGCAGTAAGGTTTGTTTTGTTGGTTGTCCCTAAGTATCTAAATTATTATGACTTGCTATTAATTATGTGTTCCTTTCTATACCTCTCTGAGAACAGGATTAAAAATTTCTCATTTTGTAAAGCTGGTTTATTAACCAGTGAGGCTTACACAGTACAGAGAATTTTAGTAATTCATTTATATGCAAAGGCCAATACTTACTCTGTGAGCATTTCCATCGCAGTGTGACAGTGAGCTGGAGATGTGGGGCCAGCCTCATTTTCTCCCTCCACAACTCTGAGGAGAAAGCGGGGAGGCAAAGGTACGTGAATAACGGCTGAATCATTTTTTCTGCTAAGTCTCTTCCTCCAAGGGAAATTTGTGCCTTGTGGAAATACCTGGGCCAGCAAGAGCCAGCAGGTTTCCTACTCTGTGCTGAGATGCTATGGTGTCCCTGGGGGTCCATCCCAGGATGGAGGTAGTAGTTCTTCATGGAGGTCACTGCCTTTTTTCATTGAGATACATAACATTCCCTGAAGGACTAAGGTTTGGAAAATGCCGCAGGTGAGATCTCCTATCTCACCTGTTATGCTCTTCAGAAGGGAGAGAAATTTGGAACAGTTTTCTCACAAGAACATGTTTTTGGTCAGGTTTTTCAACATATATGTTGAATAATGTTGCTATTGCAATCAAATTTCTGAATTAAAGTGCCCTTATTTGCTGAATGACACAAAAGTTCGTGGTGTGAGCCCATTGTGCTGCCTCCTGGGGTTGGTAGTTCTGCTTGTCAGGGCAGTGGCTGTGTTGGTGCAACCTGCACTCATGTCACTGTCATCAGGTACCAGTGGTGGCCTGAAGCCACCAAATTAGTCATTACTAAGTTTTTATTTATCTACAAAGACGTAAAATTTTCTTTTAGAAAACAGGCATTTGCTGGAACCTGCTTCCTCCAGTGGAAGCTCCTCCAGAGTTGACGTACAGCATGCAAAGAGAAAAAGGCACCAAAAATGTACTTAAAATTATACTAGTTATTTTCTATACTGGGGAAGCAACAAAGAAAATACCCAGGACAGGTTAGTTTACAGGAAGAGAGGAAGGAAGATACTAAAGCAAGTGAAGGAAGTCTCTACATTTCCCGTGCACGTGTAATTTAGAAGGTAACATGATGATAAATGAAATAAAGAACACTTTTTAAATTTGATTTCAACATACATAAGAGGACACATTTTAAATGTTGCCCTCCCTTTCCCCTTATGGAATAGAACTGTTCATGCCTCTCAGAAAAAGGCAGGCATAAATCTTTTATGTGATTGGAATAAAGGTTGTGGGATATTTTATTCAAGGAAACATTTATGAGAAGAAATCTAAAAGTATCAACATACCTCAAAAGGATGTGCAGTTTAAGAAATGCCCTCATGATGTGCAACTCAGTTAAAGCTGCAGAGCTGTGTACAAAAGCCTGAGTGTGAGCAGCAGTAAAATCAGCCTCACTTCCTCAGGAAGGGACCTCCAGAGGTCGAATAGGTGGTGGCAGGAGGCTGGACCAAACCAACGTCCTATACCTAATGGAAACCACAGCATGGCTCTTGATCTTAATAGTTTCCTGTCTTGCTCCCAGCATTCAAAAAGATATTGCCAAGGCAGATCACAGCATTTTTAAATGAATTTAAATAAAGATTTCCTTGAGAGGTGTTCAGCTAAGAAGTTTAGTAAGAAGTCAGGGTTAGAATAACCTAAAAAAAATTTCTGTTCTTCATATTTCACCCTTATAAATTCTGACACCAAACAAGAATACTTGGAAGAAAGCAGTTTTAAGTGACCTCAAAAACCCAGGTCTTAAAAGTGGCAGGTATGTGACAAGGCAAGCACTTGAAAAGTGTGTGGTCACCCAGGGAAGGTGTGAGATGTTTCCCTAAAGCCAGTCTCCATCGATCCACGGGGTGAGAACTGACTAAGCCAACTTGTGCTCTGGAAGCATATGCCAGATAGCAAATGCCATCTGGGGTGCCCGGTGCAGGTCTCTTCTCTCCACGGTTTTGGGAGAGCCTCGCAGTGTCCGAGGGAAGGAGTGAGGGTGCCAGGGTCAGCTCCACTCTGGCAACACAGCCACCAGCGGTGGCACAGGGCTGGGGAGCCGCTGCTCGACCAGGGGGACCAGCTGGTGTTGGTAGCTGGGTCCCAGCACTTGTACCCTCTTGCGGAGCCCTTTTACCAGTTCTGAGGTGCCAGAGAGTTTTTTTTTTCCCTTTTCTCCTACACAAGGCTGGTCATTGTGCAAGTGAGACTGCTCTCCTGTTGGCATCTGCCGTCACCTCTGCAGACTGATAAATTCCCTCTGTAATGAGTCATCATCTATATTTAAAAATTAAAAGGAAAATTTACCTTTAGTTTTAATTTAAAATTTGAGTTGTCTCTGATCTGGATCAGGGAAAATTATATCCCTCCACCACATACTTCCACTTTTTCTACCCCTTCCCTTTTCAATGTTCAAGAAAAGACAGAAGTCAAATAGCAACAAATTCTAATTTAGAAGGTGAAATCTGGCCAAATCTGACATGGTTTTGTCATAACAACACGTGCCTCATCTGCTCTTCTATTATCACAGGTGGACTTCACCCTCATAAGGTGATGTTAATGAGCTGCGGTAGTACATCTGCTGCCTTTTTTTCCTCCCCTGGGGAAGATTAACTTTGTCTCCTGCTGCTGGGAATGAAGCCATTTAAATGATGGAGTTCACAATGCATGAACCTACCTCATCCGCCTTCCCTCCCTGAAGCAACCCCCAAGGAATTAAAATTCAGATGTAATTGCACACGCTGATTTCTTTTTTCAGGGGTGAGGACGCTTTCCTCATGAGTGGGTGAGCAGAGAAAGTTGCGGAGGACAGGGTGAATCTCATTTGAATGTTGAGTGGCATCTCACCTAATGCCAGTCCTCAAAACATTAAAACTGTATAGCGAGAAGTTAGCTAGCTGTCCTCTACACATACCTACCTTAGTTGAGAGCAACTGCCTTTAAGAAGTCCTGTCTTGATCCACTAACTTTAGATGAGGTGACAACATCTTAATGTATGTATGAGTCTAGAATATCTGCTGCTTTTCTCTAATGTATGTTTTTAAATAGAGGTTACCGCATTACTGTACTAATGGCAGCAGTACAAGACCATTCTTTACTGACACTGACTTGATTCTGATTAATTTAAAAAACCTGCATAGCATACCCCATCAAATCCAGATCCTGGGTTTTCTTACAGGAGCTGACAAACTGAAGGCAAAGTAAGATCTGACATAAAACCCAGTGGATCCCAAGTCCAGGAGTCACCGTACAACACAGTGTTTGCTGTTCCTCCTTGAGCTTGCTGGCAGCCCCAGCACTGGGTTCCTCCTGCACCCACGCTGTTGTCAGCAGTGTTAAAGGTCTGAAATTTCAGCGCATTTGCTGACTTAATTTTTTTTGAGGTGTCAATGTGGATGGAGGTGCAAGATTATCTTTTTGTTTGACGAGGAGACCTTAGTAAGTGCATCCATCTGAGATACGTATCTTGTCTCTCTTTTCCTTTTTTGATCAGCCCAGCAATTCCTGCACCTGAGGCCTAGATCTCAGAGCCAAAATCTCTCATTAAACATTGAAAATATTAATGACTGGTGAAACAACTCCAAATCCCCAGTGGAGTAAATGAAACCAGAATTTAGTCGCCTTTCTGCTGAAAGCCGGCATGACTGCTGAGGTGAAGCACACATCCAGAAGACACCTGACTTAACCTCCATGCCCTCCTGAAGGCTCTTCTCTGCAATTTTTTGTACGCATTTTCCTCTTGTTTTTCTTTAAGATTTGATGTTTGCTTTGCTCTTCATTAGGGACTATACATCAGGCTCCTCTTGGGCAGCCACAGCATCATGGATGTCATACTTACATTTGATAAAGGCCAAGAAGTTCTCCATGCAGCTTATTTTGCCTATATTTGCTTATATGTCATTTGTTGTACTGAGGACTCTCTGCCAAATCAGTGTATATTGAACACATAAAGGCAGAGCAGCAGCTTCCACCTGAGTCAGCACTTCAGCTTTGCTCTGCTGTGGCACAGTTTCATGCCCTGCCTCTTCCTAATTCACTACGAACACTGAGATCCCAGGCTCCTGCTGGTTTCAAGTCTCTTCCTTTGGAGTCCTCTCATTGTCATTGTCTTTCTTCTAGTCTTGCATGGATTTTGATGCCCAGTGAAGGGTTATTATATATGTCATGGCTCTCACACAGTGGGGAAACTGGGTCTTCTGAAAAGTTAGATGCCAAGGAGGTGTGGGTTAGCCCTGATAGCCAGCTAAGCACCACACAGCCGCTCGCTCACTTCCTCCCAGTGGGATGGGGGAAAGAATTAGTAGGGTAAAAGTGAGAAAACCCATAGGTTGAGATAAAGACAGTTTAATATGTAAAGCAAAAGTTGCATGTGCAAGCAAAGCAAAACAAAGAATTCGTTCACTACTTCCCATAGGCAGGCAGGTGTTCAGCCTTTTTCCAGGAAAGCAGGGCTCATCATGCATAACAATTAGTTGGGAAGGCAAATGCCATCACTTTGAGCATTGCCCCCCTCTTCTTCTTTCTCCCAGCTTTTATTGCTGAGCATGACACCATATGGTACGGAATATCTTTTTGGTCGGTTTGGGTCAGCTGTCCTGGCTGTGTCCCCTCCCAGCCTCCTTGCTGGCAGGGCAGTCTGAGAAACAAAGAAGGCCTTGAGGCTGTGTAAGCACTGCTCAGCAATAGCTAAAGTATTGGTGTGTTATCAACACTGTTTTGGTCACAAATCCAAAACACAGCACCATGTGAGATGCTATGAAGAAAATTAACTCCATCCCAGCCCAAACCAGTAAACACAGAAAGAACATGTGTGATATCTGTAGTGCCTATTTAGGGATGACCATTCATACTTCTACTACCATCACCCAGCACAAATTATCAGAGTGGTCCTTCACATCCTAAAGTTTTCCAGTAGTTTTCTGTAGTAAACAAGCAATGAGATTGCTCCATTGGCTGCTGCCTCTTCCAAAACCAGCATTCAGCTGATGACAATATCATTAGACATTCTGCTTGCTCTGAAAATTTAGGGTGGACACTGAGAGCAAGACCACATCTTCCTACATTGACTATTCTGAAGGATCATGAGTGGTAAAGAAGTATATGGGTCTGGATTTGGTATCCTAAAAAAGCCAGTCTGGCTAACATTGTTTCTTTCTCAGTGTAAGCAACTTTTCTGATACATTAAAGCAAACTAGCTAGGAGACATTCGGCCTGGTCTGGTAGTAAGCATAAACTGTCCTGAAAGCTCTAGGTGGACAGAGTCATTGTAAGGTCATGCATACTTGAAGCTGTCTGCCATGAGGGGCAATTCGTAAGGGTTTTTGGAAATGATGTTCATATTGTATATCTCTTCTCGGAGCCAGACAGGTATTTAAGCCATCATAGCCACATTCATGCTGTTGGTAACGGGTGGCAGGTGATGGCTGGTGCCCCAGGGGTGAGGAGCAGAGAGTGGGTGGTAGGTCAGCAAACGCGCTCCCAGTCCAGCTGCGTTCGTAACGGGAGCCCTTTGCTGGCAAGTGAGCAGCACTGCTCTGTCACGAGTACGCAGATAGCATACTGCAAGTTTCCCAGAAAACCAGATGGAGGCTTGAACTGGTGTCAATCAAGTGTTTTCAGTTGGAATACTTAGAAATTGAGCCCAGGCCATTTTACTCCCAGTTGGTTACTGACAAAAGATCTAAACTAACATCAGGGAAACAGAAGAGAAAATTATGGCAATTGCCCAGCTTTTGAGAGCTCCTCACAAAATATAATATTCTATAAAAGCCATGATACAGGGATGTGACTCACTAGAAAGCACCACTGTAGATGGCAAAGTTCATTAAAAGACTGAAAATGATTTAATTTCTGCTTACACAGCATTTTCTGTGTTCAGTGTTTAAATCATTCCATATAACTGTGTCTTTCCAGCAAAGGTGGTTTTTTTTGCTCAATGTGAAAGCTACTGAGCTTGTCATGTATGCATGCACAGTACAGAGATCATTGCGTTCAGGGCTCATACGCAATCTCCTGCAAGTAGGAAGCCTACACACATCTAATGCAATGACAGAAGTCCTCTGACAATTAGAGCATGACCCAGGCAGTTAGCAGGGATGGCCAGGAGTGCCATGGTGCTCAGGGGTGCTGGTCACTCACAGTCCCAGGGAAAGGCATGATAGTTCAGTGTTTGTGACAGCCGGACCCTGCCAGGTTTCCAAAAGAGAGAGAAACGTACACACAATCCAGGGCTGTATTCAGCTCAGGGCTGAGACTTCTAAATGTGAATGTCAGTCAGCTCTGGGCTCCACTGACCTCGGTGGCATCACACTGGGTGAAAGCAGAGGTACCCGACCCAGTCCCACAGCCACAGTCCCAAGCAGCCAACACAGGTACGGGCAGTACGGCTCATGGAGCCTAGGAGCAATGCAGCCCACTCTGCCAGAGAAACCAGCTGGCTGATGGCCTCAGTCCCACCCTACACTTCACCGACAGTTTTGGCTCCATTTGCTACAATGCAGCTTACAGACATATATGTGTACATAGGTATCTAGGTTTGCATCTGTGTTAATCTCACATCAAGTCCCAATCCCCCTCAGGCCCATGTGGTCAAAGCCAACCAAGCCACTGACTTCCAGCTCAACTATAGGGCTGCATGTGAATGTAGGAGAGAATAGTAGAACAGCCTGACTGAATGCCATGCTAAAGGATGGGGAAACTGTTGTTAGAGCTGTAAGGCTCCCTTATTTTCCCTCAAACTAAAAATCAATAAAAGCAGTTTCTTTCTACATTGAGGACTTCTCCTAGAGGACTATGTCACATGCTTTCTTCATTGCATAGAATACGCCAGATCATGATTGCTTCATCTGTCACTGGATATCATGATATACCAAGTTAGTGCTGCACAGTGCACATTAACCTGCTTCCAGATGGTGCGTGATGCTCAGAAGACAATGGTTTGAGCTATCCTCCTTGGCTGGCCTTGGTGATGCTCCTGTACTCATGTGGCAAAACTGCAATTTGTTTCTTCATTGAAGTGCTGCAGTGAAAAAGGAGACCAAGGCAGGCTGCCAGCCTGAGGAGATGCCAATGCGGCCAGAACTCGATTGCCAACTAAGTGTAAGTGATCCCAGCTGCAAAATACACTGGAAATCTCCTATGGCACCAAATGCTCAACAAACAACGAGGCTGGATTCAGAAGGGCTGTGCAGGGCTAATGGGACCAAGAGGGAGCCCTCAGGGATGATGTATTTGGCCTCAAAGTACATTGTGATTGTGCTGGATGTTAAATCTTCGCTTTAAAGTAGCTCCCAGAGATAAAAAATTCCATTTCATCTCTGAAATATTTTGTTTGCTACCCGTAAGATGGAGCCAGCCTAGTTAGATTTTCATGTTGACAGCCTGTGCCTTTTTCTGCAATGCTTAAAACACGAATACTTCATCTTAAATGTTTGCTCCTAAAAATGGTGGGTCTCTATACAAGTGAAAAGCAGGTGACTAAATGTTCTAGGACATGTGGTATGGTGACAGTGTAAACCAGATGCTGTAATCACCAATTTGCTTATCCTCATGGGTATTTAATATAAGCAATTCAAGATCCTGAAATGTGCCAGCTGTGAGCATGAGTCCCTTACAGCTCTAAAATAGGGATTTATGATGCTTTTGTGTTTCCTTCCAGTATTATACCACCTAGCTGTATAAATGCTGCCCTTGCTGGCTGCACGTTCAGTATCCTGATATTGTTAACCTGCTTGCTCTTCGGCTAAAGATAAACCACAGCAGACAAGTCAAATAATATGTTTGTGTTTGAATTCTTCAGTATGTGAAATTGTTGATAAATTGTGCCCGGTCAGCACAGGGGCATGGCTACAGCACATCACATCACATCCATTTCACAGCAGGCTTGAGGGTGCCAAAATCCTGCCTCCCTCAGGGATGAGACCAAAATCACCTTGCAGCTCTGTGCCTCTCAAACCTCCTGGAGAAAGCAGGGGTCAAAATCATCACATTGAAAAAAAGTTTTGGTTTGAAAAGCAGAAATAAATTCATGCCAAAAACACTCTGGCCTGCTCTAGTTTTGAGCTAGTTACAGGACAACCTGTTCTGCTTGAACCTGCCTGATCTCTGAGTCAGCGTTGTAGTTAATATAGTGTTATTTTTTACATTATTGTTATTTAACTGCATATTAACTAATCCCATCTGATTATTATAATTAGTCAACTATATGTTTCATATAGGTGGTGGATTTACTCTCAGCTGCTGCTCATCATGACTTGGTGATTTCCTTTTGCTCTGGCTAAGAAATAAAAACTGGCAATTACTGGTGTACTTGTGGGTACTCTCAAGTTTATTTGCTACATCTTAGTGCTGAATAGACTTAATGAAGGTCTTTAAAATGAGCAGAACTTTAGGATCATTGAAAGGTGCACGATGATGAAAGTTATCAATGGTATCACAAATGTTTGGAACAGACTAGCTAGACAGACACTAATGCTTGCACAGGGCTGTGTATGCCACCCAGTGTATGAAACTCATACTTGGCATGGAAGTCAGCATCTGAGTATTTGAGTCCTTTCTGCAGCATCAATATAATATTTTGAAAGTCAAGTACTGGAAAATAACGAGATCCTCCAAATTATGAGAATGCCTGTTAAATATTGTAGTTGAGGATTTTTGAAATTATTTTTGGCTAAAATTTTTAAAATAAAGCAGAAATGAAAATTTTGAGTTTGTCCTTTATCTCCAGTAAATGAGATTTTAGAAGAGCACAAAAGATTAAAAGAAGCCTGAAAAACTTGTGATAGTTGATAGCGTACAGGTAGGACACCATATAAACAACCACATACACTCACACTAACTTTTTTGGGCTACGCAAAGTGCTGTTTTGACAAAGTAAGAAGTTAAAATAAATTGTGCAAATTAGTTTAAAATCTTTTCTTTAAGCTGCCATACCAGTTCTAGTATCCTGCACATATCTCTCCCCATCAGCCTTTCACTGCCCTCAGATGCTTCACTCTGACATTTCTCCTGACTGTCCGTTCACCACATATTTTCCATGGAAATTCGTGCTGAAATACCAGTTTCTGCCTGAAGAGGTTGGGGATTTAATTTTCCCCCTGGTCTGCAGTGGCCTAGTAGCGCCCATAGGAACTTCTCAGGAGGCTGGCTGCTGAAGCCAAGTATTTTGTGGAGGCAAACCAGCTTGGCGTGTCCTTCCTGGAAGCTTTCTTCTGGTCAGCTGTGTAAAGAAAAGCCCTGCTATCATCATTCCACCTGGCACATCATTTGTGTATCAGCTGAATGGATTCATAATGTTCAAAGTGGCTTTTAGATGTGTTTTGAGGCACCTGAGCAGGGAAAAGGAGCTCCCATCTCCAGGCTTTTGCATCTGTAAGTGGTAATAGCAGCAAGTCCGCTCCGCTGTATGTGCTGCAGCCTGTGTGAGGGTGATGTGCTGATATCTTGCACTATAATTAAAGTCAAGCTCCCAGAACACTTTAGCTGCAAGGTCTGACCCACTTTTCTTCTAAGAAACACCAGAAGCAATACTTTGAAAACTTACTTGCGCTAGGCCTGCCATTTACTTACAGCCGTAGCTACTTGGGGAGATCTGCCTGCCACTGAAATTTTCCTGGTGGATATTTATAAGCGAATACCAGCAGTAGGACACAAGCAATGACAGGGTTTTTACCAAGTGTCTAAACATCCTACTCGATCCTTTGTGGCCTTCAAAACAATTCGTGCTCCTCGCGCAGGCTCTGCTCTGCAGTAGGCTCAGCTTGTAAACCCAAATCATTAAAGGCATGGAGCTCTTGGTAAAAAGCAGACTGTTTTTTGAGTAGAGAGGCCACCGTGTTGTCTCTGGTGTAGATGAAGCCCAAAATTCCTCAGGCTGGTTCTCCCAGCTCTGTGAGATGTGCTTGGCTGTGGGTGAACGTGTCGCAGGGGCGGCTGCTGGAGGCATTCAGGCAGACGAGGTGATGTGCTCTGATGGAGGTAACGCGGGCTGGGATGCGAGCTTGGTGGCAGGGTGTACACTGCTTGGCCGCCCATCTGCTCATGATCCCCTGTCCCAGACCAGGTGTGGTGGCGTGGATGCGTAAATAGTGAAGCCTGGGGGCATCCTTCCACTCCAAACCCACCACCCGCAACTTCTGAGCTAATTTTGGCTTGAGGGGGTTGTACAAAATGTCTTCATTTCCTGCTAACACTATTCAGCACCCCCCACATGAGGTTGGAGGGAACTACATTTTTCAGTCATCTCTCTGAAATGCTTGGGAGAGCTGCACTTCTTTTACCACTGTTTCCTTAGGACTACACGTAATGACATGAACATACCCATAGCTCTGTGACCTGTCTTTACCATGAAGCTTGTGAATGAACTGTGTCTTCCAGCTCTTGGAGCTGTAGGATATGAGAGCACTTCAGCTTTCACCTTTCACAAAATGACTACGGTTATGAAGGCATGAAAACATGACACAAGAACAGTCTGTAGGTATAAAACTGAAAATACCCATCATGCTTTCATTGTAAAAGGAATAAGATGGTTCATTCCAATTTTCATTTGTTGATGAGACTGTTTGGAAGCAGCCTCATTTCCAGCTTTGGGGTGGCTGGGTGGGAAAGCCTCTGCTGCCAGAGGGATGCAGATGACATCAGTGGTATGAATGAAGGTGAAAGTTTGCAAAATCAAATTTTACGAATGTATATAATCAAAACAAGTGAGGTTTGTAATCTCTTCATGTCCTCTCTAAGTGGTTACCTTTTCTGTGGCAAGTGTCATCTATTCTGAAATTTGTTTTCCTATGAGAAACAACTGATTTTTTAACTATTGTCTTTTCCTTGCTGGCACCTGATTGTACTTTCTTTTTTTTTTTTAACAGATCAGCATCTCTGCTTATAGCATTCTTTGTATTGCATGTAGTTTCTGAGCCAGACAAAGACAGTTATTAAAGAGAATGCAGAGCATGAAACCTATTTCTCTTGGCACTGCTGTCAAAATTGATTGACTTTATTTCATTCCACCTTAGACACATTGATTGAAATGTGAAATTGTGTTAGTAAGTGGCTCTCTCTTACCTATTTATTAGGGTTCATCTGTCCATTCAGGCAGGTGATGGCTCATATTTAATGCTGAATCCTCTCTTGCTTCATACAAGCTCCTCCTTGGCAAAGTGAGTTTTTTTACCATTGGAAATCAGTTTGAGAACTGAAGTATAGTGGTGCAGAACAATGAAAAATCCAATTAAGCTAATTAAATACTATGATTAAATTAATGTGTTAGCCTGAGTGCAGGAGACCATCGTGACTATGACATCTTGACTCTTGCACAACTTCTGGGCACCATTTTTCAAAGTGCTGAGTTTGCTTTGTGCTGTGCAAAAGGTTCATAATTCTTTTAACACCAACTAACATGTGGACGTGAGAAGCTGCCTGGGCATGTTAGGTTCACTACAGGAGGGGAAAGAGCTTATGCCAGGGGACAAAGAGGGGTACCAGAGGAAGGAACAGGAAAGAAGGTGACTGACTTTCTACTTGGATCCCTTCAGCTAGAGAGAGAGAAAGCTGCTAAGGACGTTACGGTGGAGTACCTGCTGGTTTAGCCTCCACCAGGGCTGGGAAGCTGGCTGGGGACCCACATCTGCCCCCACCTCTGAGTTGAAATGCAGTAGAAATTTAAGGCCATTCCTTTGAAAATTACCCATCTTGCCAAGACCTCAGCTGGCCTGTCCGCACAGCCGGAGCATGCTGTTGAGATTGCCAGAGCCCTGCCCAGGGGCAGGTGCCCTGGGGAGGGGTTCTTTCCCTGCAGCTGAGCACAGCAGGCATGTGATGGGGGCACAGACCCAGGTGGAAGGAGACAGTGTCAGGACAACACTACAGCCCATACTGCTGCCTGAAAGGATGATCACCACAAACGTTGTGCCAGCAGCTAGCAGCAAAACTTGCACAGAACTGATTTCATTTTCCACATTTGTACCGTTGAAGTAGAAGTGCTCTCGTGTGTTTTCAGCTACAGCTGAGAAAGAGCTGTTCCCTTTGCTGGGCTTGGCAGAGCTCTGGTGGCTTCCAGAGCAGAGAAGACAGATCACTAAAAGGCTAAGCACACAAAAGGGCACTATGACTTTCTATTTGCTGTGGACTTCAAAGACTTGTGAACACAACGAGACAGTGCTACCAGCATAAGCAACACCCTGTGTCCATCAGGGCTCCAAATCCAGCTTCTATGAAATTTCAGCTGTGCGAAATAGCAGTGCATGTAATAGCACTGTGTGTTTTAGGAACCCAGCCTGCCCCAGATCTGCACATCCCAGCTTCTACCTCAGCACTGCTCTTCCCTGGCCTATGTCCTTGAATGCAGAGATGGAGTTTCTAGGTAACCTTTTGTCAGCAAATGTCACCTTGACTACATTAAGCTGAAGATGATGGGTTATTTCTAAAAATGGCTGCACACAATACAGATGCTTGTGATGCTCAGAGCTGATTCAGTTGCAGCTTTGCCTCATCTTGTACTTACATCTCTTACTTTTAGAAAGTTATTTTGCTTTTTCAGTGACTAATTTTGAGGTGGGTTGTCTACATTTCTGTGATAACTATCATCAATTGTTTGTGTACTGCTGTATTCCATTTCCAACACAGGACTCAATTATATTTATGAAAATGAGTGTGTCAGAAAGTACCAGCAAATTATACCAAAGAAATCTCAAGACAGTTTCACAAGTCATTATTATCATCATTTGAGGTCAGGAGAAAACTGGTTTGTTTAGTGACACATTGTTTGATTTAGCAGCTGTGTGACTCACATCAAATTGAAGATTTGTTGCTACACTGAATGCTTAATTGCAAAGATAAGCCATGCTGTTAGTTCAAAGATAGTGTATAGGCTGGGACAAGCAGATGCCAAAATCGTGAAGACGGTTAGTGAATTATAAAGTCTGAATTGAAAGCTGTGATTAAATATGGACTGTCCTTCATTAACCACTATTTAGGGTTTTCCTTTGTGGTTTCGTTTGTCATTTTGACAGAAGCAACCCTATAGGACCATGAAACACATCTGTTAGGACCTGAAGCAGAGATAAATACTTGTGTCGGATATGAATCTTTTTTACAGGGATCGTCTGTTTGCATACACCACCTATTAACGTCAGTGAAATTACCCAGGTGTAAAAGGAATCAGAATTTTGGGCTTATCTGTTGTGTCTGAGATAGGATGACAGCAGGCACTCCTCTCCCATCACTTGCTTGCCCTGTGCTTGCTCAAAAGGCAAAGTATGGGAGCCTCAAGTGAACTCTTCCATGTAATTACTGGTTCTCACTCCTTCCCTGCTTACTTGCCTGTCTCGGTGCGAACATGAGTGCACCAGTTGTGTGCCTGGTGTGAGTATGAGCTCAGTGCTGGCAGAGGGTCTGCGGGAGCCAAGGACATCGGGGCATGGAGGTGAGTGGAGCTGGAGCTCCCCTCCCTGGGGCTGCGGGGGGGAGAGCCACTTTTATTTCCAAGCAATTGGTTGTAAAAGTGTCGGCAGAGGCACTACCTGCTTCTTAACTGAGAGCTGGAAGCCTTGTCCCAGTGCCCAGGAGTCCCTCAGGACCTTAGAGTGGGGGGCACCGGACTTGAAGCTCTCTCTGAGTAGAGAATCAACTGTGTACATCCATTCCTTACCTGATAATCTTCACTTCTCCTCGCTGGAAACTCCTTTGCTCAGCTCACCAGCAGATGGTGCAGTCTCTGGCACCATCAGCTGCTCGAGGTATAAAAGAGAAAAAGCTTAATTTCCCCCTGCCACACACGCACACACACACATAAAATTAATTATTCCTTCAAGAGAGCCCGTCTGCTCCCTGGCTGCCCCCCGGTGTGAGGGCTGCTGCTGGATGCTGCCCCCAGGCACGCTGCAGCGCATTCACTGTGCACTCACGTAGGAGAAATAACTGCGGCTGGCAGAAGCAAATGTAGAAACTGCGATGCGGGCGGTAACTCCCACCCGTGCCAGCAGTACCCTGCTTGCCAGCATCGCATTCTGTGCCCGTCAGCAGCTCCCTCACACCAGCCTCCTCGGGCGGCGGTGGGAAAACCCGTCCTGTGTGCAGCCGAAGTGGCTGCTGGCACTGCCCGCTTGGGTCGCTGCATGCGGGCAGCTTGCAAGTGCCCTCCGGGCTTTCCGCAGCCCAGAGAACTGGGTTTGGGCTGGTAACTAGTGTGGCTTTGCAGGGAGCTCGGTCAGGTCTGCCTGGTGCCTTAATGCCAAGCATACTTTTGCTGGAGGGAAGCTAAAGTGTGTATTTGCACCAAGTCAGTAAGCAAGGAAAGCTAAGAGCAGAAATAATCAATAAAATAAACCACAAAGCTGTTGGCTGAAATTTCACAATTCCTTGTGGTAACAACAGACCTAAACATGCATTCAGCCAGCTGTCTATTCCCATTGCTTGATGAAAGTGAAATCACAACCCACAAGTTTACGGAGGTAAAGAAGCAAAGCAAGAATTGACTGGTTTGATTCAGAAATCTCAGTTTTTGGGGGGCGAGTTATTCACAAAGAAAAGGTTTTTATTCATCATCTGGGAGGGGGTACAACTGCACCAGCTGAATCATCACTCACAGGGGGAAAATACATGGGTGGAAGGCTTCCCACCATGCCTGTGAAAGCACTGTCTGTGCCCAGTTGTTCCTGTGGAATAACAATGCTGACTGTGGGGCCTTCTTTCCCTTGCAAATGGATGAGGCTGCTGCCTCTTAAGCTCATTGTCGATATTGCCCCTCGGCCCACAGGATTACCTTATCAGCAGCAAACAGATGGAGTGTATCAGGGCCATGCCAGTCATCCCACGCCTGTTGATCCTACACAGCAGCCAAAAAATTAATTGCTTTAGAAATGTAAAAGCCAAAGCCTGAAATCATGAAAAAAAGGATTAAAGGGAAAAAGCGGAGAGGGCTGGGAACTTTTTGCTTGGTATTGGTATCAGTGTCAGCACATTTTGGAGGATGACTTATGCGGCATCTGATGCAGTTTGCAAATGCAAGAGAGGTGGAGACCCCAGAGAGCAGATATTCTTGGCAAGAAATACCTACTTAGGGGCTACCAGTTGAGTTTAATTTGCATACATTTAACTCACAGAGATAAAAGCAAATGCAAAAAGCTTTCTGAAGGGATGCCGCAGAGTGATGCTGTAATCTCACTGCTCGGGCTGTCATTGCCACCCCAAAGTGCTCCCAGCACGACTGGGGTGCCCCAGCACATGGCACTAGGTGGGCCGTGCTGCTCTCCAAGTGTCTCTGTGCCATGGAGAGCGAATGAAAAATGTTTTTCAGCTCCCTGCCATGGTGATCTCCAAGTGCCCGAGCCGTGAGCATGAGCTAGATCCGACACCCTCAGCCGCCAGAGGGACACATGCCATGAAACAGCTCAGGAAGCAGACACACATGATTTGCCTGGGCAGGATCAGGCCTACTCCCTTTTGTGTAAATCACCAGTCACATTTTGGGTAATGGGAACAAAGGTAGCAAACTGGGGGAAAAATACTTATAAAGGTGCATTTGCAGAAATGGACACTTTTAGCCTTGCCTGCTGCTCAGAGCAGTCCCAGGAGGGAGTGACCTTACTCAGTCCATGGCAGAGGTCTACTATTTCGTCCTGCCCCATACCTCGCAGCATCTCTCTGACCACTCTCCACGCTGCTTGGTTTTGCACACACGACTGGTGGGCAGCTCTGCCTATCAGGCACACCGGCTCCAGCTGGGCAGGCAGCACAGCAGCCTCTCACCATCTAGAAATGCTCATGTGGATGAGCAGGGTGGGCTGGGAGCTGTCGTGGGGTGTGCTTGCTGCCCAGCCCACCAATGGCCATGGGAAACTTGGGCTGGAAGGAGCACCCTACATCTTTAGCAAGTGTCCAAAGCCATCCGGCAGTTACAAACCTACTGATGGCAAGGAACGTAAGACCCAGAAGATGCAAACGGGGTGTCTGTGCATGCACCAGGGAGATGAGTTTCGTTCTTCCATCTCTGTAGGTACCAGTAGCCCAAAGGCCCAGGCAACGATAGAGGTTTCTGCGGCAGAAAAATGTGGAAATTGCCTGTCACACCCCTGAGGATCCCTGCTCCAGGCGGTTGCTCCTAGAAGCTCTACTTCTGGAAGTGCATACTGATTCCCTGAAACTAACTTCGCATGGTTCACACACGCAGCTGTGCCATGTTAAATGATGGCTGTCCCATACAACCTTTATTTATGGATACAAAATGAAAAGAGCACAGCTAAAAACAGCAGGGACTGAAGAATGTTTCTATTCATTATGCAAAACTAGCATTATTCCACCTAGTGGTTTTGCCATCATTTTTAATTGAAATTGGCAAATCTCTTAGGTCAGCCTGTGTTCATGACCTTTAGTCCCAGATTTGTTAACTTCTTGTTGGAATAAATAGATTTTATTTCTCAAGATCCATCTCTTTTAGTTCTCTTCCATGAAGTGATTCAGGCAACTGTCAGCAATTTCTTATTCTCCTTATTTATGCTGTTCAGACTTGCTTGACCTCTTAAGAGGAGCTGGACTTGATAGTGTGCTCCTATACAGAGATCCACAGCTGCTATCTCATAGCATGGACCATTCGTGTTGGGTTAGGTCACTAATACCTGGATACTGGAGTAAATTAGTGACTCTGTAAGTAATCTTTCAGTGTGGGAGCCAGGAACATGTGTGCCAGCAGTTTAAAAAAAAAAAAACAACTGTAAAAGCATTGCTAAAAATTCATATTGGTGTGAGATGGAGGACAGCTAACAGAACCAGGCTTCTTCATGCGAATAGAGGACCATTTCCTGAGCGTTATATTTCATGTCCTGATCAAGTAACAATAGGCACTGTCCTCAGTATACCAGATAAGCCTTTGGGAGCTGAGGACCATGCTGCAGCTGGGTTTTATGTACCTGCCACCAAAAGGAAATGTTCTTTATACATAGGGTGCAGCACTAGGAATTAAGTTGTGGTGGAAACCTTGCTGGGCATGGGAATGTGACTGTCCGAACCATTGAACTGTCAGATCAGCTCCTGGTCTGTTTTCAGTGGGGCTTTTGAGGGCTCTCTCAAACCATTCCCTGTCCTGGGGGGGAGGGGGGGGTGTAGAAATCTGGCTCAAAGATGTTTAATAGCAGAGAGAGGTTTATGTAGCAAATCTAGATACTGCTTCCAAGAAAACCCTGCTGCAGAGGTGCCTGCATCAGGTAAAATGGGTGGGATTCATCTTATCTGACTTTCTGCCCTTCAGCTGGTCACCAAAGTCTCCTGCAGAGTCAGTGGGGACAAACCACTGCCTGCAAGACTTTACCTGTCTGACCCATGTGCTACAAGGTTTCTTTAAGATGGGATGAATCACTTTCCTGGAATTGCCTGTTCCTCTCTACTGACTTTAAAGAGAGTGATGTGGATTCATTTGGCCAGCCAAATAGTACCTCAAGCAACCTGAAGGTGGGGGGAGCGGGGAGGACACAACAACAAAAAGCTTTTCCCTTTGTAAGGAATGGGGTTTCTCACCACCTCTTAGTACAGGAGGTGCCTGATTTAGGGGCAGTCTCTGCCCACTCCCTCAGTGATGGTGGAGCAGACACCTCCAGGCTAATCCTGGTTTTACTTGGGCCAATGCCTGGCTCTGCACTGGCCGCAGACAGACACCAGCTGAGCACGCTGCTCGTGAGCACAGCTGCCCTCAGTCCAGCTGAGTTACAATATTTTCCAGGACGTGATACAAATGGAAGTGAAAAATCAAAAAATACAAGAGAAATGCTTTATTACAGCTCTGCCCCACTCTACATCTGCCACCTCAGAAAGCAGTCCTTTATGGAAAAGATGCCTCAAAAGGACCCATAAATGCAATCACTGCAAAATATTCATCAAAAATTTGGGTGGGAGGCAGGGGGTTTGCCCAGTTTTTCTGTAATTTCAGTCCTTGTGCAGAACAGTTGCGCGGAAATGGATATAAATACATATATGTTTATTTACTAAGCATCAGCTGTCAAAAAGCTGTCAGCAAAATTTTGTCTTTCACGAACCAACAGTGACATCCAGCGGCACTGCGGGAGCAGCCGAGGGAAGGCAGAGCCCTCCCGAGATGCCTCTCTGAGCTGCCCGCAGCCTCCCGGCACGGGTGAGCCTATGGAAGAGAAATGAGGGAAAAAAAAGCGTTATTTTCTGAGCATGAAGTGAGAGAGAGCACATGCATTTCTGAGGCTTTGCAACTGCACAAGCAGTGGGGAAAAAAAAAATGGAAAAAAAAAGATCAGCCTGTTTTCTGAAAAGCAACATCTGCACGTCAATCAAAGTCTATTTCCATGTAAACAAATACATGGTATAAAAATTATTCCCAGGCTCCTAATTACTTCATTTCACTTGCTTTAAGATATAATTAAAATTGCCTCTTTCTCTTATTTTTTCCCCCATTTATTTTCTGTTTTGTACATGATTAATACCTATCACAAANCAAAAGGAAATGTTCTTTATACATAGGGTGCAGCACTAGGAATTAAGTTGTGGTGGAAACCTTGCTGGGCATGGGAATGTGACTGTCCGAACCATTGAACTGTCAGATCAGCTCCTGGTCTGTTTTCAGTGGGGCTTTTGAGGGCTCTCTCAAACCATTCCCTGTCCTGGGGGGGAGGGGGGGGTGTAGAAATCTGGCTCAAAGATGTTTAATAGCAGAGAGAGGTTTATGTAGCAAATCTAGATACTGCTTCCAAGAAAACCCTGCTGCAGAGGTGCCTGCATCAGGTAAAATGGGGGGGATTCATCTTATCTGACTTTCTGCCCTTCAGCTGGTCACCAAAGTCTCCTGCAGAGTCAGTGGGGACAAACCACTGCCTGCAAGACTTTACCTGTCTGACCCATGTGCTACAAGGTTTCTTTAAGATGGGATGAATCACTTTCCTGGAATTGCCTGTTCCTCTCTACTGACTTTAAAGAGAGTGATGTGGATTCATTTGGCCAGCCAAATAGTACCTCAAGCAACCTGAAGGTGGGGGGAGCGGGGAGGACACAACAACAAAAAGCTTTTCCCTTTGTAAGGAATGGGGTTTCTCACCACCTCTTAGTACAGGAGGTGCCTGATTTAGGGGCAGTCTCTGCCCACTCCCTCAGTGATGGTGGAGCAGACACCTCCAGGCTAATCCTGGTTTTACTTGGGCCAATGCCTGGCTCTGCACTGGCCGCAGACAGACACCAGCTGAGCACGCTGCTCGTGAGCACAGCTGCCCTCAGTCCAGCTGAGTTACAATATTTTCCAGGACGTGATACAAATGGAAGTGAAAAATCAAAAAATACAAGAGAAATGCTTTATTACAGCTCTGCCCCACTCTACATCTGCCACCTCAGAAAGCAGTCCTTTATGGAAAAGATGCCTCAAAAGGACCCATAAATGCAATCACTGCAAAATATTCATCAAAAATTTGGGTGGGAGGCAGGGGGTTTGCCCAGTTTTTCTGTAATTTCAGTCCTTGTGCAGAACAGTTGCGCGGAAATGGATATAAATACATATATGTTTATTTACTAAGCATCAGCTGTCAAAAAGCTGTCAGCAAAATTTTGTCTTTCACGAACCAACAGTGACATCCAGCGGCACTGCGGGAGCAGCCGAGGGAAGGCAGAGCCCTCCCGAGATGCCTCTCTGAGCTGCCCGCAGCCTCCCGGCACGGGTGAGCCTATGGAAGAGAAATGAGGGAAAAAAAAGCGTTATTTTCTGAGCATGAAGTGAGAGAGAGCACATGCATTTCTGAGGCTTTGCAACTGCACAAGCAGTGGGGAAAAAAAAAATGGAAAAAAAAAGATCAGCCTGTTTTCTGAAAAGCAACATCTGCACGTCAATCAAAGTCTATTTCCATGTAAACAAATACATGGTATAAAAATTATTCCCAGGCTCCTAATTACTTCATTTCACTTGCTTTAAGATATAATTAAAATTGCCTCTTTCTCTTATTTTTTCCCCCATTTATTTTCTGTTTTGTACATGATTAATACCTATCACAAAAAAAAAAAAAAAAAAAAAATCTTGGGGCTTTCTCTCTGATGTCTTCCCTTTGTTTTTTTCTATCATTTAGATTTTGATTGACTCACTTAATTTTTATTTTCTACTTCTGACCAGTTCCCTTGAATTGGCTCTCGAAGGGTGCCTGTCTTATTCTGCTGTCAGTTTGACTTACTTCCTTACTGCTTCCCATTATTTTCTTTGTAGGACTTAATTTAAATGCAATTTATGGTGCTGGTAATCAAGGTTGCTTCTTTTAGTTAGCTTTCGATTCCAACTCATCTGCTTCCCATCGATAACTGTCCGACTTTCTCTGCTGAAACCGCCGTAATCACTGCTTCTCTGCCAGGCTGTTCCCTTTCCGGCTGCCTCTTGCTGGCAGCTGGAAAGCCAAGTGAGGGATGAGGGGCTGGGAGATCGGCGGCAGAAGCAGAGCGGAGGGGACAGGCACCTGCCTCCGGTCCCCCTCCCCAGGGACATCGGCGGCGGTCGGGCTCCGCCTGGCACACGTGAAGAGGCACTAACCAGCGGGATGAAGCCAGCGCACAGTGGTTACGGCATTTTCAACACCCTCCTCTCACCCCCCAAACTGAGGTCTTGAGCGCTGTGCTTTCTGGAGTGAAATAGACGAAAATGCCTTTGTGAGGCATGAAGCTACAGTGGGCTATGAATGCTCTTCTTTCCAGTGTATCTCTGAGAGGTATCTGTAGATAGGTGATGCTCTTCTCTTTTTGGTTTCTTTCTTTTTCTTATTGTTTTTCTTTTCTTGCATGATTCACACATCCAATCTTCTTTGAAATGTAAATGAAAAAGCTGTTTTATCAGATCTATACAGAAAATCACCAATGTTCTTATCTCTAATAGAATAAGGAAAGTCCTAACCATATGTTTGGGGGAGGGGGGACACTGTAATTTGACCACAATTTCTCTCAGAAATGTACTTCTCTATAATATTTAATTAAAGATAGAAAAATGATCTTTCCAGCTATTTTCTGATAAAACTGTCTTTCATTTCCTCAGTAGGACTAGTGGTCACACTCTTAGAAACGAATTAAGAAGTAGCTGTGCTTAACAGGGAAGGAGCAGAACACTGCAGTATTTTCTGCTGCTTACAATGAACCACAGCAACATAAGCGTTGCATCTATCAGGAAACATCACTGTGCTCTTTCCCTAGCATACATTCCTCTTTTGTCCAATTGCCAACTGGCTTGACTTTTCATCAACAAATAATTTTCACTTAATGATAATTTACTTTTAAGTGCATTTTCCCTCAGGAGCACAGGTTTCCTTTGTCCAGCATGAGCCTTCCCATGCAGAATGCAGCAGTTATTGGAGCATGGGGAACCTTAGCACAGGTATTGATTTATCTTAGGCTGCTCTCTACACCACTATTTGCATTGAGCCATTACATACACACGCATACAAAGATCTGCCTTCATTTTTCAGTGGCTGCTTGTTTCACGTGCTGAGGCGTAGGCGGGTTTACACCACCTGCTCTGCTCAGCTCAGGCGAGCCTCTGAAGCTGTGCCACCACTAATGGGTGAGGACGCAGCGAGCAAAGGCAAGGAGGGGTTTGTAATGGGCTGCCACATCCCACAGGTTGCAAGGGCTTATTTTCAGGTCAGTACGTCAGACACGCATTGGAGTGATGGGAACTTGCTCTCAGCTGCTCCTTTTTGAAGAGACTTCTGGCAGCTCCCCGCTGCCCACCACTACGGCTGCTCCGGGCTGCTGCCGCGGGCACGCTGCCTGCGAGGCGGGAGAGGGACGGCTGCCCGAGCACTGCAGCAGGGAAGAGGGGAAAGGAGGCAAGTGCGAAGGGAGTCCTGAAGACACCAAGGGTAGCAGCTGGTCGTAAGCATGAGCAGTGCTGAAAAGGCCAAGTGGCTCTAATAGGAAAAAGCCACTTAAATCCACATTGATTGAGAGAAGGAAGATGGTCAAGAAACGGAAGGTTGTTCGCTGTATGAGGCCTTAAGGCAGCAAAGCTCTCCTCTGCCCTGTTCCTTCTGTCTCCCCACAACCATTCAGTCCTGCGGTATTTATTCCTCTTGCTCACGGCAGCAGGAGAGGTGGCACGAGCTTCCATATAAAGGATGTGCTCCTCTGCAATCCTCTCGTAAGCACTCAAACACCATGGCATAATTTTCCTTATTAGATTTTTTTTTTAATTACAGTTGAGTCCAAAACATCTCTTACTACCTGATCCAACATCAAGTTGTTTGTTTGTTTTTTGTTTGTTTGTTTGTTTGTTTGACATGACCATTTTCCATTCTGCACAGGTCAATCTTCAATTACTCTTCTTAATTAATTCTGAAAGAAGTGAATAATTTTATAGCTCTGGAAAGATTTTTTTTGCAGATCATGTAACTTTACTGAAGTGCTTGATGAGCTTAAATTTGAACCTTGCGATACCCTCTTAGTTTGGCTTTAATTTTCAGAGATCTTCCTTCCACAAAGTTATTCATCCATATTGTAAACGCACAAGGTTTTCATTTCTAAGGAACTCTTTCTAAGGTATTCTAAGGGGAATTTCTAAGGAACTAATTCATTTAAACAATTCAGATACTCTATGTGGTTGAAATTAGCCATCTACACTGGGGGACAACACTATTATGCAATTCTACTTCACCTTGCCCCTGATATTTTTAAGTGGCAAACATTTTCTTGCATAACCAGAAATAAGCTTTAGTGCCAGTCCTGCTAGGATTGCTGATTGGTGGATGACACCAGGGATCACAGGGGTGAGATGAGCTGTTCTGGCTTGTGTTTTAATGGGTGAAATCTTCAGGTGGCTGACTTTTTTACAGTCCTACTGGAATTAATGCTTCCCTCTCGAGGAAAATATTCCTGGGAAAACAGCTGTGTGTCCCTCTGTCATGCTGAGCACTCCTACAGCTTAAAGTTCCTTGCAGTAGAGCACTGCTTGTTCTTTAATTTGTGTTGGTTATTCTTAAGAAAATCCCTCAGTCATCTGAGGGTTTCAAATGCTGGAAAGCCATTGTAAAGATCTTTAATATGCCCTATAATATGCTTTTCTCTACATGGGCCCAATTCTTGCTACATTCCTTGTGCTTGCTCAGCCTTTAGCAAAAGAAAGGTCCCAACAGAGTCTTTGAGCTGAAATTTTGATCTATAATGACACACAAAAGCAGTTGAAGGAAGTTGCATTAGCAACATCCTCTTACTGTCTTGCATCTCTGCATTGTTACTTGCTGTGTTGCTGATTTAATGTGCAAACCTTTGCATTAGAACCATATTTCATGTCTGAGGAGAAAGCTGCCGCTATATCCTGAGCACTACTGCTGCATGCAGGCCTAGCCAGAACTTCTGAAGTATGAGTTTGCAAACAGAAAAGGGGTTCATTTCCTTCAAAGAACTTCTCAGAAAAAAAAAGTTATTTCCTTTTCTTAACTGTCTCTATTACTATGCTAGAGATGGTTTTCACATGCTTGGAGATTTTCGCTGGAGTGCTTTGTATCTATTCAATATTTATGTCTTCAATTTTTTAAGGGCTATAGTTTTATCTACATGGTCTGCATTTGGCTTCTTCTTTTAAAGAGTAAAAATGAACAGCAAAATCATTATCTTGTCTGGCAAAAGATGAAAGAAGGCCTTCTCTAGAGTAATTTTAAAATCATTAGGTTGCGAGGTTCTTTTTAACAAGGTGTGTTAAAACAATGATAAAGTCATGCTTTATCTCCTGCTCACCAAAGTTGTGGTTCTAGTCCCGGCTTCCTAGGCTGTGCAGGACCTTGAGTGAAAGCAAAGCAAAACAGCCCAGGAACAGGGTTCCAGGCATCCACCTCAGGCAGCAGAGCTAGCTGTCCTCCATGGGCTTCACTGGGCTACGTGGCTCACCAGTTCCCATGCAGGGCCCACACTCAAAAGAAAAGCCCTCTCATCAGCTTGTTCTGGTGGGTTCAATGCTCTCCTAAAATGCAGGAGACAGAGTTCAGTCCCTCCTAAGCTGGGAAGGTCCTGCAGCCCTGGAGAAGTGCCCTAGCCAACACACAACCCTCACAAGATATCCAGGCAGACCAAGCCGTGGGGGGGTCACAGCACCCACCACACCCCTCGAGCTGTTCTTGTCAATGGAAGGGGTGTTCGCCCCTGCACGGGGCTGGAGGACCAGTGCAACAGGGTGTGCTGGTCTCAACCTACAGCACTTTTCTCCACGGGGATTCAGAAGTCAGGATGGGCTGGCAAAGCCTCCACTAAATATTGGGGGCTTGGTGTCCAAATTACGTTCCTAAAGCAAAAGCTAAGTCTACCTCACAATTACACTAGAAATACCAAGCTGCCAGATAGGCTTCCCCTTCTCTGCTGTGATCCATTTATCGAGTTATGACATTAAACATAATTATCTGTGCTGTTGCATTTGCAATCAATTTAAAATTAGCAGCTTTTGTTTGTTTGGTTCTTTGTTTTCAGTAAAACTACTCCAGGGTCTGCAAGTACCTGCAGTTTGAGAAATAAATTAAGAGATTTATTGTTCAAGTTAGAAGGTCTCCTTAAGGATTTGTGGGCTGTTCTGAAGATAATCTGTTCTCAGTCACCACCGGACCATGATCCCACCAGCACTTCCGCGCATAGTCAGCAGCTTGTATTTTCAGAAATGAGTAGTGATCATTGAAGCTTAATTTTAAGGAATTGCTGCCTGCCTCTACACACACACTATGGTGCTTGAAATCAGTCCTCAGAAATGCAGATTTGGTTAATGCAGGCCAATGTGCAAATGTGTTTTTCAGATTTGATCTTTGGCATATGTATTTAGTGCCTTACATTTCATGGACTACTTGTAAAGCAAGGTAATAGGAACAACAGTAAAGCTAAGATGCAACTGAAGCAGAAGTAGCTGTCTGGGCACCCAAAAATGAACGAATGAGGTCCTTTCAAGGAAGTGATTTCAACATATATCATTTGTACACCCATTCCCTTTAATATTTCACTTTGAAGGGAAATCATCTGGGGAAAGCCTGTCCCGCACTGATGTAGCAACAAAGGACGCGATTTCATGACCCTTTAAATCATGGAGGCTCTCCCCATGGAACTGGATGGCTGCAGAGCCGGTGTTTCACTCCTCTCACATCAGTGTGGCTCACACAGGCACACCGCTCAGTTACCACAGCATCAGAGCTCCTCTTGCATCACATTTCCCACCAAGTGCTGGTGAAGATGTTTTTTTCTTAAATCCAAGAATCCATAGCAAGTAACATGTTAATGAAATGTCTTAAAAAGAAAAGACAAACTCAGTTATTATTATATTGTAATAAGGATGCTGAATCTGCAATTTTCTCTTTGATTTTTCTGCCTCCTCCACTGCAAGATCTTGAGCCACCATCTTCCATCAACATACTACAATTTCCATCAGCTGGAATGGGAATTTGCCATGAACTATGGAATATGGGTGAGAGAATAAATGTGTGTCCTTTTTCTGAGCACAGCGCTCTGGATTTCCTTTCTTGTCGTTATGTGTATTATAGATACCGTACAAACAGATAGACAGTAAGGGAAAATCCTTGTCCAGTCTTGGTTCAAGACCCAGTTAAACAGATAAAATAAGGAAGGAATGGCAGGAGGTCAGTAATACCTCTTTGTATTTTCAGCCTATAGCCTGGATTTTGGAACTTCAGTACTTTTCTGGGTGGCGTAAGTTAGGAGCCTCATCACCCCAGGATCCCTCAGTCCTGCCTAAAGAAATAAGCAGCCTTCAGAGCACTTTCGATCCCATTGCTCCAAGAGAAAACCCAGGCTCAGTTTGTATCTCTAGGTCCGGGATATGGTTAATTATTTAAAAAACATCTAAAATCGTATTTTTCTGCTGTATCAAAGTACTTCTGATTCAACCTATACTTTTTTATTGGCTTCCCTGCTCTAATAAAACAGTGTGCTCTCATTAACTGACAGGAAGGCCTACCACTGCTGTCTTCTTTTAAATCTAGTACCTTTTAATCGAAGAAGGAAGCTTTGTATTGTATCAGGCAGCTTATAAAGTGGCTTTTACTGAGCTGAGCCACTTATTTGTAAGCCTCTCTATTAGGGAGCTGCAGATAAGCCAATCCCGAACGGAGCGAGGTCTGAGGGCTGGACACCAGACTCTGTTTTCAGTGACACTGGTGTGGATCTGGAGCAACCTCCCTGAAGTTGACAGATGGATGTAAAAGCTGGAAAGCACTAAAACCACACTCTCATCCACCCCAACGCATTTCTTCACTAGAACTTCCTGCTTTTACTGAATGAAATATTTCATTCAGAGGCAGATGGGAGAGCTCCTTTGTTTTTCAGCACCCTTTTAATCTCACAGCAGGATTAAAATGCTTTTTGGTTTAATGCTAATCATGTGCCCCCTGATTTTAGAGTGGCCTGGAGTTCCTCTAAATTGTCAGCGAGACATGATGAGGTTGTTTCTGAGAGGATTAGAGAATTGTGCATGTCATTTAAGGTCAAAAAAACCTCCCACTCATTTTCAAAATACCAAAACTTATTTTCCTAAAAATATGTTTTCCACACCAATACAACCGTATGTGTAACGCTGAAAGTGAAGATATCCTTTGCCCATTTCAGAGGCCAGGTGGCAAGGGATGCATCCAGTGTGCGATCAGCAGTGACTACTTCGAGCTCCTACTTCCAGAGTGGACATTTTGAGGTGCCCCCAGCCTTCGGCTGCTGAGTTGAAGTCCCTTTGGCAGCCCAGTTCCACATCAGCAGGCATGCCTAGGCTGCATGCAGCTGCAGCAGGGCTGGAGATGCTTTGCAGCATTACTCTGCCACTACCCCAGGCTATGGCACATGAAGCAGAGCTAAGGGGAGAATCCAAACTCCTTAACCCTTCCTTCCCCTCCTCCCTTAAACTCCATATGCTCAAGATTGTTCTTGCTTTATTTTAAGCTGATATCTTAGTATTTTTTTAGTCACAAGCATTAACTGTGATAACAACTTGGCTGCAGTGAGCCCTGGTGTAAAAATCCTATAATATCTGGAGGCTTTCCCAGTCCATCAAGCAGCAGATGGACCTCTTCAGTGGTCTTCCTCTGACCACGAATCTACTCACTGAATGGCTCCTGTCACTCTCCATGCCCCTTCTTGCTTATATCTTGTTTTTGCCTCCTAACTGCCTGCTGAGCTGGAGATCCATGCTTCTGCTTGCTCCTGCCTTGACATTTGTGGCCCTAGTTTCCAGTCCTTTCTTGCCTCCCACCTGTGTTTGAGGGCAAGGAAAGGAACATGATTTGGCTTGTTGGTTTTTTACTAGACTTCCTCTCTTTCTGCTGCACTGGGTCAGCTGCTGCACTGCTGTTCCTTTGCTGTATTACTATTTCCTTTACCTCATGTGCCCCTCAGACAAGGACCATGGGACAGCTATGGTTGGACTTGATGATCTTATGGGTCTTTTGCAACCTAAATGATTCTATGAGTCTACGAAGCTCAGGTCCAAGATCACTCCAGCGTGGATTAAACTCTCCTTAATGGTCAAAACATCTGTCTGCAGATCCATTGGGCATTGTAAAAAGAGCTATCACACTTATGTAGCCTGTGAAGTTCTGAGATGCAGTAATAAAGAGCATAGAGACTCAGTCACCATGGAGAATTAAATGCTGATTTTCTTATAAATTAGCCATTGACAGTCTTCTATTCAATAGATTTAGTAAAGTTTTGCTATATCTCCTCCTAACTGTCTGCTATTTTTAAGTGCAGATTTTCAGTTCCTGTAAGAGCATGATGCAGGCCATTTGAAGGTCTGGGGTCTTTGTCAAGAGAATTGATTGGCAACCTGGGGCAAAAATAACTCATTGCAGTGGGAAATACATAGAATAGATTAATTTTTTATTGCGGTCAAATGATTTGGGGGAGGAAATTTTCTGTGCTAGCTTAAACTCCTTCTCCCATTCTTCCTGCCTTCTCTCCTCTCCCACATACTTAGGTTGTTCCTGCTGATATTTGTACTGCTTCTTTATAGCAATATATATATATATTTTCAAATCTTTGAGTGTTTGAATTTGTTTCAAGAGCAAAAGACTTAACGGTGAAAATAATCTGCCTCATCTCAGTGTTATATGAAATGATCTCCACCTTCAAACAGTTATTCTTCTTAGGCATATTAGCTTTATTTAAAAACATTTCATTAAGTTGCTTGATTTGCAAATCAGTCATTTAGTATTCAAATCTTGTCTAAGTGAATATATTCCATATCATATCAACCTAAAAAAAACTTGACTTGGGAAAGAGAAAATAGAGGCTTATAGAGAAGTATAGAGAAGGTGAAAAATCAGTGACTATTTCTCACCATGCAGCAACTAAAGGGTATTAAATGACATTTCCAGCAAGTCTAAAAGAATGAAGCAATTTGACACAGAACTCATAATTAAACTGTGGAACTCCGTTGCTGCCATGAAATGCCAAATGTGGATGCCCATGCAATGCTGGGCACTGGGGATACAATAATGAGCTGCTTTGAGCTTCCATCTGGCTCAGCCTGTTGGGTCTTACACTCTCAGATTCTTGGTGTATATCTTACTCTGCATCTAGAAAATTTAGACATTAAGCTAGTTTCAGAATACTAGATAACAGTTAAGTCCATGCTAAAACATGGATGTAGTGGGGATTCTAACTATATATGCTGAAGGCTTAACTCCCTCACACCGTGGACCGGGACTCACATGACTTGGGAGGACTTACCAACCCTAGCCTCCTGCACCATTCAGTGTTTGGAACAGATGCACCATTCTGTTTCTTAGCCCTCAAGGAGACTGATCACATTCAGATGGTAGGTGGCTTTTTGAAAATAAGAGAACAGAATTTGAATAGACATGACAAGCTGTTGGCCACTGACATTTTGGCGGGGAAAAATGTTTCATTTATGTGCCAGTCCTTTATTGTCCTCTCAGGTAAACACGTTTCCTGCCAACGAGATCTACTGTTAGCATGTACACAAGTATGCAAATCTTCATCATTGAGTTTCAAGGAAGCCAGTAAGTATGAGGCAGTTTGGACTCAAAAAGTCTAATCATGGTCTCAGACTTCAGCTTCATGTCACTTTCTCTCTTTTTAAAAAAGAAAGAATATAACTGCATTGCTTGGAAAGTTCTACCTGAAAGTTGCTGGCAACAAACTCTTTTCATCCATCCATTGCCACAAGCAAGACAAAACCTCAGTGAGGGTAGGGCTGTGCAGCCCTTGGACGTGGCTCAGCACAGAAGCCTAGCTTGGGGCTCCCCCTCTCCAGTCTCTCTGCTCTCTGGGGATAAGGATGTTCCTGACATCGATGGCTGGCACTTTTTGGAAGAACTTGAATGTGTTTAATTAAATGCTGCCTATTCCTGGGAGTCAGCTATCAAAAGCATCTCAGGAGGCTCTGCAATATTTTGCACAACCTATGTCTTATTTTTCTTTTGTGAATGAGGATGGATGTCTTGACCTGAACTCTACGGTTAAGCTAGGCCAGCAAAGATACATGGCATTTTCTGTAAAAAGAGCAAAATTATGTGGTTTGGTGGCCTGTTTTAAGAAAAAGAGAAGATTGATCTAAATATTCTAGTCCTTGTGTTCTGATGACTTAGAAATATCAGCCTTTCCAGGTAGGTCCCTCTTTCTTTGAAGACAGAATGTGCTGTGATCCTCCCCTCCTCCCTCCTAATTACAACAAAGGTTAAAAAAAAGTATTGATAGATTTTTGTATCTGTAGCTTATTTGTGCATGTGTTTTCCTTGCAAGGTTGGAAAAGCATTTGAGAGCTGCAAGATGAGGGCGTGCTCACAGGATGAAGCACCGTGATCACTGCCGGTGGCTGCCCGTGTTTTCAGCACCCATTTTTACAGTAAGTGGGCAAGATCTCCTATAGAGACGGTCAGAAGACTTACCTAGAAGTTCCAGAGCATTTCCCCAATTCTTCAGTATTTAGGACTGTGTCTGTACTAATAAATAGTACCGAGGTAGCTCTGCGGTGGCTCTTTCTGTGGCAGTACTGTAGTAGCCTCCATCTTTCATGGTTAAAAGGGGTTTCCCAGCCCATTGGCTTTGCCCCTTACAATGCCGGGCTCTGGCGATGGCACACAGCTGCCCAGACATAATGATCGGTTTGTATCTGTTTGGTGTGACACTGGCCAAGATACAGTCCTCCTGTATGGTCCCTGTGACGCTGTTGGTCAAACCCTCCTTCTTAGGCTGATGCAGTATTTCACAATCATGCAGCTTCACACGACAACACATTGGCTCCTTTGCTACTTCTGCTTGAGTTTTTCATTTCCTCCCTCCTTGCATGGAGGGGAAAATCAGCCCCTTTTAATTAGAAATAAAGACAACGGAAGTCAGCACTGAAAATGTCCACTCTTTAAGAGGAGCAGAAGGAGTCAACAATCAGCTGCCATGTGCATGAGCCCTCTGTGAGGGCTTTTCTCAGACTCAGCAGGGAAAATGAGATTCAGGCTGACCGTGTAATCAGTGACTCTCTCCAGATCCTGAAAAGGGTAAATAGACTTAAACATCCAAATTAAAACATGCAGCTGAATGGGCCATGAAATACAGTATCTACAAAGCTAGTCTTCTTTGAACAGTGCTCTTTGCATGGCAGAGAACACAGCTCCTGTATAGTAGTAGCTCTGGGGACAAAAGGAAGAAAACAGAAGACATCTGTGCAAAATAAATATTGCTTTGCTTCTGTTTTAAGCACAAAATATCTCTAAGCTCATCAGGGTTCGTAATAGAGGGATATTATTTTTCATAAATGAAAATGTCAGAAGTCCAATGTACAGGTTTGTGAATTTAATAGAAATTGTCTCTGTTGTAAAGTGCGCTTTATATTCCGGTCACGATGCATCAGCAGTTTATTCTGGAGTTCATTCTGAGGAGGTAATGACTAGGAAAATGACAAAGAAAACTGTTACTGACCATTAGTGAGCAATCACTCTGTCATATTACCAAGATAATTTAGATAAATGTGGGGTTTAGCTGTCTCCAAGGGAGACGGGATGCTGATATCTTAGATAGTGCTGCTTTTAAAGCTTTTCCATTTGATGAATATATATTTTTGCCTCAAAGACATAGACTAGTTCCTCTTATCTTCCTGATGGAAATAGTAATAGCTCATTTTGGTGCTGTCATCTTTGCCCAGTTGTGTAGAGCATGAAGCTGCATAGTTTTGCAGCAAATATGGCAAGCTCTGTTTGGAAACATAAGGTATTTAATAAATGAATGTAGAACATACCATGTTTTTCTTCAATTGGCTTCCATTATTTTAGCAGCTGCTAATTATGCAGTGTTGATATTTAGAGAAAGAGTAACAGATTTATCTGTTCCATCTGGATAATCAAGCTTTTAGAGCATGTCCTTCTACCAACATTGGACTCAACTCTTCCTGTTGTTTTTTTGGTTTTTTTTGTTTTGTTTTGTTTTTGTTTGTTTGTTTTGTTTTTGTCTTTGTTTTTCTCCTGAGGCCATAACAGGTTAAATTAAAAGGTGCAGAATTACAGTCAAGATAACTAAACAATTTTGTTTTGTTTTTTAAAGGTAGTTTCACTGTAGTCATTGCTGGCATGATACAGCTTACAAGAAGCTGTTAGGTGTGGATTCATAGCATACAGACCAAAGACTTTCAATATCCACCTGCTAACATTAGACTTAAGCATCCTGTATGATATGGGCTTTTCCATGTTATACATCAAATGCCACATCCTCATCCAAAGTGTGAGACACATAGCTTTGCAGGAAGGTTTTGCAGCAGTCAGATGACTGTACAGATCTAAAACCAGATACTCAGGTGCAGGGTACCCAGAAAAGAGATGTTTGCATATCGCACATACAGTTGACCTATAAATGCACAGGCCAAGCCTGCATCACATGTCAAAGTTCTGTAAAGCCACCTCTGTAAAGAACTCAGTTATTGGTGTACCCACAACCTCTGTATATTTGGAACACCCCTAGAATGGATGCACTGATCATGATGATCTGATCATCTTTCTTGGCAGGAGCCACTCAGTTGTTGTTCAACAACCTGAGTTTTCATCTTTAAATTGACTCTGCACTCTTGAGCGTTGCCGAAGTGGTGAGATCCACCTGAAACAGAAAACATCCTGAGCCAGTACCAGAGAGAGGTGCAAGTCACCCTGACTCACCACCAAGGCTGTTAACTCTCTAGGCACAGATTGTGATTTATATCTTCAGTTTCAGTAATCATTTACCCAGGGATCAAACTAAACAAAAGGAGGAGTATTACAGTCCCAAGAACTGATGGAGTGATAGGATTAGACCCTGTTACTCCTGACATTATGGCCAGTTTTTGCAGTCCAGCATGGTGCTCTTGCCTCAATTTAAGTGAATTAGACATTCAGTATATAATATGAGTGAGTATTAGATGGCCAAAATGAAGCAAATGGTTGGGGTGTGAGAGAGCTGAAAGGACAAAACTTGTCTTTGGGAGCTTGTCAGACAGGCAGGCTGGTGATTCAGGCTGGATCTTGGAGTTTGATGGGATAGAAATGATACCTGGACAGTGTATCAGGATTAATTTGGGATGTAGAATAAACTGTCATAGGATTTCTGTGGGGTTGAGAGTTTGTGGGGCCCCACAAGAACCAGCAGCATTAACTGCAACACCTGCACACACACACTCCCCATGGAGCAGGGTGCTTTCTGTCTCTGAAAATTCATAATTTTTGCTTGAGTTAAGTTATGCTTTCTGGACCCACTCAGCACTGCTGAGTGAGAACAGATCCAACTACTCCAGCCAAACATATACGCAGCAAAACAGCAAACTCATTTCGGGCACTTGGGTGCAAGCAATTCCTCTCCCTACAAACCCCTGCATGGGGGAAGGTGGTCACTCTGCTTGAAGGTACAATGAAAGCATTATTAATACAGACTAGATTTTCACAATTAATGCATGGATGATATTATTTACTCCATTGATTTGCTCTGTTGATTTATTTTACTGAGACCAGAGGGTTTTTGTTGTTGTTGTTTATTTTGTTTTGTTTTTGTTTTTGCTTTCCAGCATGGTCTTATAGGCAGCACAAGTCATCTCATTGAACATGCAATGACAGTTATTTCCATAGCAACAGGCTCTTCTAAATCTTGATTCGGATTTCTTGGCAGTGCTGTTTTCTCAATGCCTGGCTTCTGAAGGAGAAAGCTTTAGTCAAACATAAACCTTTAGAGGAGACATACATAGAGAAAACAACTCGGAAAGGAAGATATTTATCTTACGAAAAAACTCTTCAGAATTTAGTAGGATGCATTTCTGTAGGGTTTTTGAACCCATAACAATTGTGAGATGAGATATAAACTAAATATATCACACGGTGTGTAGTGCCAAAAGCTGAGTAAAAATAGCCCTGGGAGAACTGTTGTTTCTTATTCATACCTAAAACACACAGCTTTTCCGCATACGGCTTGTTGTAACACCTCCTTTTTTTTGTACAACAGATTTTCCCAGTGTGGAAGTTCCTCTTTAAAGTCAGATGTATTTTCACCAAGGCTGCCCACTCTTTAACCGCTGAACAAAGGGAGGTTATAGCTCCTGAAGCTGTCACTTAACAGATACTGATTTTTGTTTGTTTTCTTTCTTCCCTTAACACATTCCTACTTTTCTGAACTTTTCAGTCTCCATGTGTTGAACTCACTAAAAGTGAGTTCTCAGAGGGGAAAGTGAAAGGATATATATTTGTTATGCAGTCAGAAAACTTGGACTAAAGATGCTGATGAACTTGCATAATCTCTCTAATGCTATGTAAAGGTTTCAGGGGCTTTCTGATTAATCTGAATCAATCCTAAGAAATAACAGAAGAACAACAAAGTCCCACTATACTTTCTGCAAACAGTAGCATAAAGGCCAGCAATGATTTAATTTGATAATCTTATATGAGCAAAAAAAATTTATTTATCCTAGTTGGTAAATTAATATGAGCACAGTTGTCCTCTGGCCTCCAATCAATTCTGTACTGGCCGTGCAGATTTCGTGGGATTGGATCAGTTAAAACATCTCAGTTTTGACTCCTTTGCCAGCCTAAACAGTGCAGGCTTACTCCACAGACAGCCCGTTTCTTCAGTCTGATCATAGGTCAAAACATTCAGGCCTCCCGCAGATGGGCAAAACATATAGAAGTGTATAGACACTTATTGCCCAGATAGACACCAGTAGTACCACATATCACGGGATCCATTACTGCACTGTAAGATATTTGTCAGTTTGCTACTTTTTCAATTCTTTCTTATATTTGTATTGAAATAATTGTTCTAAAATGCAGACTAGCGTGTTTGTTGCTCAACACTTTTTCTCACAAGGGTGGTCATAGTGCCCAGACCACAAATACAGGCAGCCCAGTACGTTACCCTGAGCAGTGCCCAAACAGCTAGAGAGCAGCAGAACCGCAGGGTGAGCTTGTAATGATACATCCTGGCTATACCATTCCAGCCTCCAAGAATTTGTATCTCAGCTGCTTCTTGAGCCAGAAATAATAAGCTTATATTTACTATTTCTCAGTGGACTTTTCTTCCAGTGATTTGTCTCCTCGGTCCTGTGTGAACACTTAGAACCCACAGCAACTCTGCAGCAAGGAGTCACACAGTTCTGCTGTACAATAGGGGAAAAAACAACCTCATTTGATTTCCTTTGAGCCTGCAGTGTGTTTCATCTGAAGTCTACTAGCTCTTCCCTCACTGCTACCTACACCTTATCCAGGCTGTTCTTGTTTTACAGACGGCCTTTTTTGTTTGTTCCTCTTCCAAGCAAAAGCATCCTGGTATACTTAATCAGTGCTTCAATAGAAGCTGCACTGTACCAAAGACCATCCTGTTCCCTTTCTCTGTTTTTACAGTTTTTCCTATTCCAATATGTCCCCTGTAGGCTGGATTCAGAGGACTAAAACTACAGAAATGAGTCAAGACACAAATGCGTCACGCCTTTATACAGAGGCACAGCCAGGTTCTTGGATTTGTTACCTATTTCTTTCCTAATAACTCCTAATGTTTGGTGCATTTTTTTGAACTCTGAGCTGACTGTTTTAATGGGATCCTTATAGCCCAAGCTTTTTGGTCAGTTCAAACTCTTTGTGCTTTGCATTTATCTTCATACAACTTCATTTCCTTTATTTTTTGCCCAGTTTCTCAGTATTTGTAGGGATATTCTGCTGCTCTTAACAAGGAACCCTTGCCTTTTTCTCCCTGAATAACTCTGAGTCACCAGCAGGCCTTGTCACCTCCCTGCTCACCCATTTTCCAGATCATCCATGACTGTGCTGCATCACTCAGATCCCACTGGTAACCACCTCTACTGCTAACACTGACCATTTATTCTTATCCTCTTTTTCCTATCTTTTAACCAATTAATTTATTCAGGCCAGGGCCATCTCTCTTCCTCCCTGGCAGAAAAACTGAGTGAAAAGCCTCTTGATAGGGGACTTTGTCAAGTAACTTTTGGAAGTCTAAGTACACGACACCAGCTGGATCTCTCAGACACTGGTTTGCTGACTCCTTCAAATGAAAACCATTAGGTTAACAAAACACAACTTAATTAAAAGCTGTCTTGGCTATTCTTATCCTAACACAGTTGGGTCTCCTCCAGTATATCATTTACTAATTCTATGCCGCATGGCAATGTCTAATAGTCTGAGTGTTACAGATTCCAGGACTACTGGTCCTGGCTCTGTGGCTCACTCTGGACCTGTTTTTTCGGTTTGGTTTTTTGTTGTTGTTGTTGTTGTTGTTTGTTTTTGTTTTGTTTTGTTTTTTAAACTGACATCACTTTAATCTCCTTCTAACCCCACAGTACTAACCTGATTTTAAGTGAGAGGCTGCACGCTCCAGTTGGTAGCTCATCCGTTTCATCCTTGAGCTCCTAGAGAAGGCCTATCTGGAAATCACCTGGTCCTGGCAAGTTGTTGCAAATCAGTTTGTCCATATTTGCTCTGTAGCTTTTTCCATTGACCCTTCAGATTGGACAAATTCTCTGGTGAGTTTCTTCCTGGGAAGGAACTGACCCAAATTCCTCCGTAGCGAATAGAGAGCAATATTTATTTTCATAATCTTGTTATCTAACAGCAGCATACTTTGATTTTATATCTTATGTGCTTTATGATGGTCCTTTTTTGTTTTTTTTTCCCCTCAGTGCCCTCACTTTTTGTTGTATCTAGTACTGGATTCATGACCAGCAGCAGCTGGAGCACAGGCTGTGCCTGGCACATGTTGTCCAGGAGCCCTGAAGGTAATATGGTCTGAGCATTACCAGGGCTCTCATTTCACATCTTCTCACTTCTTAAAGTAATTCAAACACTTTTCCTTTCATGCACAGTAGATACACTCCCTCACACTCGCTTGTTCTTTGTTAACAATTTGATATGATATTTAATGAATACAGTAACAGTCATGCAGAAAAAGAAAAAAAAATAGTGTGAGGAAAGTGGCACAAATCCTCCTGTCCTCCTTAGAATAGAGGAGAAAATGGTCCAACAATGCAGTACATCTGCTGATACCACACATGAATAAATCAGTCTGACAGAGCATTGGTGGGATGGAAAAAACATTTAGAAGCTGTGAGGTGCCAAAACTAAGGTTGCCTGTGCATTGCTGAAAGCATGTCAGCAGTGCTCTCCCGGCTCCTGCTGAGACCTACCAGGCTGAACCCCACCAGCCGCTGGGACACTACCACGTACCTCCCACAGGGCCACAGAGTGCATGTGTTACTCCTGGCTTGGGCACCTCTTCCACAGCCTTGCTGCACCATCACAGCTCACGCACCTCCAGCTGTTTTCCTCTCCACCCAAGACACCTCCTTTTCAGCAGCTGGGAGAGCGTGCTGGCCCCCCATCCCTGTGCTGCCTTCTCACTCCGCCTGCTTGGTGGGCAGCGCTGTATTACCAAGCCCCCATCACCAAAAGCCCAACCCATAGCCTCATTTTTCCAGCCTTCTCATGGTGCAAATGGTGCTGAGGGAGGCTGGGGTGGGGGGCGACAAAGCACTCTCAGCAGGTGGTGGAGTGACCATGCTGCTGAGGGACAGCCCAAACACAGCCTGCCTGGAGCTGGGTTTGGCTATGAGCTGACCAGGAGGCACCTCTGCAAGGGTCTTGAATGCCCACCTGCCTGCCTCTTCCCAATAAATGACAATGCAGCTCCAGGCTGGACTTGCCAACTTGGCATCTCCCGAGCTCCTCCCAGTTAGACTGTGCCATCAGACGGGTGTTTTCAGCTGTGTCCATATGTTCTGCACGCATTTGTTGATGACTCAGTAGCACTGCTTTACTGTTCACTGCTCTTTTTCAGCACCACACATCAGAGAAGGAGCCGTGTGACAACAGCAGCCCTGGCAAAGGTGATGCACAGGATCCCCATGCCTGCTCTACAGAGGAACTGGTCTCTCTTGGGCTTCCCCAGTTCTCACACAGCTGTCCCTACAGAGCCACCTGGCTGCCTCTGCATGCTCGTATGTCCCCCACTTCCCCGTACAGCTGGACAGCTGACATTTGAGTAATGGGGAAGGGAAAACACAGTCCACAATGCCAAAGCTGCCAGTCAAACAGCCTTACAGGATGTTATGTTTGCCTGAAATGACGATGCTCTTTCATAATCCAGGGAGATTTTTAAATCTCTGTTTCTCATGATGCCATCATTCAGGTTGTGACTGCTCAATCATGTGTGAGGAGGCAAACTGCACCTCTGATAGATGTAGGTGGGCTTCCTGCCTGTGGCTGGAGGGAGACGAGAGCCAGTCTTGCAAGATAAAAACTAAATTTTCTTTTGTTTTTTCTACTTTCATGGTGAAAATAATTCTGTATTATTTGTAATAAGCGACAGTACAATACTATTTTTTTTTCTGTCGGTGCACCTCCCCCTACAAAATCTCAATTTTCCAAAAAACAAGAGGAAAAAAATCAGCTTTCTGTCACAATTTTCTGACATTTTGTAGTCTGCCGCTGGAGGACACTATTACACACCAGCCTTTGTTTGAGCAGGGGTTTCAGTATGTCATAGCAAAGGGCTATATGCTTGGACTGGTCAATCTGGGGATAGAAAATCCACCACAGAGATATGAAGCAAAAGGATCTGTGGGAAGTATATGAGTTCCCATTCTTGCTGGATCTCACATAAGGTAAGGTCACAACAAGACAAAATAGGGTCACTTTCAGATAAAGTCTAATTAATAATATCAGCAAAGAGTTTCTTTGATTAAAGATAACTTCTAGAGGAAGTAAATGATGTTATGAAAGTGATTTCCAAATATCATTGCAAGATAACCTTTACTGCACTGCTTTTATAGTTATCAATTAAAATGCATATCCCCATGAGATTTAACCTGTCAGTTATAATAGCTTTGTAAATCTTAATGTTCTTCCACATGTAGTTGAAGAGGTAAATTCATGGCATGGAAAGAGGACATATTTTTTCCTTCAAGGAAGTACCTGCTACTCCACAGCCATGCCAAGTATAAGTAAATATAAACTCTTACACATTCTCCACATGCATATGCATACATTTGCGTGAAAGTAAGTTATTTGAGACTTTTTTTTCTTTTAAACGTGCTGCTTCTCTGGTGTTCTATGTTGAAGTAGGCAATTAACTCCTTTATTTTGGGGAATGTGGCTTCAACATTGATCACATTTTCCTTCAGCCACTACCAATAAAAATCAAATAATCCAACATAAACTGGACAGACATGGATTTCTGAAGTTCAGTCAGCTGGAGACAAGACAGACAAATGAATAAAGAAATAGATATCACTATTTGTTTATGTTTACTCTCAGGCAGCAGAGTCATGAACAACCAAACTATCATTTTTGCAGTATTGCTCAGGGACCAGCAAGTTTTTGAAGTTTTGCTCTCTAATTTCCTTTGGCTTACCTAAGGCATTTCAGCTGCTATAGGCTAAGCGAGTTTTCTTGGCTCACATGTTTCAGATCAGGCTAGCCTACATCTATGTCGTCAGTACTGCTTTTGTCAACTGTAATCATTCACATGAGCGTAGGGTGATGTGGTGGTACATGCTGAGCTGTCTTTGTAATTGTCCCTGTCTCACGCCGCCCCAGGGAATCACCATCAATTTTCCCAAGCTAACAAAAGATAATCCTGAAAAGGACCTCACTGACAAAACTTAGGAAAATTCAGCATACTGTAGAAAATGTTATTGATGAGACAAACACAATGTCGTATGCCTAGCTGTATTGCTTTGGTCTCCAATAAATTCATTTTTTCTTGTACTTCAGTAACCTGAATAGTGTTACACGTCCCCTTATTGCTTAATGCACTAGTTACATGCACGTAACTAATTTTGCTTTCAAAATACTGGTGGGACATTCCTTCTCCAAGAGCTGTGCCTTGGACATGGCACAGCATTGATTAAAGCAATACATATTATTTAAGCATAATCAAACAAGTTCTAGGTTTGTTGAGTTACTGAACATCATAACCATAAATTCTGTGTGAACGTTTCTCCAAAATAATTCAGATACCTCAGGTAAATGCTGTCACTGTTATTACAGAACCTTTCATATTCCTACAGGCTTAGCAGATTTATTAAGCTTTTTCCCTAAAACGTCCTCAGTCTGCTGTAGGTGACAGGTATAAACCCAGAAGACTGACCAACCCCCCCAAATGCCAAGTAAATATAAAACAATTGCTGTGCGTTTTACAAATACATCAGTCACTCATCTCTCAGCACATCAGTCACTCATCTCCCAAGGCTGTAGTTTTTTGATGAGTGAGTCATTGCAGCCTACCTTACTTCCAGTTCTCTGTGTCCTTTGTCAGGTTCAGGATTATGGTGAACAGACAAGCCCTGAGTGAGCTTGCTGCTCTTCTGCTTCCTCTTCCAAAAAATCAGCTGGTTTACTTCCAAAGGGAAAAGATTATCAAGAGATGTCCTGGTGCTGCACACTAGACCTTTCACTACACAACAGTGAACTGAGGGTTAGCTTTTATTATTATTATTATTATTATTTTTCTTGCTAACCTCAGGCTCCAGGTGCTTTCACTTGGCTGTCAGAGTATTCCCTCGCATTGTAAGAAGTTACTTTCCACTAAAACAAAATCTCAGCAAACGATAGCATGCCCCTGCTTTCATGGGATACCCTGATTTAGCAAAATATTCACACCAAAGTATCTTACTAGTCCTAAAGCTTGTCTCTTTCAGTCTGCTAGAAATGTAAAGAGTTGATGGCGCATGTTTTAGAATAAAAGAGGGCATAAAGCCATCTGTTCAGTGTTGTGTTTGATTCTTGTATCCTGATCTCTCAGATGACATTGATGACTTTGCATCCAGCAATTTAGTATCAATCTTTCTGTCATTCTGGGGTCTCCATAGATATACATCTTGATGCTTTAATTTATTAGACTGACATTTTGTTCTGCTATTAAACAAGAAGAAAAGGAAGAGTTGAATGCCAGGGTTCATCAGAGTAGTCATTTCTGATTCAGCCATTGACTATCTGGAACATAAATAGGGTTATTTAATGTAGGAGCAAGATGTATTGCTTTTAGTTTTGCATTTAGGGAACAGATCATTCACTTCTCATTTAACTTTAATTTTACCATAGGGAAAAACTGAATGTGACTTATGAATAAAACCATTATAATCATGATTATTGAGCAAAATGAGAAAAAATGTTTGCCAGGTATTGAGCAATTTCTGTTAGTTAGCTTCATATTCTATTTACTGAATAATAATGTCATCTGGAAAACAAATGAAGACTAATATTAGTCTTGCTAAACAGAAGACAAGAACTGCTAATAGGCAACGTTTTCTCTTAGGTTGTTAGAAATAATATTCCATATGTTTCAGCATTTCTAGCTTTGCTGATGTAGATATTTTTCTTTGTATGTAAGTGACTTAAACCATATGTCCTAGAGATCCAAAATTGCACATCTCTTATTTGAACAACCAGGTCCTGCTACCTTGTCAAGGCTGATTAAGCCCAATCCATATTAAAAAAGGTTACACTACGGGTCACAGGAATTGTAAGGTGCGATGTTTCCTGATCCTGGAGGACCCAGAGCAAATTACTGTCATAAGCAAGGTTTTTCCTTGACTGGGACATTTCAAAGCCATGTTAGCAGACACGTGTCCACGTCATCTCTGTGGTTCTGATCTGAAGAGCACAGTTTAACCAAACCATCACTACTTATCACATGGAGTAACCTGAGAGCATGTAAACTGGCTCCCTTTTGGGTGAAGCTGAGCAGACTCTGTGGGCCCACCTCAGGTGCTACTGCCAGCACTGGCTGTTTGGAAGTGGCCAAGGCAGTCCCCAGCTGTGGGCAGTGTGGATGTCTGGTCCTCAGCACCAACTGCTTCGCTCTTCAGCTCTGCTGCTGCTGTGCCGCTCTTCCTGCTGTCACAGATGTGGTTATTTGCTCATTCCTTTTGTCAGGAAAAATGATGTTCGACGAGCAAGCGGCAGCCCTGTATTAGATGTGGTTGGTAACCAATGGGTGTCACAGGATTGGCAGATCGGTAAATGGTAAAGGCAGAAAGAGGCTGCTGTGCTCACTCATGTGTGACTGTGGCTATTGGAAAGGACAAAGATCCCCCCCATCATTAATAACTGCACTACCTAGTCATAACATCTGCAATAGCTGGAGGAAGCAGGGCAAATATTTCAAAAAGAAACCCAAGATCTGTTCAAATTTTCACGTAGTGGCAGCGAGGACACTTCATCTGTAAAGATTTGTTCCCATGGCTTATTGATCTTCCTCTTTTAAAAAATGCCTCATTTCAAATCTGTTCAGTGTGCTGAGCTTCAGCTGCTCACCTTTGCATCCCTGTAGTGGCCAGCTAGTTCCGGATTGCTGCGGGGCCAGCTTGGTGAGGGTGCCATATCCCACCACTGCCCCATCCAGCTCCTGCCCATGGCCCCCAGCCCTGGCTGCATGGCTCACCCAGGGGCCATCGCTGCACCCCCAGCCCTCACCGTCCCTGCCACACACAACACGTGAGGTTTTTGGGGAGGAAGGAGAAAGCCTGAGGTGTAAGCTCCTTTCCCAGGGCACCACAGGAAGAGAGAAGGCAATGCATATCTCCTCAGGGGATGAGATGGTTTCCTGGCTTGTTTGCCAGCGGATATCCCTGTGGCACCACCTGGCTGGATGCCCAGAGCAAAGCAATGTGTGTAGTCAAGAAAGTGGTTTTCTAGGTGCTGCCACCATGCTTTGAGACACGGGTGTAGAGGCAGACCCGCATCTCATCCTCGGACCCAGGGACTGCCTGTGCAAGGAGCTGCTCTCCCACACGGATAATCCCTCTGGAGGTTTGCAGCAGCGTTCAGACATATCTCTGGCATAAAGCAGATGCCAGTTTTATACTTAAGAAGTAAAGAAAAGAAAGAAACCATAAGAAGTTAGCCAACCGTGTGTACACTCTGGTTTTAAAATAGTCTGTGTCTTATTTGGCATTTTTGCCTATAATGTGGCCTTTTTTCAGGGAAGGGGGAGAATGTTTTTCTTCTGATCTCTCAAAAAACTTGTATCCAACTAAGGTGAAGTTTAATAATCTCACCCAGAGTAATTACTTGAATTCTAATAATACATGTAAATATAGAAAAGATTTAAATCCTCTTGTCAATAAAGAGCTTGAATCTTTAAAAGTTCACAGTAAACCAGAGGGAATGTCTCCTGACAAAGCCCCTTCAAATAGGCAGGTTGCTATGACTGAGGCTTTGCAGTACAAGGCTCTGCCAAGAAGCAAATGGCTGCTCTCCTGTTTCCCCTCCATGCTCCCAGACACACAGTAATGTCAATGAGCTGAAGTGCTTGCACGGCTATTGCTGGTTGTGTGCCCTCATTTCAGTTCTGTGGACACATCTGGCAGTGTCACGCTCTGCTAACACTAAGTGGTAGCATATAAATGGGTGGGAAACAAATGGAGAATATTATTAACCAATATGAAACCCCATCACTCGTGTTAGGATAGTTTTAAAGTAATAGCTATTGCCATTTTGATTAGAAGAAAATGCATGTCATTATTAGTATGTAGCAGGAAACTGTAAACACACCAGGAAAATGCTATGCCTATTGATTTTATATAATATCACTGAATGAAGTTGTAATTCTGAACTGTTTTCACAAGACATAGCTCCATTTTTTGCAAGGTATTTATTTTCAAGATGTGGCTTTAATCTTTTTCATGCATTTGGAGTATGTGGGATATTTTACTTTCTTTAGTTCACTTGCATGTTGCAAAAGACTAAATATATTTGTCTTTTTACGAACAGGATGATGCTGATTGCTGGACAAGGGCTCTGTGAACCCATCCAGTATATGGCATCCGTTTTAGCTCTTTTATTGCCCTAGCACATTCAGAGCAGAAATTTTGCAAAATACAAAGCTCATAGGCCTCCATGTCCAGTAGCTGCTGCCTGATTACCAGAGTCTATAGAATATATCTGAGCAATGAGGGTTTTCCATGCAAGTAAGCTTCCTCCCAAATTCAATACAACATTAGCATCACTTAGATGCTAGCAAAGCAGAAGCTGTGTTGTGTCACTGGGATTGATGAATTGAAACTTTATTATTGGTTGCATTTTAGTAATTGATAAAGAAGTTGTTTAAGGAGAATTTTATCAGTAAAATGCTTTGGATTTTTATCGTGGTGGTGTCTGGCTTTCGGGGAGTCATATACTTAAATCACTAAACAGAGGAGAAAATGAATCTCAGCTGACTGTACGTGCAAAGTGCTGGGATGCAATCAGTAGCACTCCATACATGGGTGCTTACTTCCCTTCTGCTTCTCAGCTGTATTTAGTCTAAAGTAGCTGTTTCACTAGTAAAGATAACAACATAAGAGTAAAACAACTGCTTCTAGTAAGATAGAATTGACACTTTTTATCTTTAAAGTGTTGGCAAAGATTAACTAAATCATCTTCAGAACTTCCCATGACACATACCCAAAGTAATTTCAAATGTTTCCTAGACCTTCAAGGCAGAATTTTCATGTTTTTTGGCAAGACTTCAGGATCTCTACAAGCAGCTCAGACAGATTTTTAAAAAACACTATATTAAGGCAAGGGATTCAGCTGCTTTTCCTAAACCTTCACTAGTACAGAGTACCCTGAGCATATACTGGAGCAATGAGACATGGATCACACATTTGTGTTTCATCTCTTTGGTTACAACTATACATTTTTAATGTAATCTGAAATGGAGAAAGGGTCTTTTGCAAAGGATGGAGCCGTTCAGTTCCCAAAGTGCTCCTGAATTGCTCAGCTGTATCCCACCGTGGCTCCAGGTTTGGAGGCTAGAGGAGGACTATGCACAAGCAAATCACATCTAGGGAGATACCGGCACTGAGCTGGAGTGCCCTATTTCCCATGAAATGAGAAAGGACAGACAGCACCTTACTGAGGAAGGATCCCAGAGAGGCTGAAGCATGAGATAATTCTGGAAAATTCCCCCAAAAGCAAACTGAGGCAAATGCAGCTGCCTTGTGCAATAGCTGTGATACTTTGACAGCAAGTGAGCATTACTCCTTTATAGCTATCCATGAAACCAAGGGAAGACCACTCAATGGCGTGTCTGTTTAACAGCATCATTCAAGAGACTAAATTTCTGCTGTGTGAATGCAGAAGCCTGTTCAAGCACACCGAGAAGGGGACTGCCCTGTAGCAGTGTACCTGCACTAGATGTTAGATCCACACCCTTACTAAGAGTTTGGCATTGCACCTTTGTAACTGTAGAGTCCTGAAAATGTTGCACCTGCTTTGCTGCAAAATGTTGTCTCTGATTCACCGTGAAACCACCTTGTTTGGGCACAAGTGAGAAGGAACGAGCCTTGTGATAGAGCAGCAGGCCAGAGCAGCAGAGGGAAGGTGTGACATCCTGCTTGGTGGTTAGAACAGATGTGTGGTAGAGGTAGGGTCTGGTGCTCCCCTCCGTGCAAATTCATGACTGGAACATCTCTCAGGAGACTTGCCTAAGGTATTTATCACTAAGGAAGGAGTGACAGCAGGAAGCAAATTTCTTACAGATATTTTTAACATTTATATCTTTTCCAGCCCACACATAAAAGGAGTGAGAATGATGCTCTCACCTACTGAGCCACAAACCATTTTCACTCTTTTTTTTTTTTTGTCTCAGTGAATCTTCAAGTATTTTAAACAGCAAGGAGGACAAAAGTACCTTTCTCAAGGATAATTATAATGCACCTGCATCAGAAGAGGGACTCATATTTAATTGGCTTAAAGAAGAGAAAGAAGCCAGTGGCAAACAATGGAATTATAAATCTATTATTTGGGATCACTCTGCGACAATAAATCAATGACTGCATCCCTTAGTTCCATTTTCAGCCTCTCTAAACTTCTTAGTACCCCTTAATTGGTTTGATTCTCCTATTGATTTCTACAGCTTGTGAGGGTCAGCAGGGTTACAGAGAATCTCTCTCTCTCCTTAGCCCATTTGGTGTTGCCACCCACTGTATAATAAGCCTCCTGTTACCTTTTAAAATGCTAACTTACTCTTTTTCAATATTTGAAAGAAGGTACCAAAAACCAGCATTGAGCATCTAAGGAACTCCTTGTCTGTAAAATGCTAGATTTTAAAATAGTTTTTAGTATTGCAAAATATTGCAGAACTTTATGAGAGGCATTTTAGCATGGCTGTTTTACTTACACATTTCAATATTTGTGTCTGGAAGAGAGAAGGAAAAAAAAAGGGGGGTGGGTGGGAAGGAGCAATTATTCAGAACTCAGTTGCCTGAACCTCAGATCACAGTAGATATATGATGGTGTCCCTCCCCTCCATCATTGTCATCACTCGCAAGGGTTGCTAATAGACATTAGGAGGGTCTGTCAACTATAGCAGTGCTAATAGATGCCATTTTCACGCTGTCCATCACAACAAATTACAATAATTTACAGCACGTCCATAGAGAGGTAGGGACAAAGCAGAGATTAGTAATCGAAATAGTGCAGTGGCAATTAAAACACTTGTGGTTAGCAGCTGCTTGTAAATTGATAGAAATGGGTATTTACATAAACAAGGGCTTTCCTGTAAGGAAAGGGGTCTGTGTGCTGTGCAGGTTTTGTCGTATTCATTTCTAGTTTCTGGGCATCCACAAATGGAGATGTTCAGCTGCATGATAATGTTTACTACTTCTTCCCGTAAAAAGCTGCTTTATAGCATTTGTATGACTGGGTCTCCCCTTATAACAAAGGAATTAAACTACCCTGGGGAATAAACTGCATTCTTAACTTGTAATTCAAGTACAGGCATTCAGTTTCTCACACACTTTTTGAAAGGTCTTCCTTAGATATTTTGAGATTCATTCTGAGATCGTCTCCTAAAGAAATCTGTTAGGCTTTAAGACCTTCAAGGTAATTCTTGTCTGAAGGATAGGATTTGTCTGAAATTCCCCTCTATCAAATTGTCTTCCATCCCTTAGGACAAACAGAGGGCTAGCCTTGCCAGGTAAGGAACTGTCACTGGCAGATTTTCTCTTCTGATTGTTCTAGGTATTTTCCATGCAGAAATAAAACAAAGCAAATAGAGAATAAATATTATTTTAACCCATTTAACTTTATTTGTACCTACTATTAATCAAACCGTTTCCTCTTCACTTGCATACCCAGGATTTTCAAGAGAAATCTGAGTACCAAGAGCGGCTGGGGCCAGGGCTGCCAGCTGGGCAGCTGGATGTGCTGGGCACTGGGAGAAGGGCGAGACAGTGGGAAGAAGGGTGATGTGGTCTGTGGAGGAAGGGATGTTTCAGCACTCGGGTACCAGTGTGAGGGCGCAATGGTCACGAAGGTGTGTTTGAGAGGCATGGCAGGGGCACAGCTGTGTCCCAGGTGAGACAGGGCAGGCAGGGGAAGTGGATACAGGTTCCTCCATCTAACAAATGGGACGAGCTGGAGAGAAGAGAATGCTGCTAGGAAAAGCAGAGAGCATTGTTAGAGAACACATTAATTTACTTCACTTTATGAAGACATCCCCCCTTTTACACTCTCTGCATTAATCATGTTCTCATAACATATATCCTAGGTAGGATGGCTTTGCTACTGCTCTGTTACAGACTGAGAGAGAAATATCACCCATAAAGTTCTTGACAAAAGCCAGTTTTCAGTGTCTGCTGACATTGAAAGACAGGGCAAGATGATGGCCTAATAATGTATCTTTACCTTTTTTCTGTAGGAAAGCTCTGTGCAGGAGGCAAACCAGAGAATTTTTGTATGTGAGAAAGATGAAATGAGAGAAGAAAGCTATTTCATCTCTAGGAACTGAACACTGCCAATTAAGTTATCAGATACAACAATGTAGAATGTTAGAAATGCTTTTTGTTACCTATTATAGACCAATGACTGTGACTTGACTGCTGTCCGTAAGTATCTGGAGAGGATGAAGATTTCTCAGAGTACAAGGTTCATTTTTTTCAGTAAACAGAGGCATTTAATCTAAATGTCATATTATAGACAAGCAATACAATATAATAGGGAGAAATTAAAACTGAATATCAACTTGATAAAGTATGTATCCTTCATGTTATGTGGCAATTAATGATTCAAATTAATGCATTAGAAATGTACTGGTTTCTCCATCATTTGAATTTTTAAGACTGCATGTTTTTCTAAAAAAGAATTCTCTTAGATGAAAGTTTGCAGCTATGTTATGCAAGAACTGATAACCGAAGGATCACAATGGTCCCTCTCTGCCTTTAATGTGCATAATTCTGTTAGTAATCTGCCATCTAGCCAGAAATATCAATTTTTTGGAAACTTCTTCACAGTTGCCTGTGGGATTCTGACATACACCTGTCATCCATCTTAATTCCCTTGGACAACTTTGCAAAGCTTGACTAACACTTTTTTCTTGAAACACTAATCTTCTGAGCCACACATCATTTCAGTTTGATCTCCAGGCTGGCAATGATTACACTATGGAACATACAGAACAATAATTACTATTACGGATTTCCATATCATGGTCTGTCTTGGGTACTACACCACTGGTGAAACCTGCACTTGCCGGGAGCTTACCACTGTTGCCCACACAGAAGCCTGAAGTATCGGACAGGTGTAACAGATCTGCCTTCTTGCTGCAAAAACAGCCCTTGTTCACTCCTCACAGCTTGTGACAGAGGGAGGCAACTGTGCTGATACGATCCTTTCCTTTGATTTTCTTTTTCTGTTCAGTGATGCACCAGTCTGATGCGATAAAGTGTCAAAGTAAGTCATTGCTCTGTGCTTTTTGATTCATCTTATGTCCCTCTGTTCCCTATCGTTGATTAATGATTCTCATAGACTTTTGCCTTTTATTTCTTTTTCCCCATTCTTCATATTTTTTGATGCATGCAGATGTGTGTGATAAAGACTCATCAATGTCAGCATCACTCTACATCTATTTCTTTCCCAAAGATCTCTCTTTCTGGCTGGATCACTGTTTGCCCCTTTCAGAGATGCTGGACTCAGGCTGTCTCTCTCACAGATGCCTTGATTTTTGTTAGCTGTAATTTATGTAGCCAAAAAGTTTAAAACCTAGCATTTGGGGGTTGGGGTCTAGAAGGGTTGTTTGTTTTGTTGGTTGGACATGTTTCAAATCAAATGCAAAGCAATGTCTCCTTATAGCTGACAACATTTAGGTTTGGAAAATCTCAGTGGACAAAAGCCCTAAGTAACTGTCTTTGGTAATTACTGAAGTGCATAAATCCTCACTGCATTTATACCCTGCTGATCTACTGGTATTTATGGTTTCATCAGTAAAAGATAGAGGGGCTGACTAGAGATCTCTCAAACTGTAGTCAACTGGGCAATACCTGCACCTCAGTCACCGGTAGCTTACAGCAGCTACTCTTCTAACTGGCTTTGTACATTGTGTCTTCCAACCCTACAGTTTTCTTTGTCCATTCCCTTCCTTTTATGGATGGAAACTGAAAGTTTCTTCTCAGTGATGGTCTCCTCTGTTGTGTGACTTCATTTTGCTACCAGTTTTGCTCATTCAGAGCTACTCTTTACCTTCACCATATCAGCGGCTTTTACTGCACATGCATGGCAGTGTCCGACTGTCCCGCTTCTGGGACCTCAGAGCAGGTAGGAGGCCAGACAGATGGGACATAAGGTCTCCCAGGCCTCCACAGCCCCTTGCTGGCCCTCTTGCAAATGGTCTGAATGAACACGCACCCACGGTTACCCCCGCATACAGCTGCTCCAGGCTGCTACTGTAGCCACAAGGCAGTGCAGCCTACTGCCGTCCCGTATGTCAAGCCAGTATGACATTAGCATGACTTTGTATGATAGCAGTGGGGATCAGTGTTGGGGTGAGTTTTGTTCAACATCTTCATCCATCACAGTGAAATCTCCAGGTCTGCAGATGATAGCAAGCTTTATTAGGAAGCGATAAAAATTTAAACATGCCAGATGCTGGTGGGTGGAACTGCCAGGTCCAGCTTCAGGATCTGGATCTTCAGGTGCTCTGAAATCATTCACTCAATGTGCAGCAGCAAGCAAGAAAGCCCCAGAAATGTTGCACAATAACCAGGAATAATATTGAGAACAAGACAGTTTTGCTGCCACAAGTTTTGCACCTTGCCACAGCTGCGTCTTCAGCAGCACATGCAGCTCTGGTGTGCACATCTCAGGAGAGACACACGGAAGGACCAGAGGCAGCTCAGGGGTGACAGGGGTGGAACAGGTGCCCTGCAAGGAGAGGTGAAAATACTGCCACTCTTCACATGGGGGACTGGAGGAGTGCCCAGACTTTTAGTCTGTCCTTGCAAGGCAGCTGCAATTCCCCCATTGAGGATATGCTCAACATTTATGGGATTGTGAAGGCTGTGGAAAAGATGAATGCAGGGCCATTGTTCACAAAATACCATGATATGAGAAGTGTGGGGCTTTGTAAAACTAGTAGGTGAGTCTGAGAATTCTCAGACAACAGGTCCATAAGCAGTTCTTAAAGACTTTGTCTGGGATATTCCTTCTAAATTCCATAGCCGAACAGACATAGATGCTGGGAAGGTGTGAAGGGATGGAATGCAGATCATGGCCACACTCACGTGTTGTCCCTAGACAGCAGCTCCAGCTGCTGCTGGCAGAGACAAAGCTGGCGGCCCAGATTTCACCCAGCAGGGCATTTCTTCTGTCCCAATACATGCACGTCTCTGATGCAGCAGAGCAGCCCCAGCCATCGCAGCACGCAGCAGTCAGACCCTTCCCTCCTGCACACAGCAGTCAGACACTTTCCTCCCAGCCACCAGCAATACTGAACCTCTCATCACCCTGTGCCAGCCACAGCAGGGCAGGCCTGCTTGCAGAGCAAGGGAAAACATAGTTTGTCTTCCATGTGATTTGCATGCACTAATATACCCCGGCAAACTGAGGACAGATGTTCAGATCTGCCAGTCCTGAATTTCTGTTACCTAGGGAGTTACGACAGCAATTTTTTTTCTTCATAAAAAGGGCCTATCTGGCACAGCCAGAGCATGGTCTCATCCAACAGACCTTCTGGATTCAGCCTGATTCTTGCCAAGCAACTCCAGTATCTCTGCTCTGTTCTCCCCAGGGCCCCATCCTGTTTATTCGTATCTTGTATAATGAAGAGTTAACAGTACAAGAATTTCTCATGAGGCTGATGTTCCAGTTTCTGTGAGGCTGAGATCTAGCAGATTCTGTTAAGAAAAAAAAAAAGAAGAAGAAAGAAAGATTTTGTACTGTCTTTATCACTTTAAAGCAGTAGGAACATTAAAGAATAGGAAAGTAAATCTCAAGGTCAAAAACACTATTGCCATTATACAGTCAATGCTATTTTCATTCATGATACTTCTAGCAAGAATGTGCTTGACATAATACTGCAGAAACCATGTAGATGTTCTTAATACCCTCAAAAATCCAGCCCTGCACTGCTTGGAAGAGCATCAGACCTACTGTCAGACCTCCCAGTGAAGGATGGAGTAAGGAACCTCATCAGAGTTAGGACATATCTCAGGAAACAGAGATGGATTTCACCCAGGAGCAATGTGTCAAAGCCTTTCAGAAGTCATGCTGGAAGAATGATAGATTTCATCTTTTTTTTTTTTTTTAAATAGTTTGAGGAAAGTACTCTGAGCCCAGATGGCTAAGGGAGAAGAAATAAACTTGCATAATAAAGTCCAAGGTTTTGGTATTCAAACACTTGTGGCTTCAGGAAGGAAGATCTCAATGCTGATTTCACTCTTGGAGGTTCCAGGCTTTCTGTTATATCTCAAAAGGTACATTTTTAAACCTGATGAAAAAAAAACTTACACAGTAGCATGGAACAAGAACCCAAAGGACAAAAAGTCTAAATGCGAGTCGAATGTTTCTGATCTGGATGTAAATTGACACAGGCAGGAAGACTGCTGTCTGCCATATCTACACAGGAGAAAGCAGAGAGCAACATCTAATGAGAGGACAGATACCTTGATTCTTCTGTATAATGTCCCCAGGGATCAGCTGTGGTACTTGGAAATACCTATTCATTTACAGGCCGCAATAGAACAGCTGTGATACATAACTGTCACTGTTATGTTTCCCAGATGCCAATCAGAGAAACCTTGGGATTCATAGGACTCTGAAAAATAACTGCTTGTCATACTGTGAGACAGAGTGGGTTGATTGTAACTTGTTTTCTTCTCTGTTTCTGTCATTGCAGCTTGAGATTAGATAGGGAGATCTGAAATTCATGACTGAGTAGTGCCCTAAAGTTCAAAAGAGCCGGAAATGCAAAATCATTGGCACTGCTTCTGCTTAAACCCAGGCAGGCTGCCAGTTCCTACAGAAAAGGAGATTAAGAGACAGGAGAATTACCAAGTTCAAAGGTAGAACACAACCACACAGCCCTGAGCCCAATTCACTGTGTGTGGGCAGGTCCTGCATGAAAAATGGGGAGTCAACCAGCTTATAGAGGATACTTTAAGTATTGACTGTATAAAGCTAACACAGGCTTCCGCCTAAACTTTTCTGTGCTTGGTCCAACGTACTTCAGTAACTGTTTCCAGGCTTAGCAGTAGTATGAAATACCCTATGTATTTCCTTCCAATGAAAAAGAGATGTTCATTTAACTCTACAGTTTAAGGAAGGTGGTACCATAACAACAGCACTTTCACCATCTGGTTCAAAGCACTGAACTGCTTACTCTGCCCAAAGCTGCCAGATAAATAAATAAATAAATTCTAACTTAGCACATTTCTGCGCTATGTGGGAAAGTTAATGTTTTCATTCGTGCCATTTTACTTGCCCTTTTTGCCCCTCCTTTCTCCCTACAGTGATTCAAGCTGACCATTCCTGGCTGTCTCCATTCTCCTTTCTTTCAGGCATTATACAGCCCGCCTTCACCAGGTTTGGACCTTTCCTCCCTAATGCCAGGAACTTCTGTTCCAGTACAGATCATCTCAAACTATGGCAGAAATCCATTGCTTGGCCAGGGAGTGCCCTGAAGGAAGAGCTAGCCCATGTAGAGGAGGTGTTCACAGTCCCCATTGGATGCAATCCCAGCTGAAATGAGGTGGAGGTCCTGACCTGCCCGGACTTTGAGGAGAAGCATCTATCAGAGGAAGTCATACTTCAAAATAAAATTGTAAGGATCACTTTCTCAGCTCCAGTAAGTGACCCAGGAGACACCCCATGAAGTGGGTCAAGGCTTTAAGATGGACCACAGGAAGACCACTGAGGCCGATGGAAGTGCTGGGACTGACATGTTATAGCCTACATATGAGGGGCTGATTCTTCTCAAGGGACTTTCAAGAGAAGTATCAAAAATTTTGCTTTGAAGGTAATTTGCATCTTCAGTGGAAGAGGACAAAATAGGGGGTAATAACAAAGGTTTCTGGAAGGAGAGGACACTCCACAGTATAAGGAGAAAGACTTTCAGAAGCTAGGATGTCTTTGAGTTGCAAGTGCCATGAGAAGATACTCAAAGAACTGAGTACATTGCTACCACAATCCATAAATAAGTTTTATTCTTGGTGATCTTACACACATTGTCAACAGCGTGTGATATTGCTTCAGTCCGTATTTGCTGTGGGACCAGTCTGTCCATCCCTGCTGCATGGACCATAGCCCTATCCTGGCTGGTCTGGCAAAGTGAAGCATAGAGTGGCAAGCTGAGAAAGCAACATGGATTCAAACATTTTTTTCTTCTGAAAAGTATTTAGTGCAATAAGCTGTAGCACTTCAGTGCCAACCCTTAAACCCCAAATGTCTATCTGTATGAAAAAACAATTGACTTCTCCACTGACAGCACCAGGCACTGCTGATGTCCAAGAACTCAGCACATTCGCCAGATCTGTGTATTAAACAAGGCATAGATGACTTGAGGGCAAAGAATTTCTCCTAGCCTGGTAGGACAAGGACCACTGTCACATTCTCGATTGTGATTAACATGAAGGAACTGAAAAGCCTCAGGAGACAAGAGCACTATGAACACAACGGCCTGGGGAAATGGCATTTCACGAGGAGAAGGGGACATGCAGGTGCCAGTCTTCAATTCTGTGAGCATTTAATGGCTGTATACAACTGAAAACAGGGGGAAGTGATCCCCAGCTGAACTGGGGTGGAGAGTCAGTTGTTTGGAAAACAAACCAATGAAAAAAAACCGGATAACCAAAACTTTTATTTCAGGTATTCACTTCTGCAGTGGTATCAAAAAAACACAATTATTTACACAATTCTAATATTAACATCTGATTTGTAACTGCAACTCTGACAGTAGAAACAATCCACTTCTGAGTCTGCAGTTCTCTGTAAATATTCACATCATGTCATTTCCAATAATCTGCTTCTGATCTGTTCTTTCCATCCTGTTCCTTTCAATGACAAAATTACAGTATTTTCCCTCCTTGTTCTTTCAGTAGAGCATGAAACAAAGTACCAAAACATTAGTATATATTTCCACGATTGGTCAAGTCATTTTCCTGGTACTTCAGCAAAAGTCATTGTATGCAGCAAAATAGCCTACACAGTGTATAACTACAAATGGTTTGAAATTGCATGCTTGTATGATATTTATATTTTAAAAATATGCATTCGTTTCATTGTATCATTGACAACATCAATCTTTTTGTTGTGTCCCTTCTCCTAACTAAGAGAAATCTAAGTAATGACACAGTCACATGAAGCAAAAATTGTTTCATGGATTTAACAAAATGTTATGATGAAGTCTTCAAACTTTTAATAATTACTTGCTAGAATAAAAATTACCGTGCAAGTGTTTTCAAGACCAAGCTTCCTGTGTCTGATTAATGTATTAGTGTTAATACTGATTTCTGATATTTCTAGTAAAAAGCTGGTGTTCTTGGTCTACTAATGGATTCAATAGCCAACTGATATCAAATATGTCCTGTAGTGATCAATCCCTTCTTTGTAGGGTTTATGAGATGGGCTTGATGACCTGATATGATTCTCTTCCTCTCATTCGGTTGATTGTGAAATGAAGAAGTATTGCTGAACAAGTGAACAAAGTACCTAATCCTGAACTCACTTTTAAGCAATTCTTTAATTTCATTGATATTTGAAGTGACTGTGCATTGATGAACATAGGTAGGATGTAATACATCTGGATGCTTAGGGAAATGTTATGATATACATACATTTTCATTTATTTATTTATTTGCATACATACACATATATTTATAGGAGGGCTGGGATGAACCATTACTTGAAGATCTCCATTTTAGTCAATTTGCTTCTATGATGAAGAAGAATGTAGAAATTGCACTACTTCCTTGATGGCCCTTGTGAATCCTGACTTGCCACTGTAGGTCAGAGATAAAACGTCAGAAGATGTACCTCAAAGAACATTGAATATTCTTTCCTGAATTCATTGGTGCTATAGGAGAAATGATGGCCTGTGTGACAATAACAAGGCATTATGGGCGATCGCTTCCTTCTCACAAGGAACAAAGGACATTACTAGAGGAGACCTTTGTCCTAATGCTGAAGATCTCCATTTAATGGCACGTCCTAGAATCATCTCTGCCTTGCACAGCCTGCATTTCTGTAACAGCTTTTAAAGAACAGTACTCAAGTCTGTGTTGCTGTTAATCACCTTTGGCTGGCCAAGAGGCTGCAGACCTTACAGCATTCATCCATGACTCTGTCTCTGCGAGGTTTGTCTACTGTAGTGTAACTATTTTAAGTCATTTACTGAGCAGCACTGCTGATGGGGAGAACGTCAAATGCCTTCTTGCAAGATTACCTCAAATAGGTATGTTTTTTCTCACTAATTTGTCATGTATATTTATACTGCAAAGAACAATTCATTTCCTTTCTATATAGAAAAGCGATATAGTGAGATTTGGTATTGCATTATTTCTGTGCTATCTCTGCCTCTCAGTGCTAATCAACTGCCTTTCAGTGCTAATCAACTGCCTAGAATAACAAAGAAATAAATACCTACATAGATGAGCAGGAGTTTGCACACATTCCATTGAATTATAGACAAAAAGAGCTTATGACTAGCTAACATGCTTTACAGTAAAAATGTTTGCTGATTCCAGCATACACGGGAAACGTACTCTTAATGTACTTAGAAGCTTACAAGTGAGTTACTTCTTTTACGAGAGGAATTATGCACCCAGCAATTGTCAGACTAACAAGCTCTTCTGATTTTCTTTTATATATTTATGTGAAGACTCTTCCAGGCAGGCTATATAATTGCAATGTGCAAAAAGAGAGGCATTAACAAGGTTTAACTTACCATCCTCCCAGGATGAGTCTTTCCATATCTCCACATCTGCAGAATCTAGCTGCTTTTCAAGACTCTTCTTTCAAGCAGGCCTTGATCCCATCAACCCTCCTAACTCCCAAAAACTTTTGAAAGGAACCCCTGGAAATGGCGCAGAGCTCCTGAGGTCACAAGGTGACCCAAAATGGGTAGAAAAGGGGCTCTTCCCCCATGTTCCTTGCTCCCTGCTCCCACCTGCCTCTTGCAGACAAGAACGGTGCAGGCAGCAGAGTCATGTGGAGGTTCAAGTAGCCGCGTGGCTGTGGCTCTATTACATTTTAAACCTTTCCCAGGGGAAATGAACTTCAGCACCAGCACTGATTTCCTGAGCTGTTTGCTGGGATTGCCCTCTGCTGGGCCAGGGCAAGCTAGGCTCCCGTTGCCATACTGCAAGTACCAATGAACCGACAAAATCAGTTACCGACACTGGTGGCCATTACCTCCCTCTCTGCATCAGTGGTCCCTCTCTGAAAAGACACTCCTAACGGCAACAGTGATTTCTAAAGCAGGACTGCCTTGCTCTGTAGGAGAGTCTCTTTAGGTCTTTGCTCTTCTCTCTCCCAGTCACTGAGGAAAGAGCAGAGACAAGGTTTTATGTGTAGGAAGCCCAGTCACTTTGCAGCTTGCCATGCCCCCTGCAAAGTTTCGTCCTCTTCACCAACCTGCAGGTTGAACCTGCACCTATGACTTACGCATCTGGCAATGCTACTGATTCTGCTGATAATGTCTTCTTCTAGCAGTAATCTGTCACCATAGCCCTCTCAGTGCATCTTATGCCGGCAAGGACAGACCTGCATTTAGAAACTTCAGCTTCAATGGGGGAATGGATGGCAGAGCTCTTTTAAGATGTTTCATCAGTTATCATGTGCTTGTATGGAACCTACAAGCCTTCTGAGACTTTGTATAAATAATGTTGCTATTGTTTATGAACTGTGGCATCAGCTGCACTGTGCACGCTGGATCTCCAGACCTGCCTGCGCAGCCTGTGATTGTATCAGGTAACCTAAATATGGGCACGCTGGGTTAGGGATTGAGAGAAGGATATCTGGATCCTGCAGAGAGGCAGCAGGTAGTGTTCTTCCTTCCGAGTCTTCCTGATGTGTCATCTCAGAATGGTTTAGGGACATTAGTTTACTATCCCCTTAGTTTTATAAAACAATGAGAGGTGTCTGGGCATTCTCCATGCACCTGGAAAAACACAGGAAACCCCAAGTAAACTCTGGCTTTGCTGGTCTGTGATTTCCTACTACATATACATTTGGCATAAGGAAGGATCAATAGGCTCAACTTGCTGTTTTCTCTTTACATAATTATGTCTTATCTTAGTGAAGTGCCCTCTGCAATTTCAGCTGGCCGTGAGAAACCTCTGTGTATCTTGCCATGAACCGTGAGAGGTGGGATGCATTACTGATCAGCTGCCAGGAATTACAGTAGCAAACTGTAAGATGTGGCTAAAACGATTTCTCTTGCATGTATGTGTGTTGTAACTTGCTGTTACCTGAGCCTCATCTGGAACATGTAGACTGTTAAAATATTTCACATAGGTCTATTGCAACTATGGGCGCATTTAGTACTTCACTTCAAAAAATATTGCAGGTGGCTAGAACTAATTTCTTGGAATTAAAGACACATGCCAGCATATGATCATTACAGTTTCCCAGCCTGTTTCGCATCATTTGCCAGATGTTAGCTATAACCTGTCCCTAATGCAGAGCATTTTACTGGAGCAGTTTACTGCATACAGCTTCACAGCTAGGTGCCTTGGGACACTTCTCAAGTGTTTGTGCGGTGGGCAATCTGATAGAGCTGATCAGAATGTTTGCAGTTCTGCTGTGTTTTATTGACTGGAATTACAAGCTGAGTCTTAATAGGGGAAAATTAACAACTGAACAAGCGTGTATGCTCTCCCAGGTATGAACACCAGAAGTCTACTTAGTCAAGCAATGCCTAAACCAACCCAGTGACTGTTCTGATTTTGAAGGACAACCTGCCTGCAAATCAGAAAACGTCTCTATTTATATATGCAGATATAACCTGGAAAACTACATCTCTTACTCATAGGAGAATTCTGGTCTTATTTACAAACAGTAGTTAAAAAGAAGTTTTGATGGGCTTAGAAAGTTGCTTAAAGCTGCAGAATTTTGATTCTGGGGTGGGATTAGAGCAGAGTGAAGTCATGGTTTAGAGAAAGGTACTTACGGAAAGGACAGAGCTAACAGACCCCCCTGGACTTCTTCCTTTCATGTCCTAACTCTTCCTAACACTAGTAATGACAAGCTAATATGACAGGAATCAAGGAACAGATTGGTCCTTTGAATGGGATCTTTTATCCTTAAGCCACATTACGATACACTTTCATATAACCTCTTCTCATGAATTTCTTTCTGCAAGACTTGCCAGACAAGGTCTACTGGGAATTTGATCCCAAAGTGGAAGAAATAGGAACTGGTGCGATAGATGCTGTGTGCTGTATGCAGACCTGTTATTGATGTACTTAGCTTGATTCTTCAAGCCTAGAAACCTGAACAAGTGTTTTAGAAGTGTGTTAACAACTCATATTTATCTTGGCTCATAAAAATGCAGCCGAAACTAATACAGAAAATCCTTTTCTTTAAGGAAGAGAAGCATTTACAGGTTTAGATTTGTTCAGTGGGTTTTTAATGCAGGCCGAAAAGATGATTCAGCAAGACAGGAGTGAGTTAAAAGGTGTTGTGGTTCCCCTTGGATTCAAAGACATGGTAGCAGTGGTTAGACTTTTGACAACATACTAATTCATTGTTGGATAGATGATTTTTGGCTTTTTCTGTCCTTTGGTATCCCAGGGAGCCCTGGCTTGCTTAAAGTACCCCGTGGTACTCTGGTGCAGTGAAGTATTTCTTATGGCACCTGATTTTTCCTGAGCAGGAGGTACTGCTTTGGTTCATGCCTTCCAAAGCTATAAATCACCTCCTAGCACCTGCATTATATGTGCATAAGTGAACAGTTAAATGCAAAGTTTGGTTCAAAAAAACAGTGCATTGTTATACTTACGATGTTAAAATAAATAATATTTTGAATCCTGCCTGCAGAGGAGGCACAATGCACACATGAGTGCTGGTAAACTCCCAAGTTTTGTTTGCTAGTTGGTTAGTTACAGGGATGTGGAAATGGAGACCATCTGTGTCTGGATGGAGCTGGCTCTTACCTGACAAGGGGCAGCTTCTGGACTCTTCTCACAGAGGCCACCCCTGCAGCCCCCCTGCTACCAAAACCTTGCCACATAAACCTAGTACATATTCCTATGCAGATAAGAGACTGTTACATATTTTTATTGAAAGTCTGTTAGTAGCCTGGCTGCTCATTGACTTGTGACATACTAACACAGCTCCTCAAATTTTGAAAAAAAAATAAAAATAAAAATTTGTCTGAAAGTCGGCTATGCATCCTCCAAGAATCCAACATCACAGAGTAAAAGGTGGGACACTGAGCATATTAGGTACTAACACTGGATCTCAAGTTCAGTTTTAGGCACTTGTTTTCATTCACATAATGAAAAGACTGAAGAGCTCAATCTGCCACACAGAACCTGTTACTCAGGTGGCATTTCACAGCCATAGACTAACTGACGCACTACTCTTGTTAGGATACAAGCACTGCCAGACAGGATCAGGCAGCTGAGCAGCTCTTTCCAGTTTCTCCCACAGGCCCAGTCTGTAGCTTAGGAGTAGCTCTCCTTCTCTCCGCAGCCCAACTTTCTTTCCCATTTACAGAAGGATGTCTGTTTGCCAGTCCCATAGTAGTCCCTGCTCTCCGTCTCCTGACATTTCATTGCTCTTCTTAAATACCTCAGGGCCTATTGCCTCTCACTTAAAAAGCAGGGGAAAGTTTGGCCCTTTGCCCGTGACTTCATGGACCAACGATTTCAATTAAAAATTCCAAGATGTATTTCTGAAAGTGCTCAATATACGGATCTTTCAAATCTGTTGGTCTGCCTTGGTTGTCGAATATACTTTAAAGCAGTGGGTTTGACTTTCTGCAGTCCTATACAGGGGCAGGCTTAGATATATGTTTTCAGCTGATGTAGCAAAGGAAATTGTTATAATGAGGAGCCATGGCCACTACATTGTGTTCATTGAGCTGAAAAGCCATGCTGAATGAGCACACTGTGGTTCAACCTCCATCGAAGTATTGTGTGTGGTGTGCAACTGCCCAAAGCCATGTGATTAGATAGTCTCTACTCAGGGTAATATCTGGTAATTCCAACAGAAATGTAGATGCGTTTGGACAATTTCTTATACACGTTGCATTCTGTATTTACTCTGGATTTGATTCATGGACATCTTCGTCTCCAGCAGCTACATCTCTCACCTGGTCACACACCACGAATGTTCCAGACTCAAGCTCTGGGCCAGCTCTGGGCTGCAATGCTGTCCTGCCTTTGGGACTCCCAAACATGACATTTTTCACCCAGAATATCACCATTCTCATAAATTTTGTTTTGTTATTCTTAAGTTGATAAGTTGCTTCTTCCTTTTAGTCCTATGCTGACCACAGCTCTCCACAGGACATTGTTAAAGATGGTTGTGGCCATGGTGCCTGTCATGGCAGAGGCTGAGCTTCAGCCAAGTGCATCCTCCCATGCTTTGCTGTTTCTCAACTTAGCTGGCTCACTTTATAGTCAAGACAGATTGCCAACACTGGGGTAGCAGGATAAACTGGGAGGTTGGTCTCACATGGAAGTTTAGGCCCAAGGCTAATATGGCAGAGTTGATCTATCTGAGAAGATTAAAAAGTCCTCTTCCCATTTCTGCAGTTTGAAAGAAATGATCTTAGCAGCTCATACTGACAGAGTGCAGCTCCAAGGCTGAAGTGAGAACGTGAAGTTTCTTACCTAAATTGTGCTTAAAATCTTGACCTTCTACAGGACATGGATTAAGGAGCAAGAAAATAAATTGTTGAACTTCAAGTCTGAGTGACAGATGAAGCACCTAGCTGCAGCCTCTAGCTAGCTGCAAATGTCTGTATTTTCTGTACACTTGAAATGAATTTAGACCTTTATAAAGCAAACCTGACTTATGTAGCTAAACTGCAGACATGAAGTTGAATCCACATGCATGAGGAGTCATTTTTTATAGCTGAAAAAATGGCTGTGGGGCATCAGATCATCGCCAGCCAAACAGGAGGCAGTTCCTGGGTAGCTTTATGTAGCCAAAATCCAGAAGTGCCATTTTGGATCTTCCAAAGCAAGAAAGTAGTCAGCGAATTTAGCCCCAGAAGCTGCCCTGCTCTTGGCTTTACCATGGGAGAGTGATGTGGTTTAGCCCCAGCAGGCAGCTAAGTGCCACACGGCTGCTCGCTCACCCTCCCCAGGTGGGATGCGGAGAGAATCAGAAAGGTAAAAGTGCGAGAACTCATGGGTTGAGATAAAGACAGTTTACTGGGTAAAGCAAAAGCCGCGCGCGCAGGCAAAGCAAAACAAGGGATTCATTCACTGCTTCCCACGGGCAGGCAGGTGCTCAGCCACTGTCAGGAGAGCAGGGCTCATCATGCGTAACAGTTTCTTGGGAAGACAAACGCCATCACTCCCAATGTCCGCCCCTTCCTCCTTCTTTACCCCAGCTTTTATTGCTGAGCATGATGCCTCATGGTGTGGAATATCTCTTTGGTCAGTCTGGGTCACCTGCCCTGGCTGTGTCCCCTCCCAGCTCCTTGTGCACCCCCAGCCTCCTCGCTGGCAGGGCAGCACGAGAAGCTGAGAAGTCCTTGGCTCTATGTAAATACTGCTCTGCAACAACCAAAAACAGCACCACTATTTTCATCAAAAATCCCAAACACAGCATTGTGTGAGCCTCTACGAAGAAAATTAACTCTGTCCCAGCCAAAACCATGACAGAGAGCACAGCAGAGTTAAGGTAAAACACAAAACCCCCAGAACCCTGAGATTTTAGCTTGCCAGAAGGAAAAAGATTAAGGTATAGCAAAAAGAACTACATGATGGATGCTGCTTGAGTTGAACTGATGGCCAGATGACAAACTGGGGGAAAATCTTACCTTGGGAGTCAAACAAAAAGTTTAGTATGAATCACAAGAAAAACATATTTTACAGGTTTCAAAACTATAGTGAATGAATTGGATGCAGGTAAGCTGACAGATGAACTGTCATTTTGGAATTATTTTTGGAAAGAGTTCACAAGTGTTTCTAATTCCTTCAGTGGGGAAAAATTGGACTTGTTGGGTTTTCCATGTCAAAATGTTTAAGCAGAAAAAATAAAAAACAAAAACAAACAAACAAAAACAAAACAAACAAACAAAAAAACACCATACGCCTATAGCTGTGATAGGAAATGGATGATTGCTATCTGATTCCAGAGAGCTTCTTCAGCTGTGGTTGACTAGCTGTTCCTCTTCTGCACTGCCTCTGCTTTCATTTCCTCAAGAAATGCCTTGATGTCTCTGTCTGGGATCCTCGGCATTTTGAAAGACCTCCAAAGTATCCACAGGCTCTCTGAGGTAGTTCCTTAAACATTCAGGAACCATTCTGAGCCTCACATCCATTGGCAGCGTTCTCAGTTCAGACAGTAGGACAGAACTCTTCAGACACACTTCATGACTCGACTCCACCCCAGCATCAAAGCAGACCACCAAGGTACCCATTGATTTTCACAGGAGCGATTTCTATTTCAGTGCATAGAAGCGGGCTTTTTCTTGGTGTCTTTTATAGTGTCTGGTTGGCTTTGTATTAGGCTAAAGCAGTAAGTCAGTATTTATACATTTAGCAAATGTTGTTGCATCTGTGCTATTTTTGACATTCAGATGTATGCAGCAAATTAGCTGAGTTGGTTAACTATTTACTTCCCATTTTAAATGAGAAGTTCTGCCAGTATGTCAATTAGGTAAGGTTGCCATGTAGGAGAGGTCACCTATGGCTTTGTTGAGGTTGCCCTGACAGAGTGATCCAGACAGAGCCCTTGAGGTGCTTTCCCAAGTCCTGCTGTCTAGTCCATAGGGCTGACTCTGGGGTGTCCTGCAAGTGCTCCCACCGTACTGCTAGGGAGAAACCTGAGGAGTAGCTGGTCCTTGCAGTGCCCTCAGCCAGTCTGCCCACTCTGGGAGTCTGCTGAACCCCATGTACCCCAGGTAAACATCAAGACATTGCCAGGGACAGTCCTGGCTGGATGCTCTGCTCCTCTTCACCGGGCAGATATGTCTAGGAGAGGATGGCCTTCCTGAAGCCACCCAGCACCACTCCACATACCGCACCTCAGAGAGGTTTGTGTCGGCTCAAATCGTGCACCAGGCATGTTCTCACCACAAAGTAATTTTCTCATGCTCGTGCAAGTTGTAGAACAGGACAATAAACTTTTTGCCTCTTAAAGGAAGATATGAAACATTTACATGTCTATGACCCAGAATCTCATCTAACCTTGCAGCTTGTTCAGATATCTCCCAGCATTTGCTTTTACTGTCTTGTTCCTGTTTTAGATACCTATACATCTTCTGCTAGCCTGTAAGAGATTAAAATCTTTCCCACTCCTCATGATGATGCCTTTTAGTGTCACTATTTTTAAGCAGTGTAGCAAGAAATTTGAAGATATACTAGTTCCTGGGTAACAGTAAATGTGCAGGATTTCTTTGTAACATAGAAGAACCTTTGCTTTATGTTACTGAAGTAGTGCAACTGTAAACAATATTTATTGGCAAGTGTGGTAGTTTTACCCAGCTGAGCAGCGGAACTTCACCACAACCGCTCTCTCACTCCCCCTCCTCAGAAGATAAGGTGGAGAAAATACAATGAAAAAAAAGGCTCAGGGGTTGAGATAAGGGTAATTTAATTGAAAGGAAATGGAAAAAAAAGGAAAAGATTACAAGCAAAGGCCGCACGGAAGCAAAGAGAGAAAATTCACTACTTCCCATCAACGAGCGGTGTTCGGCCACATCCTGGGAAGTAGGGCCTCAATATGCATAGCGGTTGTTTGGGAGGACAGACATCTTCATAACGAGAGCCCCCCTAAAAGCATATTTAAGTATTGTCATTAATATACTCTCACAGAAGGGAGGGGTGGAACACAATCCACTCTCTCACTAACTAAATCGTTGCATTGCATCACAGATTCTTCACAACTATTACATTCTTAGTCAATATCCACTCCATGTTTTGCCCATTACTTCTTCTAATTATCATCCTTATCTCAAATTCCTAGAGCCCCACGTTGGGCGCCAAAAAGGACTGTGGTGGTTCTACCCAGCTAAACAGCGGAACTCCACCACCACCACTCTCTCACTTCCCCTCCTCAAAGGAACAGGGAGAGAAAATACGATGGACAAGGGCTGAAGAGTTGAGATAAGGACAAGAAGGTTGCTCACCAATTACCGTCACGGGCAAAACAGACTCAACATAGGGAGATTAATATAATTTATTACTATCACTAGCGGACTAGAGCAGTGAGAAACTAAAAGCAAACTACAAACACCTTCCCCCCATTCAACCTCTTCTACCTCCTCCCCCAAGCAGCGCAGGGGAACGGGGAATGGGGGCTGCGCTCAGCCCACATCGCTTCGTCTCCACCACTCCTTCGTGGTCACTCTCTGCCCCTGCCCCAACGTGGGGTCCCTCCCACGGGATGCCGTCCTTCCCAAACGGATCCTGCGTGGGCTTCCCACAGGCTGCAGCTCTTCAAGAGCTGCTCCAATATGGGTCCGTACCACGGGGTCCATCCTTCAGGAGCAAACTGCTCCAGCACGGGTCCCCCACGG
>VXAL01006005.1:16671-34590 GCA_013399475.1 Chauna torquata | reverse complement strand
CTCCCAACTGCTGTTGCGCAGCAGTTTTTTCCCTTTCTTCAATCTGCTCTCCCAGAGGCACAACCAGCACCGCTCACTGGCTCAGCTCTGGCCAGCAGCGGGTCCCTTTTGGAGCCGGCTGGAGCTGGCTCTTACCTGGCAAGGGGCAGCTTCTGGGCTCTTCTCACAGAGACCACCCCTGTAGCCCCCCTGCTACCAAACCTTTACCACATACACCCAAAGCAGCAAGAAGCTTTGAAATCACACTTTAAAAACAGAAAATAGCTGAAGAGGAACTCCTGTACTGCAAATAAGCATACATGTGTTTACGATGGGAATATCTGTTTATAATTTAAATAAAGAGTAAACAAGTGAACATCAAATCTACTTGTTTTACTAAAATAAATGTAATCAATGCTTTTTCTTGATTTTTTTTGTTTGTTTTTATACAGCCTTCTTTTCAGTTCTGCTCTTACAATGTGTGTTTCAGGCTAAATATTTGTGTTACTCATTCCCAGGTTTTCTTAGAAGCTGGAACAATGGTGTTACAATTTACCAATCTGATGCAACAAAGAAAAGTCCCAGCAGAGGTAGAAGAGTGAGGGGACACACTGCATTATCTTTATACCTGTAACGATTTTAGATGACATGGTACTAGCAAGCTGAAAGTATTACTCTACTGGTTGTTGTCGTTATTGTTACATGGTCCAGCTTTCTGTAATGCCTCAAACATTGACAGTATTTCTGTTCTGCAGCTGAATGGATTTATTCTCTCATCTATACAAGAGAGATTAACTTGTCACATTCCCATTAGCATTAATAGGAGCTGCTTGCAAAAATCTCTTGATGATTATGAGCCAGGTCGTTCATTAGCAATGCAGACCTAATTCTGCTCAGGAGGCAGCTGTATGCTGTCTACAGACCTGTGTGAATTGAATAAAAATGGTGTAATGCACTCAGTATGTTGTGTTGGATTCTTTGCAAGTTACCCTCTTGAAGAACTGAGCGTAGAGGTATCTTGGCATTGAGGAGTATTGCCTAAAATAATGAGCCTTAAATTATGTCTTCCACATTTTGTCCTAGTTCTGTTAGTTTTAAAGCTAGGAAAAAAAAAAAAAAAAAAAAAAAAAAAAAAGAAAATACAGAAAAATAGTAAATATGGAGAATAGTAAATAGTAAATATGGAGAAAAGTAGTAAATAAAAATGTTCCATTATCACTTTAGTTAAACTTTCCCCTTTGAGAAAGATTTCATGGAACATAAAAGACAGCAAAAACCAACCAACCAACCAAGCAAGCAAACAAAACCCACAAACATTCTCAGTGTTATATATAACAGGAGAAATGTTTCTGCCATCTATCTAACATAATTTTCTAGTTTCTTTTATTAAATAGCAAGCAGTTCAAGGTAAGTTGCAGAGGTAAAGTTATAAACTATAAGCAAAGTCATTGATCATCTCAATTTACCTAGTTGGATTTAGAAACTGCAGAACATATGATACATGAGAAGGAAAAGTATCTTGCAGTATCTAGAGCACAAAAGCACAGGCCCTGATTCTGTTAGCAGTCTGTGAGGTGCTGGTGAGGAAATCCAAAACAACCAACCTGGATAATAACAAGCCTGAGCTTCTGGCCCAGGGTGACAAATGTCAAGGAAACTCAGAGAAGACTGACAGAATCTGGAATGGATGTATCAAGCAGTTCCAGTCTGAATTTTAGGAAAGGTACATCAGATGAGGTTTGCCTGGAAGACACATGAATCACGTTGATTTCTCCAAAGCTGTTTAAAGGCTGGAGGCCAGACTTAATTCTGATTTGTCGCTGCCTCTTTGACTGTAAGCACTTTGGTCTGTGTTAGGAGGCTTCATCAGTAGGTGCTTCTGCGCTGAAGGTTTTACAGATTGCCATATCATCCGCTTTCCAAACTAAGCAGGTTTAGCTTAGTTCTCAGTTTTCTGTAGAATGAATTACACGTCTCTCATCTCAGAGGATACAGCCTCCTCTCTGTGAAAGAAAGTACAACTCCTTCAAATAAAATAAAACAAAAAATGTGATTGCAGTTTGCTTGAACCTCTCAGTCCTGAATCACACGATAAAATTGAGCTTGAACCTCAGCACTTGATGAAAAAGTCTTTACAGACCAGAGGTGTGTCACTAAACTAGTGAAGACAGAGCTGCCTATTTTTATAAGAGTGGAAGAGATACAATGCATCTACTCAGAAGAGGCAGGACACTGGTTTATTGCTCTAACTGATCAAAACTCCCCTGGTTCCCTGACAAATCCATCCTAGCAGGCCTGCGCAAGAAGACTCAGATCAGGAGACTCATAATCATCCAAGCTTTTCCAACTGACAGACTATAATTATGGCATAAACTAGAACTAGTTAAGAAAAAAAAGTTCCTTGAAGAATACTAACTCAACATTGTTTCAATATGAAATGTTCTTTTTCAGAAAAAATATTATGACTTTTAGAGCAGCCACTACCCTAGTGAATAAAACCCTCTGCATCTACATGAAAAAGTATAAGACCCTTCATCTTAGTTAACAGCACCTGGCATCAGAGCATACATTGTAAGATGGTACTGCCATCTTCATGAATAAGGAACATTTGATTTATTTATTAGTTTGAAAGTGAGAAGATTCTGGGAATTTGCTGTCAAGCCGAAAGGCTTTCTATTGTAACACCTGTTCTTCCAATTTGCAATAATGAAGCTGCAGAGGAAAAGAAACAAACTGAATTAGAGTCTTCTATGAGTTATTTCCTCAGTTACTTCCTAAGCTGCCTAAGTGAACAGATTAAGTAATGGAGCCCTCTATATTCATATTCCTTCAGTAGTGGTTTAAGGTTTAAGCCACTTCAGGTTGTCACCCAGGTCCTAGGACATAGCCCTGTATAAGATGCGGCCAGGAAACGAAAATCTGTCACCTATGCGACAAATCTCATCAGTGCCAGCCAGCAAAGTGATTGATAGGTTATTTCCTAACTTATTTTCTCATGGTTGGTCACTGTAAAGAAACAGAGGGGTAAGAAATGAGTAAATACTCACCCCATGTACCTTGTTGTTTACCATTTTGACCATGAGGGAGTACAGTTTAATGGTAAGGTAGAACATTACTTAAATAGTCCCTCAGAGATGCTCTATGTGCAAGGCCTGCATCAGTTAGCAATACTTTGGTATTCTGAAAGATGTTTTTTCCTATCATATCAGAAACTGTAGACCTCCTGCATGCTGATGGAATACTTTTTATAGTCACATGGGCCTAGCTGCTCAATAAATTAAGAGCAGGAAATCCAAGACATGTTATCTCTTCTCTCTAACACTACCTGAATTAATTGGCAAATTGTTCTCTGTTGCATAACAGGTGCAAAACACATCATATCCTGCACTTTGCTCCTTCTGAGACAGGTAGATGAGGTACCTTGTTGCTTTCTGTGCAGAACATCTTCTATATCAGATTTCAAAATTGAAATCTTGCCCGCTGTGTGTGAACATGGCAATCTCTACTGCCTAGAGCAACGTCTGGCAAGGGGTTGATGATGTGTGTGTAAACTGTGGCACATTCAGAAATCCTAGGAATAAAAAGTGCCTGAAAATGTAAGGTATTGCTCCTGAATGTCATCATGTATCTAAACAGGCAATACGTGAAATAACTGAATTTCATTCAGTTATTTGTAACATGCTGTTTCTCAAGGGTCAGTCTCAAGCCCATTCCAAACCTGTCCAAATCAACGCTGTTACCTTGAATGAGATCAGGATAAGGACTGTAAATCCTCATGGGTGCATCTGATCATCAGAAACCACATCTGCTCCTCAACTAGAAAAAAAGTACCACATTGAACTTCCTCATCCAAATACAAATATAGCAAACAGCCATTTGTTCCTTGCGTGCAGTACTGTTCTGAACATTAAACTAGATGAGGTAGCTTTCACAGAATGCATTCTGGAGTTCCTTCTCAAGTCAGACAGGTACTAGTAGCAGAGAATCAGGCTCACTGTACTTAGAACATTTACAAACAGAGCAGTCAGGAGGTTGACACTGCATGGCAAGATGTGGAACAAGATTTTGAATGTGTCCTAAGCTGCAGTCCCTTTTTAAAAAATTATTTTGTTCCTATTTGCAGAAAGTTTGTAGGCAATTTTCTGCTTGCTACACACAGATCCTTTCTTTTGATTTAAGCAGAACTGAAGGTATAAATCCAAGCTCAATTGTCAGATGTAAGCAGGGGAGGATGTGGGTGGCCCTGATCTTTGATGTGTGCTTGCAGTGACTGCTAGCCTCCCCCTGCTGTTCTGATTTCTTTCTCTCTGTGTCCTGTGGTGCCTGCTAAGTAAGGCAGCTGCCATAATCAAAGCTAGAACCTCAGGACACAAAACCGTCTCTGAGGAAAACAGCCTCTTCTGTACTAGCAAGGGTGACTGAGGATGACAGAGCACACAAGACAGCAGCAGCAGCCCTGACCTCCACATGGCTTGGCAAAACAATCAAAAATTGCATTGTTGCCTCAATTGTATGTGAAAGCAATGATTAACTAGTGTGATTTAGCAAAAAGGGAACAAAGTAGACACTCTTAGCTTGTGCTGAGAATGTTCTCCAAAGTCGAAATTTGGACACATTGATATGCATTATGGCTTCTCTGCAGTTTTTTTTTTTTTTTAGCAACCCTTTTTTTTCTTTTTTCTTTTTTTCTTTTCTTTTCTCTTTTCTTTTCTTTTCTTTTCTTTTCTTTTCTTTTCTTTTCTTTTCTTTTCTTTTCTTTTCTTTTCTTTTCTTTTCTTTTCTTTTCTTTTCCTTTTCTTTTCTTTTATCTTTTCTTTTTCTTTTCTTTTTTCTTTTTTAATAAAGACAAACTAAAGATTTAATTCTGGCACTGAACAGCAGCTAGACACAGTAACTGCTGGACCATTATACTAATTACAATTTAAATGTTTTAAAGAACAGCCAGATAAGTTTACCTCAGCTTTGTGAAGGTATATTATTTAACAAACACACACAGTATAGTCTTCTTTGCTTTCTAGATAATGTAATGGAGGAAACAGGCTTTTTTTTTGACTGTTGGCTTTGCGTTTTTAATTGTTGGCTTTCTGATTTATTTTAAATTTTGTTTATTGAAACCTTCAGAGCTTATTCAATAATCTTCTTTCCTTAGAACAATTTACATTCCCATGTTGTTGTGACTTACAGATCATGTTGAACCATGTCGGATACCATCTGAGGCATAAGTTTATAAGTATAGGAACAACAGAAATAGTACTACCTGATGTAGAATTTATATAAACTTACAAAACGCATTCTGTGACGTTCATTTTGATTTCTTACAATGCCAACCAGAACATAGCACAGGTAAGATGCATTTGAGAATTGGGATTCTGAGCTGGAAAAAAAAAAGGTGGTGGTGGTGGTGGTGTAATTAAGTTTATCTTGATTGCCTTATGAGTATTTTTGATAGACTATATTATCAGGCATCTTCTTAAATGTGGACCCTTGCTAACTGCAGGAGCTTATATGAAATACCAAAGCTAGTCAGTCTACATAGTTTAAATTATTCACAAGATGCTATAAAATCGGTCTGTCACCATCGGACAGTTTAGAAACTGTCTACTTGTAGGTTTCAAAGCCTAACATGAAATGAAAAACCATCCTAAACCACGTATGTTTCTAATGGAAGTCTGTATCAATCAGTCTTGGTCCTAAAGAATTTCTTTCCTGACAATACCTTGGAACAAGAAATATTTTCTGATAACATTTGCAGCTAATGGGAGAAATTGGAGGAGATATAAATAATGAAGAGAGATGGTCATAGACAGAGTAATTGGGACAATTTAGCAAACCAGCTCCCATAATCAATAGGCAATTAATACTTCTAGAAACAATTCTTGACACTTTTAACAGCCCTTCATTGTTTTAAATTCTTTGCCCTGATTTGAAGGTATTCTGAGATTGCAATTTACTGGTGCCTTTCATTACTTTATTTCAGTGTATAAATTACCCTCAGTGTTTAAAAATCAGTGCTCTGATTTCAGAGAGTGCTAGTTACCTGGAATATGTCCTAATGAAAATTTGGCCCTAAAGAAACTGTCACTGCAGAAATGCTGGAAGTACTCTCCAGAAGCAGAGAAGAATTGCCTCAGTTCCTGCTATCAGCTGAGATGACAAGGCCTTCTGGTTGTTCAGGGAGTGGAAGTGTTGGAAATGCTGCATACAGTTAACTGGTAGAGCACCGGCAAGGATGGTTAAAAAAAAAAAATAAATGCCAAGAGTCAGGATGGCACACAGCTTCCCACCTTTTCTTTTTTTCCCTCTATCTGCAACTTTTCTAAAATAAGTAAGATCTTTCAAGTGTGTTTACAATCAACCAGAAAGGAGGAGAAGTCAGGAAGAGAGCAAGTTACAGAGAGTGAAATAAGAGCTGAGAATGTTTGTGTTCCATTCACATAACTAGGCATGGGCCCCCTTCAAAATCTAATCGTGTGTGTGTCACTGTTTGCTACACTCTAACAGGATTAAAAAGAAAAAGAAGACAAATCCAAATCCTCTGAGGGCTATCTTTGGAACATCCTCAGAGATTAATGACAGACTCACAAATAGAAAACTGTTTATATGCATCGTTTGTGGTGTGCCTCTGGATTAAGAAACTGAGGAATTCATAATAGTATCTCCAGAATAATGTAGAAACAAACATTTTCAAACAAACTTTTGAGGTGATTCTCAGATTATGTTGCCATTCTTCACTAGGGACTGGTGTGTTACAAACAACCTCTCTCTCTCTTTTTTTTTTTTTATAATGCCTGAAAGAAAAAAGAGAATTTTCAAAGGTTGATTTATTTCTTTGCTACTTGGCAAATGTTTGGGACTAATGTAGTGTGGATTTGTGATGTGTTAAGTCTAGCAACGTGCTTGTTATCTTTGGCACAGGGAAGAAAATCCAGACTGACAGAAAGCTGCTGGTATGTCTGAAATTGTGTGAAACAGAAAAAAAAAAAAAAAAGAGAAGAACAAGGAATGCTTGAGACATTCTGTGTATCCATTGGAAGCATCTTGCATATTATGTGCAATTTGAGTACTTCCATCCTCAAATTTGCAGATTTCACAAGTCAGATCCCTTCAAAATTATGGTATTGGCTTTAAAAAACATGGTAGTAAAAATGAAGGTATAGTGAAATAAAACTCATGAAATTTCTTATGCTATCTTTCATTTCTATGTTGTTCCTGAACATTTAGGTTACATTTTATAGGTTTTGAACATATTATGAGTATTAGAAGCTTAATTTTTCCAAATGGAAACCTCAATGTCCAGTTAAACCAGAGGTTAAGGAGATGGTGTCCTGTGACTCTGGCCAAAGCTACTGGAACCGTAACTTTTTTTTTTTTCTCAGTCATGAGAAAAGTTGGTTTTATGTAAGACAATGTCTTCAGTGCCTGAAATTTGACTTTGAAGAATTGTGATGGGTATTGCTCAGAATTTTGTATGTGCAGAATCTGCTGTTACTAGACAGAGCTGATTGAAAAAAAAATCATGTCAGGTAGAAGAAAAGTGGGCAAGTGATTTGGAGACCTACCGCTTAGGCAGATCCCATGTGCAACTTCCTGTACATGTGCTCTGGCTACTGATCAAAACCGAATTTCTCTCCTTTACAACCATACAAAATGCTATCTATCGTTCTTGGCTGACACTTCTATTATACTATGATCCCTATAGAGTTGGAAGAGAAGTCCTATTTGCTCAGTACTGAGCCTTCTTTTATAATCTGATGTGAAAGGATATCCACTCCACTAATAAACATGGTTAAATGGTAGCACATGGTATGCAGTGAACTCAGAGACTGGATATTAGATGCTGTACAGGTATATATTAAATAAGAGCCTTTACTCTAAAGAGCTTTTCAGTTTTAGGTCTTATTTTAATTCAGGGGGAAAAGTATAAATAATCTTATAAAAAAGATTCTGCTGGTTTTGTTTTGTTCTGTTTGTTTTGTTTCAGCTAAAGATCTTTTCAACTCTCCTGTAAGTAACACACCAGAACAGCACAGAAGATAACTAGATCTATATACCAAACATGAACTTAACTGCTTGAATTATCAATATGCTGATGCTGACTTATACATCATTATTTTACCGTCCTATTTATGTAGCAAAGTACGTTTGTGTTTAATAATGTAAATGGTGATATTTGTTTCATGGATATTTTTCTTAATCTCAGACTGCTGATTACCTTCAGGGGCTCTGGAGAAGGACAGCTGTAAGGAAATACAGTTTACATATTAAATATGTTTGTTCACTTGGGCTGTGCATAACATAGGTGCTGCTACTCCAGGATGTAAATGATATGACTTGGACGGCTGAGCACTGAGACCTGCTGTACAACCGATTCAAAAATATTTTGCAAAAAATCTAAAGCACCAAACCTGAAATCTCTAAGCAGTTAATATGTAGGCTGCTGTATTAACAACATGACCCACATGACCAGTATTACCACATGACTGGTGCTAATTGCTTAGTTTAGTTTTTTAATCCCATGATTTTCAAGCCAGCTTCATGCCTCTGAGGGATCTGCTGTTTGTACACTTGGAAATGGCAGTATTATAACCCCAAATTCTAACTTTTTGCTGTTTCCAAGATTGGCATTTCATATTACACACAGATATCCAGAAAGCAGCAATCCTCAGATGTCCTGCTTTCTTCTTACTAGTTCACATCACTGTACATAATCAAAATCCTTTAAGGTTATTTTGGTGATCAGTGAGTTCCAAGGAAGGGATAAGTGTACTCAGTAAGTAACTACTGACTGACATTAGAAGCCATTTTGTAGAATTAATCTTCTCTGCAGTTATGGCTTGGCCTCTGTCCTTCTCTTCTGTGATTTCGGAACAACTATGGAAGGTTTTGTATTCCAAATTTTTCAAGACTTCTTTCCTTGATACTTGATTTATAAAAATAAAAATAAAAATAAAGAGCATTTGTGAAATTGCATTTGTGACGTGAGTTCAAACTGGATCTGACGTAGGACATTCTTAGATCAAAAACAATGTCTGCAAAATGTTAAAGCTTTGCTACCTCAAACCCTGGGCAGTAGAAAGAGCTGTAAAATTTCGACAAAATACCTTGCATATGTTTGCTTGTATCCCCCTCCCAGTAGATATGGATACAGAAATGTGAGTTAGGCTATCACCATTCAAAGGCAATACTTCAGTGCTAGACATGCAGCTCCTAGATCTAATGACAGAGTCTGAAACAGGGAAATTTTAGTGAGGAAATGTCAGTTTTCTAAAACACTTCTACTTTTCAGCAACGCCTGCTTTTTGATTACTGTAACACTTACCTGTGCTTATGGGCTTGTTTAGATTGTGGAGATAGTTTTGGAGTGGCGGTTCTGAAAATTCTTTTGATTGCAGTTTTAATTGGATTCATTAATTAGCACTGCGCTTTTTAATTGTTTTCCTGTTTGCCAAATCTTCTGTATTACACGTGCAGTTAGAAAAGCCTGAAAACCACATTCTGTAAACTTAAAGCAATACAGGCATTTTTTCGTTAGGAACTAGGTTAACTCACAGGACATAAGAGAGCTATTAAATAGTCACAACTTTTCATCTGTACTGATCTGGGTTACATGTGAAAGGTTTTGTATCCTATTAACAATCTCCTGAGATAACCAGCCCCTCAAATGTGATTACAAGGATCACGCATCTTAAGACCTTCAACAGGGGTTACAGAGCTCTTTTGATCAACTAAAGAAAATATCTGGCAAAGCTCAGGGTTGCTTCAGAGAAATCTATGCATTCAATAAATAACTGATGCTTTCGGGCATGCTTGGTAATTCACTATGGTGGATGGTATTTATCATCAAAGGGATAATAAGCTGCGTGTAGACAAACTATGTGGTGGTTTTCCTAGAGGATATTTACTCAGGTGTCACAGGAAGTATTGTTTCTCTGTAATAAACACCAAAAGGGGAGGAGTTCCTCATATCTACTCCAGGCTGTGCTCAGTTAAGCAGCCAGAGAGGTCAAAAAGCAGTTCCCCAGAGAGGTAAGTAAGTTCTTTAATTCTTGTAATGGTAGTCTCTCTTCTGCTAGCTAAGCATGCCTGTTTATTTTCTTCAGTTATCATTTATGTGTCTGCTGATCTTTTTGTGTGTCACTTGTTACTTGCATATGTACATAATTAGACATGAAAAGACCTCCCCATGGGTGGAATAGTATTAGAGGCTCAATTATAAAGAAAAGAAAATAGATGAAAAGAAGGAACGTGCTTTAGGTCACACAAGCCCTCCATGGTTGAGCTCTGCCAGAACTCAGAGTCCTTTTGTTGGGGGTCCACACACAGTGCCCAGCACAGCATCCTGACTTTACTTGTGTGTAGTAAGGACTTTCACAATACAGATTTTTATTTTTATTTTTTCATTAGAAGCTTCTAGGAACCTGTTAAGTCTGAGGTAAGTCTGAGTTATCAGTTCTGAAGTAAAAAAGGTCTGCTTTACTAATATATGTTTTTAGTCCATTTTATTACAATGAAGAGTAACATGTATTCTATAAGCAATTGTATATTGTGATCTAATGTTGTAGGTGCTCTGAAAGGGTATCTGTTCATGTTGCTTTTACATTTCCCACATATTAATTTAGAAATGGTTTTCAGACTTACACCCACAATATTTCCATTGAAGTTGAAAACTATATTGAAAGGCAAGGAGGGAGTCTGAAACCAATCTAACTGTGATGTGTTAAAAAAGATAGTGTAGTATGGGTGCTTCCTCACAGCATTAAGCCAATGTAACCTCATATCAGGTACAGCTGGAGATGAACACATTTAATGCATCTTCTAATACATAACTAGATACTGCCGATACGTAATACATACTTGCCCTTAATTATTTGAAATTTATTTTGGGGAACAGGGAGCACATACCCATATTTGCTCAGAACTCTGAAGTCTCATCTGGAAGTCTTCCTAGAGAAAACCAGAGACATCAATTTTTGGGAAAAAGAGGAGTAAAAGCCAAGGCATATTGAGAAGAAGAAAGAAGAAAACCTATAAAGGGAAAGTAGAAGTGTCAATAAGGCTGCATGACACTGAACGTCACATAATCAATTCAAGCCTAAGTCTTCCAGTACAAGCAATGTCTACTTTACATGTACATCGTCACTCACTTAGGGCTGAAGCTCCCTGTTTGTTGGGACAGTGCCTACCTTTACAGGCCTCAGAGGTTGGTTGTGACTTTTACTGGTTTAAACTAGCACTCTTTCTGCAGGATATGAGCAAAGAGCCAGCAATGCTAGAAGGGAAAGAGGACATATGAACTGATTACTGAAGTTATTCTCTTTTCTGGCTCCTAAAACTGTGTTTAAGCACTTCTTGGCTCCTAGCTCCAGACCTCTGGATGCATGGAGAGGTGAGAGTGTGCACCATCCCTTTTTTGTACGTGGGTTTCCACTGAGAGGCTTTTAGCTTTTATTTTTTATTTTATTTTATTTTTGGTGCACTCAGGTCAAGCTTCTTCATGATCAGAGGATTAGACTGTCACGCATGTGACCTGCCATCCCACCAGACACACAACCTAAAGGCAGTGGGTGGGTACTAGCTACTCATAATCACAACTAAAATCAATGAGGTCTTTGCTTGGAAGAGTGGGGAGTAAGGGGAGAAAGCTTGGCATAAATGTTGTTCATGTAGTAATTCAGGCCTACAAGATATTGATGTTTTTACAGCTGACACCCTATTCTGGTAGTCATTCAAACTATCAGTCAAACGACATGATAAAATATGTAAATTCATTTTGTATTTTTATAGTGTCAACCAGGGAAGGAAGTAAGGTTGCTGGCTGCTCAGTCCCTCCACAATGAAAGGCATTAATAAAAACAATGGCACCTTAAACTTCCCCTCATAAATTTCTGCCTGCGTAATGCTGAACACAGGCTAAAAACATTAACGATTTTCATGCAGTATAGTAAAGAAGTAGTGCCTAGATGAAGGCAGTTAAGGAGGCCTCTTGTCCTTACAGATGTCTAGGTCATGGATGTTTAGCTCTGGGGTTTAAGAATACAGATATTTCTGTTGATGATTTTCCTGCAGTGAGCACTTTATAAGGCTGCTTGTCCATGTGATTTCTTTGATGCCTGGGACGGGATGAGCATCCTTTCCCATGACTGATATACTCATGTGGAAAGGCCATCCATGAACTGCATTGTCTCTACTCTGCTTTCATGAAAGATGGAGAAGCTTGATAGCTCTGAAACAACTTCACCACTGTCAGAGCTGTCCGGAAAAAAACCAACTGGTTCAAATGTTATTAGAAAAATGGAAGGAGATAAATTACAACAGCATAAGTCTCCTATGGCGTCACATGTTCCCTGGTGCTAATATAAGGGGAAGTAGAAGATAGCCTGTTGAGCTGGTAAGTTTGGCTTCTTCTCTCTGCAGTGGATGTTGCAGGGGTCCTCCAAAGAGAACAGATGCAGCATAATCAAAGATTGGCTCATAAGTCACATAGGAGCTGTTCTCATAAAATTTCAGTCATTTCCTAACTTTTGAGTACTTTGTCTAGCAACTTCACAGTGTTCTCTGACTTACTAACATTGCACTGCTATTGCATATTCACCTCCCTGCAACAGTTAATAAGGTGTGCTCAGTGCAGACACCTGAGCTCCACTATTTTAGTGGACTACACAAGTCGCTGGTTTATACAGGACAGTGAGGCTGCCGGCAGACCCAGTGCTGCGGTTTGCCGTTCACCCCTACCGAGTCTGCAGACGTTGCTGATGTTTCACGGCTGGCAGGTGCAGGCTGTTTGGTGGATCAGGGCCGAGCCCTCCCGGCTTTGCCGACGCTGCGGCGGATTACTGGGGCAAAGCGCTCATCCGCCACTGACCCTGAGGCGGGACTGCGGCGGGGCTGGGGCAGCGAGGAGGAGAAGGGCGAAGCAGAGGCAGGGCCGGCGGAGGCGGCGCGGCCCCAGCCCCCTCAGCCCCCTCAGCAGGGCCGTCTCCGCGGGGACTGGAGGCTTCGCTGCGGGTAACCCCCGGCCCTCGGTTCGGGAGCGGCGGGCAGTCAGCAGCGGGGCCTGGGGCCGCTGTNCGGGGTGTGTGTGGAGGTGCGGGCTGCTCTTCTGTTTTTAGAAGTTAGAGGAAATAGGGAGTGAGCATCTTCACACCATATTGATTTTTTATGGCCTGAGAAAGTTTTATTGTGTTAAAAGAGGAAAATGAAGTGATGCTTTAGCTTTGAAAGTTAAGTTCTCTGCTAATATATTGATCTAGTGCGTAGTCATAGAAAAATTATTCTCTTCTGGGAGCTGCAAAATGAACTGGGTATGATTCAGTTCTTGGGTTGCTAATGTCAGTTCATTACTTCTGGTGGCACAAGCTCCATATACAATTTGGTAATGACACTGTTCCCCCTTCTGTTATTAGTCTTGTCTTCATAATGATAATGCCCCTGGATAAATGTTTTCTGTTGGATGATGATTGCCATGAAGATCTTTAGCTCTCATTTCTTTTCAAAATATCAGAGCTTTTAAAATTGACTACATAATACAATAATTAAACTTAGCATTTTGTTTCCATGTTCTTTTCATACCCTCTTTTATAACTGAAGGTTGGCTTCAAAAAACTGGAATCCTGTACTGACTGCATGTTTGAGCTCTGAAGGACTGTCACCCAGCAGGCAGGCCCTATGCATGAAGTTAGAACTGAACGCTTACAACCCTTGTCGATTTTGTATCTTGTTGCTGCAAAAAAACTCCTCTGGACCTTCCTGAGAACTGTAAATTTCAGCATGCAGTAGGACCGTTACTGTAGGTGGGGGGTACAGGCAAAAGAAAACCGAGGTGGAACCTGATGTAGGTGTCTTCTAGCAGTGCCATCTGAGAGCATTCAGAGAGTGAAAAGCTGGAGCCTCCCATAAGCAGCACTGGCCAGTTCAGTCTGCTGCAAGTCAAATGTCAAGATGAGCTGAATAATAATCAGCAGATGCAATGTCAGTGTGGACACCCAATATGCATTTATCAATAGGAGATCAGGTACCAATATCACACAGTGCTGTTTCTCTATTGCACGTAGAAGTTCTACTAAGGTCAAGGAGTCCAGAGGCATCAAGTTTCTCTGAAGGCTGTCTTGCTTTGATGGGAAAGTTGTTGCTGGATAACAGTCAGAAGAGCAGAAGTGTTTATTAGAAACAGAAGAAGCAGTTACCTGGCTCTTCAGAGTGTGAGCAGTGAAAGGTGCCCTCAGCAGTGGATCAAATTGTTCCTTGAGCAGCCCTAAGATTGACATGTATACTTTGAATTGTGCTTAGGAAATGTATTGTCTGAGATTAAGTTTAATTTATCTCCCTCCTTGCCTCCAGATGCTGTAAAGTAACCATTTATTTCTGCATTTACTTTAACTTGGTGTTCAGTTGTTGGGTTCAAAGTTTGTTTGGCAATGTGACTATGGTTCATGTCCATTCTGTACGTCATTGGACAATGTCCAAGACTGGCAACTTTCAGCTGACAAGACATGGCTGGCTTGCTGTTTCCCTGACTGTAGCGTGGAGCTGATAATCTTTTTGTCAGTTCTCAAACTATAACTCTTTGTTTCCAGCAGTTAAGTAGGATAGGATTCATATCACTGAACATCTACATCTGAAACTAGATAAGTGGGTTCCTCCTGTAGTCAATGAAGATTTACCCAATATAATCTATGGAATCTGGAGAGCGAGTCTTCTTATGTTAAGGTAGATGCCAACAGTTCAGATTAATCAATTTTTGATTGCTTTGGGTCTAAAATGAGATTATAGTATCTGTATTAGGTTCCAACAGGTTTATTGTATGCATACCAAGTTAGGTAAATCACAGCTGTTGTCTTTCTCACTTGTGTGAGCATGCAACAGTGAAAGAATTCCACTGTTAAGAGACGGTTGCTGATTTGTGTTCCTCATCTACCATAGCTGGGGCTAATGAGTACTGCAAAGCATCTAGCTTTCTTATCAGTAAGAACAGAGATTAAAAAGCCTCTCATCACAAATCAGTAACATCTCAGTATATGACTTATTTAGATATCACTCAGTTGAAAAGATGGACATTACATTCATTTTTCCAAATAGCGAATAACTGCAAATAACATATTTACCTCTAAGTAGTAAAAACTGTGATAAAAAACTTATGGATATTGTTCTGCCTTTTAAAGACTGTATTGTTCTGAGCAACAACAGCAGCAATATCTGAAACAGTAAACCAGATCTCATATTTGCTGAATTGATTTGAAGGTGGTAGTTGATCTTAAATTTTCATCATGGAAATGAATTTAAAGCTGCAGGCTTGCTATCAGTTTTTCATAGGCTTAATGCAATTTATAGGGTTTTTATTTGGGTAAACCCACAGCGGTCAAAACTTTCTTGCTACTACAGCAGTGTCTGTAAACAGCTTGCTGTTTGTTGTTTGGTTGTTATTTTTATTCTCTCTGGAAAGTTTCTTGCAGATGGCAAAGACAATTGTTCAGTTCTTGGAAAACACTGGGGGGTGTATAGAGCAGAAAGTAGTAAGCAAACTGGTGTACAGTCAAAGACAAAAATTCAGGTAAACACATGGATAATACAAAACATAATCATGCAAAAATTTGTAGGGGTCTTTAGTTTCAAAATTAAGTTAGTGTTAAGTGTACTCAGCTTTTGACAAATGAAGTAAAAAACCAAACGCTTGCACTAAGCTTAGATTTGTAGTTGTTATATCACTAGCAAAACTGGAGGCCAAATATCCCACTGAATTAAGTGGGGAAGGTAATGGGCTTTCAGGAGCAAAACTTACTCTTTGTATGTTGGGTGAGATAGTATGCTGTGTAAGTGGCTCATTACAGCTACAGTTGTACTAGTTCGGGATCTGAGCTGCAATCTACATTCACGGTTGAACACTCAGATTGTTTGGACATTTATCCAGAAAGCACTAGGTGTTAGTTTGAAGAATGGCATATGGTAGTCTCATGCTCTTGGCTTGTCTTAGGAATTCCATGCAGCAACCATTAACTTTCTTATTAAAAATGTATTGTCAGTTTAGGCACAAACTCATGAAATAAGAGGAAATGTGTTGCAGGATTTTATTGTGCTATTGCATCAAGTATTTCAAGGCCCCACAGTGTGTGGTGCTCAGTACCAGACCAAAGACCTTATACACCAAATATTGGACAAAGGCATCAGGTGGAGAAAAGGTGAGGTGGGAAGATTTTTCTTTGATATAACAAGCCTTAGCAGTCTGTGCATGAACACTGTTTGGCATTTCTCTCTCTCTCTCTCTCTCTCTGAATCATTTTTCTGGCATCTGGTAGGCAAGAAGTTTGAATTTCAGAATCGAAAGGAGTGCTATGAAGAGTGAAAGTGTCACCTCCACAGGGGTAACAGACCCAATGGGCAACGTAAGCTAGTGTTGTTTGGTCCTGACATCTACCTCCTGTGGCAAATGTCCATCTGGCAAATAACAGGGTAGGGTCACCATATGTGCAGGAGCTACAAGTAGTGTTTACAATGGGAAAGGAGGAGTGATATGGATAAATAAAACAAGAGATCTAAGACCACCTCAGTAGTTGTGTTTTGAACTGAATAAGTGAGGTCATGCTTCTAATTTTTGAGACCGTGAAATGGAAGTTTTTAGTACCCTGGAGACAAGATACTGATGAGAACCTTAAGGTTGGATTCACTTTAGTCACACATGAATAGATATCTGCTTTGTTAATAATCTAGGCTCCCTTCTTGGAGAAGGACAAGAAGAGGTGCTCTTTTGTTTTATCAGCACCTTATAGAGCAAATTGACATGCTTTCATCTAAGTGAGATGGAGTTCCATTCAGCAACTATTTAGGGGATGGTGGAAAGAAGTCGCAAATTTGTACACTGACAAACTTAGAGTGCCAAAGTATGGAAATTTTTTAAATAGTAAAAATATTGGGCTGAATTGTAGCATTCTTTATGAAATTCAGGCTCTGTTGTGCTTGCAACCCAGGTTGCAGAAGCAAAAACTGTTGCTTATTCCCACTTGACACTATCATCTGTAATGCTCTGTGGCCTTGACCATAAAACCCTCAGTAGTGTAACTGGTGTGTGTCTCAAGTTTTAGGTGTGATAAGTGTGCTTCACTGAATTGCCGTTGAAGCAATCTGGTGGTCCACAGGAGATATACGATGTTCTTCACAAGGCTGCCACTTCCTCCTCCCTCTCCAAAACAGCTAGATACTGAAAATGATGGTAAATTCAGTGATCTGCCAGCAGCGATGCTGAATGGGGCTTTCTTGGATGTTTCTAGCATGTTGCCTGAGGTCTGCTACATAGTGTGTGTACGTTTGATATCATTTATGAAGCTAAAAATCATATAAAGCTAGCTTATCTGAAAAAATTGCTCTGAATTTGTTGCTAAAACTGACAACCAGATCACTGACACTACATCCCATCCTTATTTAAAAAAACAAAACAAAACAACCCACAACCAACCAAAAAAAAAAAGCTGGCTTGTCCTGGAATTCCCCAGACTATTTTGTTTGTTTTTCTGAAAGCCCTGAATTTAGTTACATTCTGAGCACACCAGAAGAATTTTAAAGGGCTTTTATAAAGGTTTGAGGGTACATTCCTAGCTCAGAAGTTTGAATCAAGTTATAGCTTGTTTTTAAAGTAAAATGTTAATAGTGAGAGGTATGATAAATTACCCAGTTATTGGAGCATCCAGACGTATTCCAGAGACAGCCCTGTTTATTGCTGAAATGTGAGGTTATATCATTATCAGCCGTCTCAGCTTCACTGAGATGTAATAAAACATTGTTCATAGCCCAGAACAGAACACTTGAAATCATTCTATTTAATATATTTTTAATAACAGAAGTGGAAGTTAAACAATTTATCTGCAGGGGCTTGTTCTTAAACGTGGTGGAAGTGAATAAGTTATGCTGAACATATTTCCTCAAGTCATGATTTTGAAGCTGCAAATCGAAAGA
>VXAL01006004.1:419400-429864 GCA_013399475.1 Chauna torquata | reverse complement strand
ACTCTTTAATATAAAGAGCCAAAAACATACCTTTAGGGAGATCCACCCCAGAATCACAGCACTGCTTTCAGAAAGGGTTGGGAAGTGCAAAAGGGTTGAAATCCAGTTCTTCTCAACAACTAACAGATTCTTAAGAATCAACTTACACAAACAAGATATTAACAAATACATTTGAAAACGCAATTTTTAACCACAGATTTTGTGTATTAGAGTTAGTCATAAGGGGGCTGAATACACATTCTATAGTCAGAACTCAAACCTAAACTGTAAGGCACAACATAAAATGTATCCCAAGAACCAGTAAACACTCTGACATAGCCAGAACTGTTCTGGGTGAGATGCTCACATAAGACTTCACTGATATTGGGCGTTGGAGTTATATTCAGTTTTTTGGATTGAATCCAAACCCAAATTTCCACCAAGGGGATAAGTGCAGCCACATCAGATTTCAGTCCATATCCATGTTTGGATATTCATTATGTTCAGACAAACATTAGTGCTCGATCCTTTTTATTACAGAAGACACTGGAAAAGATTACAAGCGCTGTTTTCCCATTCCATGTAATAATAAGTCACAAGCCTTTTTTAAGAACTTGCTCCGATCTTTGCAAAATATGCAGGAAATGAATGGAGAAATCTGTTTTTCCTTGGGTTTGTTTATTTTCTGTTTTTTTGTTTTGTTTTGTTTTGTTGTTGTTTTGTTGTTTTTTTTAAATGCTTTATCCAAGTAGGAGTGTTTTAGAAAGTTGGATGTTTTAGAAAAAGTTCATACTTAATTTTTCCTTAAAAAATATAATTTTCTTTGTGTCATAAATCTAAACTTGCAGATCCTGAACTACTTTAAAGCACCAGAGTAGCACCTATTTAAACACAGTTATGTCAATTAAAACATATGAGAATTGAATTGTCCTAATTTTTTATGATTATGAAACATGAGATGAGAGAAAACCATCACCAGCCAAACAATTTAATTTCATGTTTTTGCGGCAGTTCCTCCTAGAGAAGTCTCCCATGTGTGCTTTTTCAACATTAAGGAAATGTCATAGTAGTGTTTTTCCCCTCACGACCAAAGTAAAATTTTTGTTCAGAAGCAAAGTCAAATTGGATTCAACAAAATAATTGTCATAGGAGCTGAACGCTTGCTAAGGAATATAAACAAAAAAAAAAAATCACAATAAATTACACTGTATTGCTTTGGGGAGAGACCACTGAAGGTTTAGCTGATATGCCAGCAACTATGTGCAAAGGTAGTATGTACATAAGACAATAACAGAAAGCTAACTGTGCACAGCCTAATAAGATCACAGAGGATTTATAAGCATCACAGAAAACAAGGGTTATACTGATTTCAGAAAATAATTCCAAAAATGATCCAGCACATCCTTATGAGGCAAACCTGAAAGAGGTGTATATAAAATGGATTGATAACACACTGCACTGGGTCTGGCCAGGATAGAGTTAACTTTCCCCACAGCATTCCATACAGCGCTGTGCTCTGCACTTGTAGCTAGACCAGCACCGATACCTCACCAGAGTTTTGTCTATTGCTGAGCCGTGCTGGCACAGCACCCAAACTCCCCAAAGCCCCCAAACCAGTGGGCTGGGGGTGAGCAGCAGTTGGGAGGGGACATCACCAGGGCAGCTGACCTGAACCGACCAAAGGGATATTCCATACCATATGGTGTCACGCTCAGCAATAAAAGCTGGGAAAGCGGAAGGCGAAGGGGGTGCTCTCGTTATGAAGATGTCTGTCCTCCCGAACAACCGCTATGCGTATTGAGGCCCTGCTTCCCAGTACGTGGCCGAACACCGCTCGTTGACGGGAAGTAGAGAATTTTTTTTTTTCCCTCTCTTTACTTCCACGCTGTGGTGGTTTTACCCAGCTAAACAGCTGAACTCCACCACAACCGCTCACTCACTCCCCCTCCTCAGAGGAACTGAGGTGGCTAGAGGACTCACTTCAAATGTGATCAGGACGCCCTCTCTAGTGCTGCTTTCCAGAGTGACATGAAAAGCAATGGGAACACTTGTTAAGAGAAGGTAGTAAGACTTGAAGCTGACTAGATGCCAGATGTGGAGAGCATTCGGACGAGACCACAAAAAGCTGAGATCTCCTTAGGAATCTAAGATGACCCTAGCATGCCATGCAATCACCCACAATAACTGAGATTTTGGAGCGTGACACCAGGACACTGAAACAAAAGCCCACATCAGTGAAGACTAGTACAGAATAAGGCAATCTGAAAAGGAATGGGATGAGGAATTGAGGAAGTGATAGGACTGGGACAGACGCTGCTTGGAAGGAAGAGGGCAGGAGGAATGGGCACAAGAGTCTGTGCCAGCTAGATCAAAGAGTCTGAATGAAAGCCAAGATCCCCACTACCCATCATGCCTTGCTTACAACAAATATCTGCAACACTGGCAAAGTACCCACTCTCTTTCTCGTGCTGTTTCACAAGGAGGATGACAACTCACTACAGTTAGTTACTCTGCTAACTCCAGTGGCAGCGTTTGTGTGGTGGATATTTAACGCCATTACGGATACTTGCAGTTTTCAGGAAGATGCCACACAGCAGAATTTCTGGGGGTGAAAGGGGAGTTCAGTTTATTGCTTCCTACCACTTGTTTCAAAGAGGCAGCAGCCCACACCGAGCCACATTCAAAGAGCATTTAATGAGGAGCTCTAAATTTAGACCATACTAGAATTCAGGCTCCTGGCTTGAGGGCTGAGGATCAAATCTTCAGAAGTCTTGAATCCTCCTGATTGAAAGTCAATGGCAGCTGGACTGGGAACATATAAAAGGTGTCTAAAAATCAGACCACGGCCTATCACAGTGGGCACCACAAATTAGCAGACACTTTTAACAGTAATCTTTCAGTGGAATAGCTCTCAGCTGGGAGGAAAAAAAAAAGAGAGAGATAATTGTATCCCCTCATCTTAAAAGTGTGTTTGTACGAATAAATAAATTGCCATTTAGAAGGCATTCAATGATTTTTTTATTGATGAGCATCATAAAAGAATCTGGCAAGGAAATTAATTATTCTGCCTTCAAAGAACAGGTTTTTAACAGCCTGGACCACACTGAATAATGGCTATGTCTATACAGACATGCCTGTAAGCAATTGAACTCAAGTTCTGGCCATCAAGTCCTTCCTTACCTGGCAGCTTTAGCCCATCCAGACAGCAGGTGAGAAGCCAGAACTAACAATCAGCTCCAGCCCACCCCTTTTCTACAGCAAATTGCCCGTAGCATTTCTGATGGCCTTTTTAGAAGAAGAAGAGATCCAATATATGCAAGCTCTTTTAAAATAGCAAGCTTTTAGAATAAATATCCCATTCTGCTGCTGCTGCTGCTGCTGCTGCTGCTGCTGCTGCTGCTGCTACAGGACATGAAGTGAACTGATACAAAACTGTGCTGTTTACAAGCGCATTCCTTCAATCTCTGGGCTGGTCCTGGGTTCAGGGGACTCTAACATTTACAAACAGTTTCACTCTTTGATAAGACACTGAATAAAAGCAGCTACATGACTTGCTGGCCCTTGTGGAAGCAGGAGATACTCCCACTTAAAGCTTGAGCCTACTACTTTTTAATGTCCTCCCCAGTACTATGTGACGTGTCAGGACCCTGGTCTCAAAAAGTGGCTGAAAACTGAAGTAGTAAAGTCAATTTTTATGAGTAATTTTTCTAGTTTTAAGTTTGGATGCAAAGACATTTAAAGGTCTTTTTTTTCCTTTTTTTCTTTTTTTTTTTTTTGTGGTTTGTTGTTCAATGATGCTCATTGCTTGTATTGAGTAATTGTTCCTTAACCTCAGTATTAACAGTCTTATGCACTGAACAGAGCGCTTGACCATATAATTATGTGAAGTCAAAATACTGTTTTTAGAGGTATCCTTTGCTCTTTGTTCCTGACCTACAGATTCTTGACACTGCAACCTGTTGGTTGTATAGATGTAGTCCAGAATTAGGTGGCTAAATTTAAGCACTGTATATGGATATCTAAATAGGAAGATGAACCAACCATGATGTTCAGGTAAGACTCCTTGTAAAGATACCAATGAAGTTCATAGTCAAAGAGAATGGGAATAGGAAGTCTTGTCCCTTTCATCACCAGACTGTACATGCTCTGGTCTCTGTTACTTCCACCTCACACTGCTGCAGCAAATCTGATTGGGGATGTTACACTTACAATTCACAAGAACAGCTGTTTGAAAGATGTTTTGGATAGCAATAGTAGCTGCAAGCATGCTGTCTTTGCATTCTTTCCGTTTTGCTTTCACGTTCACAGTAATGAGTTTGTTTTAGCTTATGAATCCATCCTTTGTTACAAAAAATGTCATGATCAGTTGAAAGGCCTGCCTTGTCCCTCACAACACTATCAGTCTCTCTACCTGTACACTTCCTCAACTTGAAAGCGAGTCTTCTGTCTCCTGCAACAATGCTGACTGTCCATACATGTTCTGTTTCCAGTATAAATGTGTATCATCTCTTTTCCCCCAGCCTTTCACCTAGATGAAAACCATTAACATTCAGCCACCAATAACCATGCAATTTTGCAAAGCATTGGGAGGTACAGCCTGCCTGAGTGACAACATGAAAAATGAATCTGTCATATATGCAACTACTATTATGAGCTAAACAGAAATCAAGTATTTAAGAAGGATTTAGTGTTCCAGGTCTTAGAATCCTAAATATCAGTTAATCAATCATCACTTAAAGTGTTTCATGCATGCCCACAACTTTCTATTTTGCAAAGCTCGTTTATAGTTACCCCCAAGCTGTCTATTGGAGTTAATAATAAAACCCGACTTTCAATATAATTTTCAAATTGAATTTTCAGTCTTTGACAGTTTTTTAACTGCTTTCTGAAAACAATGCTGTCCTGATACTTGATAAAAAGCCCAGGTAGCTATAAAAAGATTATCACAAAGAAAAGAATCACACCTAGAACCTCTTCCTTCCTTCTGCCCAAGTGTTCCCAGTTAGGTGTTAAGGCAAAAGAGGCTTTCAGAGAGACTGGAGCAGTAAAATGAAAGAAAGGTTATAAGGGCAGGGAGAAATACATGTGACTTAATTATGTCCCACCAAAGGTCCGTCTAACTCCATATCCTGCCCTTAACAGAGGCCAAAAATGAGTTTTTGGATCAGATACAATACAGACTGCTTATGTGATGTTTCCACTTGGCGTTCACCTCACCTCCAGCCACATGCAGCCCAAGGAATTCTGAACTTTGATGTGTTTTTTATGTATTTAGTTATCCTCAGTTCGTTTCTCTTCCACAAACTTCTCCATTTTCCCTTAACTAAATTTTTAGGACCCAGAATTTCCCACGGCAAAGAGTTCCACAGATTATTAGATACTGCATAAAGAATCACCTTGTTGTTTAAAGAGCCAGGCCTCTTGCTATTATCTCCTGATGTAGTTTCCCTCCACATTTTTTTTTCTTCCAGACTGAAGAATCCCAGATAACTTAGTCATTCCTTATACAGAAACCAGCCCATGCATTTGATCTTTTTTTTTCCTTCACCTAATGCTTTCCAGTTCTACAGTAGTCTTTCTGAGACAGAAAATCAAAGGCATCCACAACATTCAAGATGGAAGCAATTGCACAGATTTATGCAGTGGCTTCAGCATGTTCCCTGCTCTCCATTCTTTTCCTTATAATTTCTAACGTTTGATCTGCTTTTTTGACCAACATTGTGTATTGAGATATTTTCATAGAGCTATTTATGAGACCGTAACTCCAAGATTTCATTCTCGTGAGGTAATAGCTCAGACTTCTTCACTGCCTATGTAAAGTCAGGACTGGTTCTCTTCTGAGCTCTCAAGAGTTCTCCTTTCTATGGGAAAAGTAACTGAAGCACTAAGATTACAGCCCCTTGCTGGGGAAAGAGGCAAAATAAAAATATTTTAGTTTTTGAAAGGGACTTATTCAAGACATTTGGGTGTTGCAACACAAGTTGTAACATTTGGGGCTTTCAGGAGCCCAGCTGCTGAGTAACGTGAGCTCATTCACAAGCCCAAATTCAGTGCTCAGCTACAGAAAGCAATAAATGGGGAAAAGTAGGCACTGAAAGACTGCAATTCACATACATTAGCCTGTTGAATACTCTGAAGTGAGCCAATACAAGGTACCACAGTCAGGGCATGGGTTTAGGTCTTACTCCTCAAAGAATGTCTGATGCTTCCTTCTGCTCAGGTTTCATAGCCCTGAGCCATTAGGTACTCCCAGGTACCTAATCCAGACTGATTCTTCTCAGAAAATAGAATGCCACATGTTGTATTTGCCTATGTGTTTATTCTTCACTACAGAAAGCATGGGGGATCTAATTTTAAATCCTACTTCTCATTGACTAGGAGCAATATAAATCCTGCAGCCACCAGCATCCACAAGGAAGAGTATAGCTCTTTTCCACAAGGACAAGGCCAGTGTATCAGATGGAACTACAGCATCAAGAACCCTAGCTGAGTGCCCCAACCTCCACAGGAGTCAATCACTGCTTCTTGGCCAGTAAACACCTTCGATCTAAAAATCAGAAGTGGTCTACACTGCACCAGTTGTATGGTACAGCACAATGGGGATGGATATGCTGGAAATTCACATCAGTTAATCACTGAATCACAGACAATCATTGTCCTTTAAGATTAAAAATTCCATGGCCAAAAGATCCTTTTCCTGAAAACAACTGCAGGTACCTAGGAGGTTTTTCTAAGGTATTCAAGTCAGTTAGGGGTATGATTCTTTTCATACTCCCATTTAACATATATATGCAGACGAAGTGTAAAGAAGTACCTGTCTTCCTTAGAAAGCTGTATATATTTACTTATCGTACTTTCAGAAGCAATTTCCTAAAAAATAAGCAGTTGTGAAGAGCCCAGAAATGCCATAGCTTTTAATCAGTTCACTTTGCTACGTGCCATATTCAATATTCTGCTCACCATGGAAGCTAAGCATATATAATGCAAATTTTGTAGATTTCATCGAGGAGGCAAAGGGATTTGGTTAACATCAAATTTAGTGGTCACTAATCCCACTTCCCCTGTCCCTTCCTACCCAAGTAAGACAAATATTTATATTCCCCAAATGGTAAAGTTCAGCATCTTGAGTCTTGTTAAATCTTACAAGCCAAAGTAAATTCCATTTCTCTGATTAAACAGAGAGTATTTACAAAGATCATAAATAAACTGTGTGCCTGAGTTTTTCTTGTTCTTTTTCATACCACCTGAGTAAGCACTTTTTACTTTGACATTGTTCAGAACAATTTTTACACATTTTTGTCCAAAATAAAAGAAAAGGCAATTTCTGTTGCGGGTAAGGAAATGGAACATTTTAGGCATGAAATCTTGCAAGAAGATGCAAGTAAATGCATCCCTTGCCCAGGGTCTCTCTGCACCACCTTTCCACCACGCTGTCCTCTTATTTCCTTCCCAATCACAATTATTTTTGAAGTGAGGTTCTCTATCCAAGAAGCTCATTGCAGTTGTGTTTTGCACTTTTCATTAATTCTAATATAACTCTACATAGAAAAATATTTATCTAAGTTAAAATAAATAAATATAAACAAGTCCCCAGGTAGTATAACAACTAGCAGAATATCACTAGGGAATCAATCAATTTTGCTAGTATAGGAATGTTTGCCCTCACTCCCTCAGTGCTTCTCCACAGAAAATGAAACGGTGTATTATAAGAGCCCAACTAACTGATTTCTTCAAAAGATTTGTGATAAAAGGCCTTGTCAAAGTTGCTGCTTACAGATAACACCTGTCACACATTAGGTCAGACTCCTCAAACTTTGCATGAGTTTTACCTCATATGTGCCATTTCAGAGCCTTCTCATTCCCTCTTCTGCAGCTCTTTGTGCCCAGTTTTACATCCCTGGAGCCAACAGGACTGGAGACAATGGGCAGAACATGATGCCCTGGGTGCTGGCCACTGTCAGACTGGGGATATGGTGACATACAAAGCTGGGGACATAGATAAGCTAAACAAACAGACTTCACCTCAACTCAGCAATGAACCAACCAGTGGCAGGAGGACAAAGTTTGAGAGTCCAACTGAAGTTTGGTAGGTCATCCACCGTATTTTCAGATGCAATTATCCATTGCAGCTCTCCTCAAAATAACCTCTGATTAATGTCCAAGAAGAGACACCACCATTTAAAAACAAAGATTACTAAAGTATTTATTCATGATCTAAACATGAAAACAATGGTTAACTTTGAAGAACAGCACAAAGAAGAAAACAACATAGAAAAAAATAAAAGGAAACAGAGCACTATTAAAGTACAGATCTTGCTGCTGCCTTGTGATGTAGATCTTGAGACCGTGGAATGACACTGTTGTATACGGAAGCACAACAAAATGAAAATTCAGTTCGTCTCATGACTGTCACTAGCATTCTGTGTGCAACAGCAGGCTGAATACTGTTTAAGCTATTTCAAGATTTAGATCAAAACTCCATACTACTGCTATAGCTGTTTCTTCAAAAATATCAATATCAAAGTGAAGGAAGTTCAAAGTTAAGGTTGCTATTTTGCTTTATAAGTAATAAAAATGTATAAATGATAAAAATATCACAGAAAAGAAATACATGTCCTTGTAAAACCAAAGCACGCTGCATGTGTGGCAGTACATTACAGGTATTTTTAACACAGCACCTCAAGCTTGTACAGTAAACTTCACAGATTTTAATTTTTCATTTTAATAAGCATTAAAGATCATAGGAGACAGCTAAGAGCTATGCAGTATGCTTTCCACATATGTGCCTGTGCTGTGTATAGTACGTTTAAAATGAGTAGAAAGAAATTTAAATCACTATATACTCAACCCTAGAAGCTGCTGCCCAAATTAATCCTGACCCAGAAAAAGAGTAATGCACATGCTGACCTTCCAGTGAGTAAATAGTCCCAGCTACCTGTCTCTTCACAGTGTCCCACACTTTTCAGGAAAAGTGATATAGTGTGAGCCTGTCTCCAGTGGAATCAACAAAACAAATGACCTGGCGAGGCAGCAGCACCCTGCACTCTATTAGCCCTGTCCAAAACGACAAGATAAACTGTTTACTTGCAACTTGCTGCTCCAGAAGCTATGGTCTGAATTTACAGGAAGTCAGCCACTTTGGGATAAAGATGGAAAAGTTACCTCTTATTTATGGCAAAGAAGGAGCCTACACGCCAGGAGTTACTGCAGTTACCAGACTGAGCTCACACATTAGCTTCACTCCACTGTAACTCGTCTGTCTGCCCATACCTTAAGGTATTAATAGCCTTGCTATTCAGAACTGTGCATCATTCTTGGATTTTTGTTTTGGTGGGTTTTTTTAGCCACCCGGATTTTTAATGAACTGAAAGAAAAAAAAAAAAAAGGAGGGGGCGGAGTGTATCAGGAAAAGAAAGAAAAGGAGAACATTACCTGAAGGCCCTCTATGGCTAATCTAAGCATGCTTGGTGTGAGCTTGGAGGCCTGCTTGAAGGTGAAGTTGCTCCAGTCTATAATCAAAACAAATCCATTCACTTGAAGCTCGGGGTCTTCTATCATGGCTTCTAAAGAAAGAAGTATGGCACGCAAAATATCCACCAGCGTGTACCTGTGAACGTGAAGGGGAGAACTGGTTAGGCCATGTACACCATTGCAGGGTAGGAGCACCGATCACAGACAGGGAGAAGTTCTGAGCATTCCTCCTTTGCATTACTTATCAAAACCATCAGCCAGCCAAAAGAAAAATACAAGAATATTGAACACCAAAAGCAAACTTAAACTTTTCTGTAGAAGTCTCCTTATCTGCCTAACATATCCATGCATTATATTAAATGCCTGTACAAATGCATATATGCAAACTGTATTTTTCTAAAATCATAATGACATCAAATCTAATACTAGAAGCCTAAACCCAAAGTTTCCTCCTATATTTTCCACAGAATTGAAGTAACAGCCTCTGTAAAATCATCTAAACAAATGGGATTTCCACATGCTCCCCTTGCCCCTCTCTCTAGGTAATGTTTTCTCTTAAATCTACAAAGGTTATTGCAGAAGGTTGATCTGTAATCAGATCAGGTTAAGAGCAACAGCAGCCTTTTAGGATTAACTTGACTGCCTTCTGACTACTTTGTAAACCCAAATTATGTGGTTTCAGGAGAAAGTTTGGAATGTGGTATTCATTGGTCTTAGAATTTTCCTTGTTAAATTTGAGTTTACAAAGATGCCACAGGAACTATGCATGTTTTACTGACAACAAAAACCATACATATTTATGTATTTTACATATATGCACATAATCTTTTCTTAGATCAATGATCTAAGTATCAGATGCAGCATTAATAAGTCAAAAACAGAAACCATTAGATGAGCAAGTGTTCCAGAGGAAAAAAAGAAAGAAAGAAAGAAAGAAAGAAAGAAAGAAAGAAAGAAAGAAAGAAAGAAAGAAAGAAAGAAAGAAAGAAAGAAAGAAAGAAAGAAAGAAAGAAA
>VXAL01006004.1:409319-419335 GCA_013399475.1 Chauna torquata | reverse complement strand
AAAGAAAGAAAGAATTAAATCTTTAGTGTTTGTGCTGATATGTTTAAATATGGCCCTTGAATAACCTCCTGTGATGGCATTAAACATAGAAGTTCTCAAATTTTGGGTCCTCGGAGAAATCTCCAAATTTCCACCACACCACATATATAGCAAAGAGCATGTGCACCTATTTAGATATTGCATTAAACTGTATTACTACTTCCTTTAATACAATGTGCGCACAGTTTCATTATATACATAATTATATTTTGAAAGCATCTGCAGAAGAAAATAACACAAGTGAAATTCATCTGATCTAGCTAAATTCTCACATCTTCCCATCTATTTTTGTTTTAGCTTAGTAAAACTCAAGGAGCCTCCTAACTACACAGTCCTAGGAAAGGGACGCTGTTAATGTCAGCCTAACACAAGTGAACAACATAAAGTGTGTTTTCCCCAGAAAATAATAGGGGAAGCATTGTTCTCCATGATACTTCCCTTCATTTTAGAAACCCTTACTTTTGTTTTGAATTTGGTTTGGTTGACTAGGCTAAGAGTTTTCGCATTTTCCTCTCTCTGCTTTTCTGAAATATAACTTTTTTCAAATGTTTTACTCTTCTGAGATCTAAAGTTTACAGGTAGTTTGGTATGCTCCCTCTTTTGGTTCAGATTTTTCAGCAGGGACAGGGAACTGCACAAGAAAAATTCTTCTCTGTAATTTCCCTATGGAAATCCTCAAAACTCTGAAATTCTCTATTTCCCTTTGGCAGGGAGAAAAAAAAAAGAACCATTACTGAAAATGGAAATTTTTCCATTGGGAGATCAAAGAACTTTTACGCTAGAACTCGTTTCTGCAGCCGCTACAATAAAGCAAGCCTGGTGCGCACTGCCTGCCCTGGGCGAAGCTCCCTAGGGGCATGGGCAAAGCTTCAGGCATGGCACAGCTGATGCTCTCCCCTCTCCCCAGGCAGAGCAGTTCCCCCAGCCCAACTGCTCCACACAACATCCAGTCAAGGGTGGAAAATGCCAAAGTTGCTGTTGAGGTCTCTGAATAAGCAAACAAACAAATACTCTCAGCACTGCAGTGCAAAAAGCGACCTGAGGAAAAATAAAAGTATTCATCGGCTCTTTCCCGTGCAAGCTGCATGTGAAATGGGATGTGTTAGGAGCATTTTGAAGCAGGAAGACTACAAAAGGTTTCACTGGCTCTAAAATGGTCATAGTACACCTTGAGTAGCTGCACACCAGTCTACCTATCTGCTACAACACTGGCATACAAAGGAGTGGAGGACACCTAATCAAGATGGGCACTAAAAATCCCCTCTATGATCTATGTTTTGTACCTCTGCCAGCATCAGGAGTAAAGCACATGCTTACCTTGAGGGAGTGAGGAGTACAGCATCATGTTCAGGGTCAGGGGCTGGGTTACAGAGTGGCCAACTGCCTTCGAACCCACTGGTTAGCTCCACAAGGTGGTGCAGGTCTCAGAAACTGTTTTGTTTTTTTGTTTTGTTTTGTTTTGTTTTGTTTTAATAACATTAGATGGAAATACACCCTATAAGAGACCTTTCCAGGGGAAAGGTGGCATAGAGAAGGAAATTACATCAAGTGAGTCAGTGGGAGAGCAACTATTTACAAATGCCTCAGGGTGAGGAAGATCTATCAGAACTCATACTTACAAGAAAAAGACACTAGAAATACTCAAATCATAAAATTAACCTCAACCCCACTCGTCATTTATGCCACCCCATTCAAAGGATCTCCTTCTCCAGGAGAGGAGCTCCACAGAGCAGAAGGCTGCTGCAAATACCCAACCTCCAGTCCCAGAAGATTCCCAAGTTCCTGATACAGATCTCTAACATCCTCCCTAACAACTTTAAGAAGACATCACATGCCTTGGATTAATGGCTCTCTGGTGGCACAAGGCTGCTAGAAATCCCATGCATTAGACATAGAGATTCTTTGTTTGATCAGTCCTCTAAGGTATATATAAAAACATTTTTTGGACCAAATGATACAGATATAGCTGTATATGTGCAAACACATATATACCTAATGACATCCTGAATCCGTTCAAGTCAATGGGAAAACTGTCAGGCATCAATGAGACCAGGATTTCAGCCACCACAGAGAGTAACCAATAGTCACAGGGCCAGGTCCCCACAAATCTATGGCATATTTGCCATCGCCATAACTCCTATTGCATGTTTGGCTAGTGTAAGAAATATAGTCCAGAGTGACAATGACAGTGTTGCATATCTACCCACTGAAAAAGACAAAAGGTTGTCCTTTCAGTGAAAACAAGTCCTGAAGAACAAAGATCTAGGTAAAAGCAAACAAGAACATTTTTTGTCAAAGGAAGGTGTCTGAAGTACTCTTTTAAGTCTAAAAAGCCATACTAGGATTATATAGGGACATGTCACTAGCAACGAAGCTTCCCCCCTCAAATACCCTTTACAGCAATTAGTTGGAAATAGGAGCTATCTTTCATTCTGTAATGGACCTCGTCTCTTGTTTTTGATATTTTACTTAAGTACAGTACAGAAAACCAGACAAGAAAGACAAATCCATTAGTGGATATTTAATACTGCTTTTCCTCCGGACGCACACTGAGGCAAACCAGAAATGTAAACTTGGTGTGATAGATGAAACCTTAGGAGCTGCAAATGGCAAGCTGAGTATTGAAAGTATCAGTTGAACAGTACAAGCAAATAAAATATGATTACAGAAACTATATTAAAGCTTTCCCACAGCAGATAGTTATTTGTGTACACTCATCTTAAATCCACTCCTCCTGCATGTTGTCCAACATTTCACCTCACTGCTACTAACGTTCAGATCAGCACCCAGATGCACAGGCTTTACCAGAACATGCTCCCCACTCTTAGCTGGACTTGGGAAATGAAAACCCTATGTATACATAAGGTGGGAAAAATTACTTGTGCAGATACACAAAAAACACACACTGAGCAAACATATGGCTATACCATTACCTACAGCCAACCACAACATAACCCAAATCCCACTGAACTTATTTACATAGTCCCACATAAACTATCCACTACAGACAGTCTCCAGACAAGCACTGGAAATTTAAACAGTAGGTAGGTGTGGACGACTGCAGTATTACACTGGGCAAATATCGTTTTTAGAAGGAGGAGCTGTTTTTCACAACAGCTATGCCATGTTATTCCTGCATTAGTTATTCCACGTGGGAAATTGTCTCCCCATAATTAACTCTATCCCAGCCAAAACCACGACAGGAATATTTGCCAAAATAATTCTCTTATCAGCTTTCAGAGATGTGTGATGAAATGTATCTCGCACCTTCATAGCTAAAATTTAAACTCCATCTGCTGAAAGTTGGACTCCCAGTCCTTCCTAAAGAGTGAGCCCTTGGAAAGCTGATATACCAGTTTCAGAGACCTGCATTACCCTGGATTTAATAAACTCTGTTTCTGCAGAAATACAGGACTGAAAGCACTATGTAAAAGGTGATACACAAATTACAGTTTTAAGGTGACAAGCAAATTACTGGTTTAAGGTGGGCTTATATTTTAATGTTTTGCAGACTACTATCCGCTTTTACAAACTCTGATACAAGTAGGTAGTTTATTTTTTCTTAGAAAAAGCCTTTCTCTACATAAGAGAGCCTTAGCACCAACCTATCCTGTCCTTGGGATTGCACCGCTGAAGCTTTCACTTTAAGCTGAAATTACATTCCCTACAGATACAGAAATACAGCGATGAAAAAGGAGAAAAACAGGATGAACTTCTAGCAACTGAAATAAATTTGGTCCAAATTTTTTATGGCTTTGACTGTTTTTCTGTACTTTAAAGAAAAAAGAAAAAAAATGAACATATTAACCTTTAATGTTAAGAGAATGCTGTGTTCGGTGTGAAGGAAAGACACCATCATTTTATTTTTACTGATTTCTGTTAAGTTACAGTGTTTATTTAGCAGCCCTTCATTTTGCTCTGGCTCCAGTTTCAAAACGACTGCTGCAGCGCTGTCGGGTAAGCAGGGTGCGCTGGGCAGAGCTGCTGCAGTGCGTGTCCTGTGGTGCCTGGAGTTGGGCTGTGCACAAACAAGTCCCGGTTTATTTATGCCTAACTTCACATTCACATTCACGTGTTTGAACAGACTCTTTCAGGACTCACTGTAGCTAGCAAGGTATCACTAATTCCTAAAATAATCTAGAACTCATGGTTAATTTAAAGGTATTTAATGCTCTCTATTTATAGAACCATGCTTACTTCAATGGAGACCTTGGACAACTTTTTTAGCCCAGCTGTTAATGTGAATAACACAAGCTGGAAATATGTCACCACATGCATAATGCACTCATAATGTTCCTTTCCCGTGTGAGCCTCAGCCTGAGTTCAAATGAGGTAGGGACTGGTGTGCGAATACACTCTATTACCTCTTGAAATTTTTCATTCCAGTTGACTTTGAGGCAATGACTCTGGAAAGGCTTGACAAGTTAACAGCCACCCTGACAAAGATTCCTGCAAATGCAAGAGGGTTACCAGTTCCACCACGACAGCAGCAGAGCCTACCAGAGTAACGCCTCACTGAGGCCTTGCTTTTTGAACAGAACAGCTCAAACTACAGAACATCCCACTCCTCTGCAATCTAACAGTGGCAGCAATTTACGGAAAAGAAAAGTTCTTTGAGATTTTTTTAAGGGACATGAACAGCATCAAAGTTTTCAAAGGATTTATAGGAAAAACAGTCTGGCAGACACTGCTATCAACTCCTGGTATTATTTCTTTCACATAACTCTTGGTTATGTGGTCTATGCATCCTCTCCACTCCCAGAGGCCACGGTGATTTCCACCAGGCCAACAGAAGGAGAAGATAGGGAGAACACAAGAGACAGAAGTCTCATGTCAAATCCAGCTGTGTCAGCTGTTTTCAAAACTTAATGATCTTGGTGATAGGTGGCATCCACCATATCTTCTGTTTAGGCAGATTTTGGTTCCAGCCAATTCACATTTGAACTGAATAATGGATAATCTCATTTGGCAAAGTTGCCTTATTGTCTCTATTGCCACATCCCCGCCCTACCCAGTATCAAGAAATTTTAAGTTAATTTGAGAATTAAAACTGAGTGGAATGATTCTGCTTCTCAGGAAGCAAACTGTTAACTAGAAGAGAGAAATGGTAAGTCTTCTTTGCTTGAATTTAAGCCATGTGTCTCTTGAAGGTCCCAAACATGTAAGGAATGCACAACCTGTATGTTAAGCTTGTCACTGTCTGGGCAAGTAAAGATTTCTATCAAACAGCCCTTGTGCCACTGTGGTTTAAAGGAGAAAGCTAGCTGAGCCTCTGAGCCATCATCCCATTTCTAACCTACTGTTCTGGCTTAATACTTTCAGTATTTCAGTGAAAGAAGAGCCCTCAAGATATACACAGCAGTACCTAGAAATGATGCCTCAGATCTCCTTGCTTCATTAGTCTGGGTACAGATATGAATGCTGAGAGGATGGGGGATCAAAACTTCTCCTATAGCTGTTCTGTTTAAATAGTGGCAGCAGGCCCTTGGAGCCCTTATTCTGAAAAGAAAAGCACCACTAGTGTTACACAAATGCATAGAAAAATAGAAAATACGTCAAATATTTTACCAGATTACCTTTTAGATTCATATTTAATACCACCCATTACTCCTTATGCTAGCACAGTGTCTAACTGTCACAGCTATGGACAAAGATTTGGCTGATCTAAGTTTTACACATGAACTGATCAAAAAGATCCCTAGCCAGAACACTCACAGCCTAAATACACATGTGAACAGGTGGGTACGGATACATCGGGGAAAGCTAGGAAACAGTAAGACAGTATTAGTCAACAGGAGAAGCTGTAGAAAAAAATGACAGTTTGCCTTTGTTAATAATTATTAATGAAAGATATTACTTCCATACAATAATTGACTCTATTAACCAGGTATTTTGATATTGTTAATATGTTATTACTGTTAGCATTGCTATTTATTTTGCCACACTGCCTCCATTGGAGCTTGAAAAACACCTTGCCGACTCACCTGTGGTTAATATTAGCTGAGAAACAGACCAGCATCCTAACAGCTACAGAATTTAAATTTTTATTTAACTGAAGGAAAAGTTGCTAGCACTTCTGCACATAAAAACATAGTTTTGAAAGCAAAGCAGTGGACTCTGTCTTTGCCCTGCTGTAAGTTATCTGAGGCAACGGCAGCACTAATAGAACAAGTGCAGTGGATTTCTGTATTCGTTGAGGATGTTGTGAGCTACTGGGTCACTATGACACAGACAAGAACAGTGGATTACTGCACTTTTCTCCTGCATTTTTCTATTTCACTTTCTAGGAAAGCTCTGAGATACTTAATGCAGGGACAGATTTCATGTAAACAGTATCAAAATGGACCAATTTTCATGGGGAACTTGTATACAGATGCCACAAAGCATACAGAAGAACATGCATGACCACAGATCCTTTGCTGCAAGAGCTGAAGTTAATTGTACCATTAGCTGGAAAAAACTCCACCAGCTGGACAAAAAAGAGGAGTCTTCAAATGCAAGTACACACCTACAAGCCAAATGTAGATATGAATCAACAGCCTGGAAGCTCATACAGAAGGCTTATTTCTCCCTGAGTGCTATCCTGGCAGGAATGCCATCCGTCTTGACTTCCCTAACAGTAGAGAAAGGATGAAGAGTTCAGCAGGGTCCCATTGAAAAACTGCTGAGCTACTCAATGCCTTATCCTTCACCTTTTTTTTTTTGGTTTGTTTGTTTGTTTGTTTGTTTTAAATACGTGCCTGATTTAGTTGTTCAGATGGTAGGACATCTGGTACAGTTTTCAGGCCCTTCTTTAATTTAATGATTTAACATCGAGTATACAGGCTTGTTTTACCATAGGAATTCTTGCCTCCCACGCTTTTCTTTCTAATTGGAACTATGTAAATCATAGGCTGCTGGTGCTATATAAATCATCTATAGTATGTCTGCAATTCATTTAAATACCAAATTGGAACTTTTTATTTCTAATGGTTACATGCTGGCCATAATAACTTGTACACATACGACAAATTTGGAGGCTTGCTGTGCTCTATTTACTTAGTTTATGAAGCATGCAATGATGTCCTAACAAAACAAACTTTGAAAAGTAATCTTCCCAGTGCTGCTGTCAGAGGAGCACTGTTTACAGGCTGCAATACCTCAAGTAAGTCGAGGCCTAAGCTTGAGACATACTGTGTAGCAGCTCCAGTACGCTCCCAACATAATACCCCGCAGGTTCAGTTGCTGAACATCAGATAATGGAAGGCACTAAATTAATTAGAAAAGAAAGTGGCCTAGCTCCATTCCCAGATCTGTCACTGACTTGTTATGCGCCTTGGAACAAGCCACTCCCCAGGCTGGGCTTCAGTGCTCTCCCCTTTGTCTGCCCTGTCTGTCTGAAAACGAATCTGGAGGATATGTATGCCTTGGGCGAGCACTGCTGAAGAGCGGCAGGGACCCTGTTGCAAACACGGCCATTAGGTACTCGGGTGGACCTCTGTCACTTTGCTATTATAAGATAGATAATAATTGTACCAATAGGACTTCCTGAAAAAAATCACAATACATTTACTGCTGTGTCAGCTGGTCTCCTGTAGTTTAAATATCAGCAAATCCAAAATTAAGAAGAAAATAAAGCTATTCTTTTCAAATGGCAATTATTTTTTGAAATGATACTTTCCGTGTGAACTCAAGTTCTTGGTGTCCTTTCAACTAGGAACTAATGATTTGAAAAGAGTCACATAAAGTTTTGGGAATTTTTTTCATTATTGAGAAATAACGGTATGCAGTAGGCCACACTACCTAAAACAAGGGAACTTCCTCATGGTAGATGCATGATTTAATAAAGGGCATAAACATCCACTTCTCTTCTAATTCTTCCTTTGAGGATTTAAAGAGTTTGTGGAGTTGTTTTTAAAATAAAAATTTGACCTGGTCTTTACAGGGGAAATGAGACAGTGCAGCAACTCAGTCCTCAGCCATATCACCCCTGTTCATCAGCTTCTTTGGTTCCATCTGCCAGAAAACCAAAGCAGGGAGATGACACTGCCCCAGCTCTGCCTATCTTCATCCACGCTTTTTAGTTGTCAGCCTGGTCATGGGTGCAGTTTTGATTTGTGCCAGACAGCATCCTCCTGTTCCCTAGGTACAATTCAAGGGCTAACAAGGGCCAGGAAACTTTCCCAGTAGACAGTGTGGATGTGGCCACCCTGTTCGGAGAGGAGGAAAGCCATGGTGGGCCAGTGGCCCCCTGGGTAGAGACCCATCCCTAGCTGGAGCACCCACTGGTGCCAAGAGTGGAGCGATCACTCCCCGCAATGGCCATCGACACAGCCTGCTAGAGGACAGCTGCCACAAACACTTTGAGGGCAGGCTTACGCATGATGATCCCCCAAACTGCACCCTTTCTATCCATATTGCTAGATGTTTGTGTCCTCCCCATTTCAAACTAGGTGAGCTTGGGATATCTGCATTGAGCACTCAGCCCTGCCAGTGCCCTGCATGTGTTGACTGCACAACACTGTGTGGGTGAAGGCAACTAGCAAGATTTTAAGTTTTCTCACTAAGAAGTGCTGCAGATCTTAAACCTGCTCCCAGCTGAGAGCCTAGAGAAGCCTAGAGATGCAGTGCTCAAAGGTGCAGGTTTTAGAGTCCACTCTTTATGGACTGATTCATTAATGTGTACTGAAGTCAAGCTATTTTGGTGACTGTAATTTTAGACTGCAGGAGAAAATGGGCATGGCACCTGATAGTCACATAGTATCGAGCCAACTGCTGAAAGAAAGGGCCTTGATGGTAGACAGCTTTTGGGCCAGCCTGCTAAGTCATCTTCAGGCTACAGCAGTCCCCAACAGGATCAGACGTTGTTCTAGGGACTGCATTAGCCTCCTTCAAACTGCTCCCGAAGCTTTGTGTGCTTGGATCATAACATGCAGGGGATTCACACTTAGAGCAGCATGAATGGGGAATAGAAGTGGTTGCTTTAACTTCCATCCTGGCATTTCCATGCGGCTCAGGAAGAGCTTTCTTTAGCTGCGGGAAAGGATTTGGAGCCTCAGCTTCCTTCACAGGCAAACTTTTCAGCTCAAAAACCATGACAGATACTCCTGATTTGCAAACAGCATCTCTCACTTTATCCTATTGTACCTGGGCATCTCTGTGTTTGCTGAAGCAGAAAGACCAGCACAGGGAACACAGCCAGCCTTTGTCAGGGGGGTATGCACATCATCTACCATGCCAGCTCGCTTCGGCTAAGGGGAGGCAGGCGGGTGTAAACCTCAAATCTCCCAGCTGAGAAGAGCACCTGAGCAGTTCCCACATCCTTCCTGAAATTCAGAATCTAAAGGATGAGAAGGATGAAGAGGCCCTAAGCCACAAAATACTTCTTTCTTTTCTCCCTCTTCCTTCCAGGCTGCTGCCCAATGACCGGGTGTGTACCCCTTGCCCGCCCCCCCCCCCCCCCNTTCCCATGCATCCCCCGGGGGAAGAAGGGGTCAAGGCAGGCGGGTGGCTCCGCATTTACCTGCTCTGGTCCCAGTTGGCAGCAAAAAGGACAAGGATCTTCCTGCCATAGTGATCCAGGTTGGCCAGCCCGCCGGGGAAGCCATCCTTCAGCGCCTGCTTGATGCCGGGGTCTGTGGCCTTGAAGCTCTTGAACATGTCCAGGTTCTGCTGGCGATATTCGAAGTACTGGGCCAGGAGGCGAAACGCCTCGAAGTGCTGAAACTTCCTGGCCCGCAGGAACCGCAGGATGAAGGCATCGTCGGTGCGGAGGAAGCCGATGTCCGGCCGGGTGATGACCATGTCCCGCACCTCCTGGATGTCCTGGTGCAAGGTGTCGGGGTTCTCGTTCAGCTCCAGCCGGGCTTTCTCCAGAGTCTCAGGGGAGAGACCTGCCTGCAAATGAGTCATGGCGCTGCCCTCCTCCTCCTCCTCCTCCCCGCCTCTGCTGCCTGCGCTCCTCAGCCTCCCGGACGCCGGCCCCGAGGCGGGGTGCC
>VXAL01006004.1:390467-408588 GCA_013399475.1 Chauna torquata | reverse complement strand
CTGGGGGGCTGCGGCCGCGGCGCGCCGCGGAGGGGGGGTTGCGCGGAGCTTGCGCCGGGGCTGCGCGCAACACGATGGTGGTTGCGCGGCGGGGAGGGCCGCGGGGCCCCGTGTAAGCACCCGCGGAGCGTTCCGCGGGAGTCCCACCAAGGGCCCACGTAAATCTCGGGGGCCGTGCCGCTGCGAGGTGGTCTTCATCGAGCGGAGCCTTCACTCTCAGCCCTCGCTTGTGCCTGAATTTCTTAACGTGAGGTTAAGAGCCTGGGTTTAAAATAAAGAAAGCCTCTATTTTTGCCTCGTATCAGACACTGCGTGTCTTAAATTGCGTTGTATTGTAAGGGGCAAAAATATCCTGCTTTTGTGCATAAAAGATTTCAGTGGGGAAAGATGCATTTTTCATGCAGGAAAGTTTGGTTCTGCAGTCTGATTTCAGGAAAAGTTCCCGCTGAAGAGCATCTGACCTTTGTCTGAGGGACTGGACCTTTCCAATGCAAATATGCCTGAAAATCTAGCTTAGGCGAAAGACACGGAAAGCACAGGAAAGCCTGTAACATGTACCTCCTCCTCCTTCCTATAGGAAGCACAGCTCTTTGGTACTGCGTTGGCTTCTTTCCCAAGATGACATAGCTAAAGCACACAGTCTGAATTATTGAAAAGGCACTGAGATCACTGACCCTTACGGAGTGTATATGGGAATTACACCAGTGGGAAGCATAGTCTGTGTTCTAAGACAAATAAAGGTACTCATAAAAACATTTAAATGATACCCTGTATTTTCTGCAGACCTTCATCAGATGAGAAAGATGACCTCGGCAGCAGGAGGGAGCCCTCAGCAATGAGCACGTGCTGAGCGTGAGGCTATGCAGTGAGCAGTAGTCAGGCGACAAAATCATTATTCTTTTGGGGACTTAAGGGAGTTTTTGCTTTTACAGGGTTTTGTAGGGTTTACCAGTTCTTCATCAGATCCCTTGCTTTGTGCCAAATCAAGATTTACCTATTTCTTTGTAGCAGCCTAATTGCAAAATATCTGCAGTCTGGATGGCTGGGAGGGCAGACAGAAACACCAGCCCTTACTGAGCTGGATACCAGAGTGCCAGAGAGCCCAGTTGTTACGGCCCAGATTTACTCCATCTAAATCGCATCATGTGCTTTGAGATGCCTTACAGAGAGGAAGGTGCACAGTCTAGCTAAGGACTGAATCACTCTCTAGAAATGCCTATTTTTCTTTGTTTGCTAAAATGCCTTTAAAGTAGCTTTCTTATGCGGATGTGATTCATCTGGGTTGATAACTTTTTCTTAAAGCAGTTATTGCTCCAGAAATCCAGAAATAGTTTGTGCCTCCATTTTTTTTTTTTTTTTTTGTGCCATTCTGTATCACAATTAAATCTTCCTTTTCCTTTGCTCTTGCTGTCTACCTATATATTACTTATATATTCTTCAGGAGAGACCCTTTGAGAATAGTTGCTTCCATCACCATAGGGAACTGCCAACCAGACTTTTCCTGTCATCACTTCCCATTTCTGATGCTACTGCTCTGCCATTTCCAGTGTAATTAAGCTAATAAAAGAGTAGGTCATGTGACAAGTGCCTCAAATTCACTCAGTGCAAAGCGAGCTGCAGGCGTTCACTGTCTTGCAAAATAAAGCCCATAATATATCCTCTGACCTCCAGTAACACATTCCTTAATTTGTTTTATTTTTCTTTTACAAATGGAAACATGCATATATCAGATTTTCTTATGTGTTCCAGTACATAGATGCACTGAACAGGGAAAAAAAACTGGGCTGGCCAAAATTAAAATATTAACAGCTTTAAAACTACAGAGAAGGTCAATTCTAAAGTTTTTTTTTAATTTAATTAAGAAAATATGTAGAATTTTATTTGAATACTTTCATTTGCAGTATTATTCAATTTTTTTGTTCTCCCCTTCTTGACCAAATTTAATCCATTCCTCTCCTTACCCTTTCTTAAATAAAAAAGCACAAAAATACCATAGGGAAGGGTGTGAAGGAAGAGAATTAAAAAAAAAAATCTGGAATTTTTTTTTAAAAAGTCTGGAATGTTAATTGATTTCATCAAAAATAATCCCATTTTATAAGCTTCCTTTTGAAAGCGAGGTTCAGTCTCCATAAAAATGGATTTAATAATTTAACAATTTCTAGCCAGTACTTTGCCACATTAAAATGAAATTCACCAAATATTAACAGCATTTCAAGAAAATTGTTTTGTAATGAATTGTTGAATCTTAGACCAAAATGCCCTCATCATGAAGGAAAAGGTTTACACAGCTCTGTCCTGACCTGAGTAGACTTAGAAGGATCTCATTAAGAGAAGTGCAGGCAGCAAGGCAGCCTGAAGGCAGAGCAGGTCAAAGAACAAGATTTTAGTCCTGTTCTACCTGAGCCACAGATGGGGCATATTAAGATAAAAACATATAAAAATATTTTGAAATCTGGTGTATAAACACATGAAAGATTTGTTTTAAGTATAAATAACTTGGTAGGAGCAATAAAAATGTTTTTATCATCTGTAAGCAGATTTACCAAACCATTTAAAAAGTATAATGAAGAAGTATGTTTGCCAACATGTCATCCTACCTAAGTCATGAGGGAAAAAAAATGGAGCCACTAGTGTGGTTAGATGCAACATATTGATGGCACAGTGTAATTTATTTATTGTGCACATGCACTTTTCCCTCTATGAAACAGTAGGAGTGTCTGACTAAATCCATTATGTAAATCTAAGCATCTTTTCACTTGCACTTACAAACTATTATTTTTTGTTGATGTTTTTGTAGTCCCTTTTTCCTGAACTTCATACAATTAAAATCTGAGAGCCTTGCAAGCACTACAGTTAAGCACCTGATTTGGAATAAAAATAAAACACAAATAAGGCACAAAGGTGTTTGTGTAAATGTTACCAGGATGCTAACTCACATTCAGAATTAAATTTTTTAAAATCAGTAATAGACCAGAGCATTCAGGAATACAAGAATGAAGCTAAAGAAAATAAATACTAGATGGTAGATAAGGGAAAAAATCCATTAAGACAAATGTTTGTATCTTATTTTCTGTGGAATGGGGCTAAGACTCTGAACAGCTCTTGCTGTTGTCTTTGACTTCAATTATATTGCCCTGAGCATCCTGCTCAGGGTATAGGACTGCTGTGGATATAGGTTCAAATTTCCAAGAGGGTTTGTCTCATTTAGCTATGATATAGCTAAAGAGATGAGTAATGTTTGAAAGGATATAAAAAAAGGAATACATGCGTGCATCCATTCCTCTTCATCAAAGAGTTTATGTAGGTGTATATAATTAAGCATGTCACTGAAGATTTTGGAAAGGACTAAATATAACTTTGCACCTAAATGACAACTTAATCAAAAACAGCTAAATTCAAAGTCTAGGTCCCATTTTCAGAACTGATTTAGAAACCTCATTCAAACATTTCAAGAGCATATGAGCAACTGTAGGGGGCCAGAACAAGCATCTTTGTAGCTCCATAGCATGCCTCTACAATGGCTTAACGCATGGAGGCCTAAGGAACCATGTCAGTGTTAGTCTTCTGGACTCCTGAGATATTATCTTCAACGTGAGTTAATCTTTGAAGTCATCCATTGACCACAGTACTGTGACTAAACAAGTTCCCATATGACAGCTGAGATTTAGCAACTGATCTCGTGCATGATCTTGGCTCACTGCGAAAGGCTAGTAAAACATATTAGTTTAAACCTCAGTGAAAGCCACGCTAGGTGTAGGATTCACCCCAGATGTCATTCTGTAACTAGGCGAGTTATGGGAATGCAGCCATGTGTCTTTAATTGAGCATGTGTGTAGAAAAAGGTCAGGATACTTGACCCACGAAGTCCCATTATAACTGAAACAATAACTGAGCTTTGTTGGAAATCTATCCGCAAATTCAGATGCTGACCAGCTGAAAAATTGGCTTCAGAAAGCAAACTTATCATCTATGTCTTTTATTCATCATCATAGATCTCTAACAATGTAAGGATAAATAGCCCTACAGTAGACGATTAAGGTCTGATGCTATCACCCCTTAATCAGAGAAGTATTTCAGTATGACAAGCCTACTCGCACAATCATAAAAAATAGAACTAGAAGGGATTGTAAGACATTGCCTAGTTTATCTGTCCCACATCCTGATGGATGTTTGTCTGAATGGTGTTTGAAAACCTCCTGTGGTAGATACTCCACAGCTTCACTAGGCAGCCTGTCCAAGAGCTTCAGTACCCATGCAGTACATTTTTCCCAGTGTCTAGCCTATCTTTCACTCGCTGAAATTTAGCCAACTGCTTTTTATCTCATCTACTGTAGAATGACAGAATAGTTTATTTTGTAGCTACGTTTTCTTTATTTGGAGATAGCTGTAAAGTCTCAGGTAAAATGTCTCTTCTTTTTTTGGTTGCAAAACCTCTGTACTTTCAATTTATGGCATTTGAGATACTTCAGATGTACAACAGTATGAAGGGCTGGTTGTGAGCATTCTGGGGACAGTACGTTGCTGGGCTTTCCACTTGTATCTACTTGTCATGCCATTTTTACTGCCAGAAAAGACAGTCTTCCAGAGGTGCAGTTCTAGATTGAAAAAATGAACCTGTGATTTAGAAGAGTCAACATCTCACAGACAGATGATAGACAGATGATAGAAAAGTTTCACCCAGCATTAGTGCCACCACAAAATATCTTAATGTCTATACTGATTTGAAAAAAAAAAAAAATTAAGCAACTGTAGGACTCTATCAAGCAAGTTCAAATATTAATTTACTGTAAGTAAAAAGGTATCTGGAAGTGTAATGAAGTTCATTGTTTTATTAATACTGCATTAACTGGAGGCAAAGCAGTCAGACATATTTCATTGCTATAAAAATTTGCATATCAGAGATATGTGAGAAATAATAGATAATGAATTCATAACTGAGCCAATAGTTTCAGTAAGCTTAGTCAAATGATGAGTTGGGACATTAAACATTCTAAAATTTAGGTACAGAATTAATACAGAATGTTGAAGATTGCTAAGTTTGGAATAAATGCTCATTGTATTTTAAAAAATGGATGAATGCAGTCATGGAACAAAATTATTCATTAAATCATTTTTATGCAAGTACAAGAAAGACATACAAGTCTGAAAAGCTCCAGATGATGGTCTTTGCCTTGGCTTTCTTGAAGTCAACATCCAGCCTTGCATGCCTAAGTAGAAGGTGACCGGTTTTGTCCTTGAACGTTTACCAATGCATGCACCGAATGGACGAAAGCCACACTTGGATGCCACGTAGAATGAAGAGTCTCAGCTGTTTTATGGTACTGATTGCCTATGCCAGAGTAACTACCAAATTCACTGCATTGCAAACCAGGTAACACTTGGTTTGGTTGTGCAAAGTTAAGGTGCTTCTGACTTCGGTAAGCCTCATTCTGTTCACAGCTCAGGAAGCTGAGCACTGTCCAAGCTAGGATTCCTCAAATCCTGGTGGGAGAGATGCTGTCAGATGGATTCTCAGCCATAAAGGTAATTCCAGAACTCTTTTGCCTAGTGGGGACTTGTTTTCATCTTTTAATAGTGATTTTTGGGAAGTTCATTATGTCCAGCTTTAATGTATCTTGGTGGATTTGCTTTTGGAATAAGTTGCAGCTTTCATCTGACTGGACAGACTGCAGTGCTTTGTTTCATAAAGAATGGTCTTCTGTTGATGAAAATCCAGCCTTTGCAGAGTTTTCTGTGGCTTATTACTCGCTGTGACTTACTCTTCTGTCTCTGTGTCTAACTATATATCATGTTCAGAGCTCATTTTCTGCCAAGCAAGTAAACATTTCCTATTTCAACGATTATATCCTTGTTTTCAAGCTCTCATTTCCTGATTTTTCTTTACAATATTTTTTAACTTCTACTTTGTCCACATGGTCAGGTAACTCTATTTCTTCACTGGAAGTCTGTTTTACTGGTTGGTTGACATGGATGCCTGCTGGCGTGCATAGATAGCATCACCTGTTTTACCTCCAGATATGGTACTTTGTACCACATCGTGTCTCTTGATAAGACGCATAGGAATTTTTTCACTTTAATATAACTTCTTCTTTAGGATACTTTTCCCACAATATGTGATTTCGTTACTGGTTTCATAAGTAGTTCTTAGCACAGTATTATTTTCAATGTTCTCTAGGCAAGCTTAACTCAAATCATGCCCACAGCAATAACGGTACATGTGACTGCCAGTTGTAAGCTGGATGCAACTTCTGGTATTAATTCTTCAGTATCATCACACTGTTTCTGGTAGTGTTTAGTCCCCACATCTAGACACAATAAAAAAATCTTTCATTGTTGACTTGGTTACATCCACTGATCAGCAGATTACTTGGTACAATCTGTAGGTGACCCCTTCATGAACATTCATGTCACCTTCCATACATGGCAGGCCCAAAAACACATGCTCTCTGTAAAAGTTGATTATTTTCATCTACCATAATGGTAGTACTTTCCAGAAGTTTTCTCAGAAATATCCATTCTGATCTTAAAAGTCAGAATTTGTCTCATTTTGAATGACTGAGCTTGTGAATTTGGCTTGATTCTGTCAGTCACTTTGAAATATCAGAAATCACCTGAAAGCAAAGCAATTGAATAAAGCTGAGGTCAGCCTGTTCTCATAAGGCAGCGTGTTCAGCTTGTTCAGCAAAATGCGCTGGTACTCCATCACAGTACAAATACTTACGTGGCAAGGTAATGTATGCTAACATGGACTGTGTTTGGTGATATAACATAATTAGGATTTTCCAGTTTTCTTCCTTTCTTTGAAAACTTTGAACATCATCTATACATTTCATGATTTTTTGGAGAATATTATGAAGCATGAAGAAGCTTGCTGCCTCTCAATTTTGTCTCTAGTCTTTTTTGTTTTTTTTTAAATTAAAGAATTCAGGCTGTTTGAGAGCTTCATCTATTTATTAAGTCAAAAACAAATTGCACTCAGAAGTTATCAAGTAGCAAAACTGCTTTCTACTGTAACGTTTCAAAATAAATGGAGCCATTGAAAATCATTACCAGAAGGGGTGGAGAGGTGGCCTTGTTTTCTAAACTTACACACATGGACAGCTTGTTGTCACAATGTCTTACAGATGGTAAGGGTAGCAGGCAACTGAAGCTCAGTTTTCTTTGATAGCAATGATGGAAACAGATCAACACTACCAAATGTTGACACATTTGTTTTTGGAAATGAAGTTAATTCTGCCACTGCTGCAAGTGATTTGATTTTTTTCACCTTAAAAATGCTAATTTTAAACTTCATTCAGTCACTTAGATTCAATTCAGTTGCCAAAGCATAGGCATTTAGAGTCACTTGAGATGCCTTCAGTAATCACACATGGCCTTCAGCTGCTGCTCTGGAAGGCATGGGTTGCCCACAGCTCGTGTTCCACCTGCCAACCCTATGCCATAGGTATCCCAGGGAATCTCACATGGTGCCGGACACCTGTTTTTTGAAAACCAACCTGAGCCCTATTAAATGGCAATAGTATAGGCTTATATACTACTTTCAGTACAGGTGAAACATTTAGATGTCTTTTATTGTTATACTGTTTGCAGAGCTATGATGTGTTAAAAGGCAAAAAGAACACCTACACTTGATCTGTTAATTACAGAGGCAAGAATCTCCTTTTAGTTTTGCCTGTTTAAGTCTTAGGTCCCTTTATCACTGAAGGAAATATAGGATTGCAAAATAAGATGGCTATTGAACACTTTTCACAAACATTCCTGAGATCTTTCCAAGCACTGTTTGATTCATACTAAATACTAAACAACCACCAAAGAATTATGGGTTCCATATCTAAATGTCCTTCACAAAGACATTGCACAGAAGATAGGGTAGCAAAGGAGAAGAGGTGAGGCACGCAGAAATGCTGATAGCAACAAAGGCAGTCCTGCTTGTTGAACTTAGCCTATTCAAGAAGGAACACCAGCATCTGCCGTGGGTCATTCTTGGTGACTTGAGAGCCCACTGGGCAGAAGAGATGCGCTTTCAGACAGCTGAGAATACCAGAGGACGGAGCATATTCTTTGCTGAAGAGAAGAAATTGTGAGCTCATGTACCTGTCATCAAATCATAAATGCAGGAAAAGGATGGAATCAAGAGGTAACACCCTGGCATGGCCAGGGTTCAGCAGGTCTTGCTCTCGCCAGTCCTTTTCACACTAGCAATAGTGGAGGATGTGGGCACTTTACAGCAGCTCCTCACACTGAGAAGGTACCTTCCTAACTTCTCCTTCAGTCTGGCCATGTTTACCAACAGAGCCTAGAAAGGCCCTGTAGCTCCCATAAGTAAAAATAACATATGGTCTGTGTTTGACCAGTCTCTTTTATAATAAAAAGTCCCCCAAAGCCCCTCTCCACATGTATAAATTCTTTTGAACACAGACATTCCCTTCTGATCTTTAGCTCTGAGCTTCTTTCGGTGAATTATCTTGCTGAAGTGGTAGCACCAAACCTAAATGAGCTTACTTGTTTCTACACATCAGTTCAAGGAAAAATGTCATGTAGACATGAAGTCTTGATCCACAAAGTCAGGGGGAGTTTTCATACTGCCCTTGAGAAGTAAGGGAACTCACTTAGTTCTCAAACTTCTGCAAGTAAGGAAGAACACTTCTTGCAACAAAGGAGGTCAGCGTAGACTAACACAGCAGTCTCTCTGGCCTTAAAAATATATATGAATGTATAAAGTGTAATGTCTGTGAAAAGGTTAACTGCTTCACTGTTAATAGTGAAATAAAATGAAGCAATGACATACCACAGTGCTGACTAAGATACCTACTGCCAAGGAATTCGTAAAATTCAGAGAAAGGCAAAACCTACATCAGATGAAACAGACGTGTTCCCAAGGTCTGAAAATTTTGTCAGAAATCCATAGAAAATGCAGCTGAATAGATAGAAAACACAATTGGTGAAGGAGCAGATATGCTTCTGCAGGTTATCTGCCTTTCGGGATAAATGCTTTTAAAAATGAGAGGTATCTTGTGAAAAGGCACCTTTTGCTTGTTGGACAAAAGTTATTTAATATTCCAGCAACACAGAAGTGTTAAGTAAACCTTTGTACAGTAAGTAAATCTAGGTCCAAATGCCATGAGATTTTAAACTATGAGGACCATACAAAATGAGTCCAGAATATACCCGAGTCTGTTGCAAGAGAACTTTACAAAATGTGTTCTGTGTGTTTCTGAAAGTGTAGCACTTCCTCTGACTTTCACCGTATGGTTTCATAGTCCATGGCATAGAGGTAAATTTTAATTCAGCAGAAAAACATTCAGCTTTTTAACTGCCACAAATGCTAATGAGAATCTTTTGGATAAAACTCTTCCCACTAATCTGAAAGTTTACATTTAAAAGTCAAAGTGATCCCGTGGCATTTGAAGGCAATGAAATATGTTCTCAGGGCACTATTTATTCAGCCAAAGAAGATCTAGTTGTTGAGACTCAAAAGTCCTCCCAATTACATTTATTATGATTTATATAGAACAGAAAACTACACTGGCTGTTAAAATAGCAAGAACCCAGCCAGATTCTCCTGCACTTTACCATGGAAATAACCATAAAAGCAAACTGAGACAAAAAAAAAAAAAAAAAAAAGACTGATTCAGAAGTAAGATTCTAATCCTGGGTGAGATAATAGGTGTGGTTTGCACCAGTTCCTGCACTCTAAGTTTGTTTCTACCATGAAGCAATGGCAAGCATATATATATACATATCCATACATATATAAATATATAAGAAAGAAGACAAGAAACTCGTGCACATCCCAGTGGTATTGCACACATACAAGCAAAAAAATAGAATATGTGGAGACCATATAAAATGCGTTTGAGATTTTGGGGTATGTTTTTATCAAAAGCATTAGCTGATTCTCCAAAACAGTCTGAGAAACACTGTTGTAGAGCCAAGGGTGACACACAAGTCTTCTTACTCTCAGGAGCTGAATGTCTCCTGTAACTCAAAACTCTGTGGCCACTTACCTGGTTCTGACGGATTTTTGAAAATTGGCCTCAGAAGAGTTGTGAAAGGCCAGTAATTGTTTGCTCTTCAGAGAAACAGTTATTTTATGACAGGTAGCTCCCATTTGGTGTCATTCAGTTCACAGCAACCCTCCTATCACAAGCTGGCTGGTCCAAAAGGATTGGAATGAGAAATGCAATAGCATATTTTCTATGACTTTTTCGTAACACTCTCCTACAGAGTCTGTCCAGGCACAGATTTAATGTTGTTTTCTTCATATAGCTGCAGCAGCAAATTGATTTCTGCCTTTCACAACTGTTATGAAAGTTACAAAAATATAATTCTCTTAAAAAGACCCCATCAACATCTGTATTGTATGGCCAGCTGCCATATTAAAAATGGAAACATTTTCTGAAGAAGCAAGAAAGAAAAGTAGATAATTGGATTTTCTTCTGCTTGTCAGGAACATATCTCTCAACACCAGGCACTGAATGGAAGAGATACCACTGCTTAGCAAGACATGGTAATTTGACAGCTGACCTAAAAGGCCATTTGACTGTGAACAATAGGTATCTGTTAAGGATTTATCACTGCTCCTGATTATATTACCAAAGCCTTGCTTAGAAAAAGTCACAAACTTTCAGCAGGAGCAAGCACCTCCTTCTGTTGTCTGGATTTACATTCATGTAGCTTCACCAGCCTTAGAATTCTCCCTGATTTATAGTAGTAAGAGATAGGAATCAAGCCAAAGATTTCTTAAGTTAAATACTTGCCCCATCACATGGCCATTTCAAATTGAATATAAGAAAACCCAATATGTTCTGCTTGGGCATAAATACAGATTAAGGACAATCCAGTACTTGTTCTTGTTGAAAACTGACACAAAGGAAGATGAGCTGCAATAACTGGAGGCCTAAGATAAAAGATGGTAGACAGTGCTGAAAATTGTTCCTTCATTAGCCAGACAAAGTAGACGTGGAAGAAATCTTGTTCTATCTACTAGCATTCTTGTTCTAATGGAACAGATCCTTTTGCTAAATTTTGGATATCTAAACAAATTTCCTGGTTCAAAAAGCAGTGTCCATTCTCCAATAACCTTGTAAAAAAGATGGAGATGAGGTACTTGAAATAATTTTTTTTTCCATTTTTTGTACACTGCTCATTTAAAAAATAGAAAATTTTTAATTTTCTTTTTAATAGTCTCTTTAATGCTTTTTGTGAGAGCATTGATTCTGAAATGCGTTGCTTTCTTGTTTCATATTTCCTCTTATTCTTTCCCATATTTTTATCCTATACTTCTTTCTTTTCTGTCTCTGTCTCACTCCCCAGACCTACCCTCACATCCCTTTTTTTTTTTTTGGTCAGTTGGAGTCACAGTTGGCACAGGAAAAGAAGGAAAGAAGGTGAAGGAAAATGAAAAGAATGAGAAAAGGAAAATGGAAAAGAAGGAAAAAGCTAATATATGAGACAACGTTATAGTGTAAGTTGTTAGGGGAAAAAAAAAAAGATCTTTTTAAATAAAATACCTATTATTCTGAAAAGATTGGTCAGCTGTATTTTCCAGGGTCATTTAAGGCTAGTTTATTTGCCACATATGTCACTATTATGGGTATCAAACTACCAACTGCAAAGGGCAGTAAGTGCTAGATTAGGGAAACAGGGAAGATCTGACATTCGCTGGCAGCTGGCTAGGCTATGGCCCCATTCCCTTCTTGGCAGTATATCCCACACTAAGCCCACTACACCATGCAAGAGGATTGCCAGCTTCTGACAATTGTCATAACCGTGACAACTATATTGAAGTCAGCAGCCGCAAGGAACCAAAGGTAGCTGAAGCCAGCAGCCAAGAGGAAGTGTCCTGGCTGCCCGGGTACCTGAGCATCAGCCGGAGTGGATTATGCCATTTGCATTCAGACTGCACAAAAGCAAAGTACTCCAAATGTCTCCTTTCCAAAGCGACCAGCTACTTCTCGAGAGCCCATGCTGAGACTTTCGCAGGAAATCTGAGAGTCGTGTCACTTCTCTCTTTCCTCCCTTGTGCAGTTCCCTGCAAAGGCATAAACTATTAAACATAATATGAATATTAAATATTAAACTATTAAATAACATTAAGCACATCACATTATTTGCACTGAAAATGTATTCCTGCTATTGATTACTTAGAAAAGCTCTTCCATTTAAGAATGCCATGGCCACTCCAGCCACCTTCTTCTGGCTGCCAGGATTTGTTAGCTCTTCTTACAAGGCAGCGACTGTGTTTTCTCCAGTTTTACTTAGAATTCGTATCTTCAGTACTGCAAGTTATTTGTATGACAAGTTTGTTCAAGTGAATTTTATTTGTGACTGAAGTGCTGAAAATGAACTCACAGATGTTTGGAAAATTAAACTTGATCTCTCAAGCCTGTGGAACATCATACTTCATATGACAACTCCTTGCCATGCAAGCTCCAGCTACTGAAGATGTGAAAGCAGAAGTAACATCAACTAATTTAACACAATTCTTTCATTAAAAAGTGAATGTTTATCATCAGTTTGTTTATTAACATCTACCATTATCTCACTTATTTTGTCTCTATGGCATGTGCATACACAGCTGACATCAGCATTCATGGCAAATGGCAGTGAAGGCAAGTATCCACAAGATGAACATCAAACTGAGTAGATACAGATGCAGAACATCAACTCTCTATTTCTGAAGTGGAGAGTCTCCATTTTAAAACAAGAACCAATCAGAATGGTAAAAAATCAAAGGGCTGGATTAACTAAATGCTGCAGTTTTTATCAAATGATTCAGTTTTTATCAAAGTCAGTGTTTTGTATTTGCAAAGCTACCCCTTTTTCACAGTGTGCTTATCCGTATTTCTCTTGAACACTACTACTTAGACTTCATTGGCGATACAACTGAATAGTCAGGGTTAGGGATACCAGCAAACATTTTCTTCAGAAGAACTACATAAAGCAGTATTGGATCAGTAACAGTAGAAATGATATCACAGCAGTAACTGTAAAAAGTTTCTTTTATTGTTCTAGAACAAAGCATATTTGAGACCACGTGCTTCTATCCAGCTTTACTAAATTTATCTTTCCAATACAAAAGACTTCAGAATGTCCCTTGTCTCCTTAATTTTACATGCTAGTATCATGAATGTTTTATATTGATCCTTTACAAATGCACATCAGTAGGTTGTTTTTATACATAAGTCTCATGATGAAAACCATTGTCAACTTGCAGTCCACTGAAGTCAGTGTAAAAAGTCCAAAAAATTTCAGTGGACACTGCATCATATCCTAAATCCCGATAACTTTCCACAATAGCTATGAAAGCACTTGAAAACCAATTCAACCTATCAAGACTAAAGGAGCTAACAGGCCACTTTCCCACAATTTCTATTTTCAGTTTATACAGTTGTGGGAGGTCATGGGATAGACTTGACACTTGGCATTTTCTTTTCCTTCTCTGTGTCTTTGCAGAATTACTTCTGACACCCTCAGGCTGTCGCCGAGGTGTATATGGAGGGCAGAACAGAATAAATGCACAGGAAAAAAAGAAAGGTAATTCCAGCAGACGACAGACTCCTGTTAGTCTGTCAGAAGAATTTGTGTGTTGGATGTTTTTGCCACCATTCCTGTCAGTTTCAGGTTGGCATCTTGGGAGTTTACAGAAGTCCTTGTCAAAATAATACAAGCAGAATTATAGAAAGAAATGAAGGAGACATCACAAAAAGAGAGACTTAAGTTTAATTGCAAAACTGTGCTTTTCCATTTAGAGATTTTTTTCTGCCAGCCAGTTGCAAGGTGACACTTGACTCTTGTAGGTGTCCTTTACCACAGCCAGATTACAGAAACAGAGGAAACTGAGGGAGGTGAATTTCAAAGCCACAAAACAGGAAGAATTGAGCCCTTTCTCTGTGCAGGGAAATTACTTTTCTTTGGAAAATTTTCCCCACAAGGATACAGTCCAGTTAGGACTTTTTTTTCAGTTGTCTGAGTAAGTCTGGGAAAGATCCTCTGCCCCCCAGGAATGTCGTTTTGTTCATATGTTTAAAACTACAAATTACAAGCATATTGGTCAGAGGTGGTAATCGTCTTAAAGAACCAGAAGGGCATAACTACCCATGAGGAGGAAGGTACAAAAGGGCCCTAAAAAAAGGATGAAGAGGTTTTTAGAACAGGAAATAAAATGTGGGCTGAGAGCAGAAGAAATACTTCCTGACAAACAGCAAAATGGCAGGCTCTCTGAAAACCTAGAGACAGTCTTGGACAAGACAAAAAGAAATCAAAGACAGTTTTTCAATCATATCAGTTTCTAGACTGTATTTTAAAGTTAGGCTGTTTGTTTTGTTTGCTGTTTATGGTGCTCATCTGTGAGTATCCATTAGTCATTAGTTCTTACACTGCCATTCATGAAAACATTGTCCTCCCCTCTGTACTTACATAGCATCCATGTACTAATGGGCTGTATAGAAAAATATTGCTATAAAATTCATCCCTGTAGATTTCACCTATCTTTTCATGCAGATGATCACTTAGAAAGAAGGAGACCTAAAACCCAGATAGCTCTCTGCAGGCTGTCAGCAATTATTCCATTAATCATCAATAGTCCTTGGATTATCTTTTGTAGATCACCAATGTCAATGCTTTGTTTGCCTCTGGTTTCTGCAGTTTGAGAGCAAAAACTGTACCCATATCCCTCTTGGCAGTGATATGATAAATAAGTTTTCATTTACTTAAGTAGAAAAGAAAATCTTTACAATTTGGACTTTTATTTTGATTATCTCTTTGGCTCTCATCCTATATGATGCATGGAATCTTCCTCCCTTTTCCTATTAGTGCAAGTAATTGTTATGCAAGTCCCAGTACGCAAACAGTGTAGGTTATCCCAAGCTCCAGAACAATTGGCAGGGAGCAAGAGAATGAATGAAAACTGTAACATCCTCCATTTATATAGGACCCTTGGAATTTTCTCCATAAGCACTATTTTAAATGTGGTATACATTGCAAGAGCAAGAGGCTGACACAGTCCATAATCATGATTCTTGACTCTGTACTCAAGGTAAATGGGAGACAACAAACTCTCATGAAACCAGAAGAGGATGAATGCATGGTGTATTGTTGCAACACCACCCCACATTCTTCCAAAATATTTGTCTCAAACTAGTCAATGGAGCTTTAAAGTGGATTTACTTCAGTTCTTTTGCCAACAACACTGGGAACACACATTCTGTGATTCTGATCAATCTGAGCCATGTTCATCCGTTTGCAGTTGTAACCCCCTAGGATATGTACCATAGTATATAACATTTTACGTGGTCGAAGTGACTCAAGAATACTATACTAGACAGCATAGCAGTGCAAGAACACAGAGAAAGTAAGCCATATGCATAGTGGTATAGTTATTTTTTATCAGTGCACAAGTAGCATTTCATCTGGAATCAAATCCTTCTGGCGGCAGAGGTCTGAGGTCCCCTCTCACTTACTTCTTGCCAATATCAGTCAGTTTGCCAAAATCAGGATATTGACATCCCCGAAATACCACTATAAGACAGGAAGGAAATTGTTGACCTTCTAGTTACTAGGAATGGCATGGTACACATTGTCTCTGTCTACATTCCCATTTTAAATGTCTGTGACTTGTTAGGGAGTTGTACACAGGTCATTAGCTGTCTTCCTCTAGAAAGGGCAAGAAAGGTTACAGCATATTACACTGCAAGTAACTTTACATTAAAATACTTGTCATTACTAGCAAAGCAGAATTTCTGTTTGGGTAAGTTTTACTGCATCTGCCAGAACTGGGGTCTGGCGGACATCAGACGTCTGCTACCAAGACACCTTACAATTTGTAAAAAGAAACACGGCAGTTCAGTTCAGCTATGCAGTATGGAAATAAATGGTAATATAGACAGGAAGCATAAAGTGCAAGGGACTGTGGTGGTTTTACCAAGCTAAACAGCCGACCTCCACCACAACCGCTCGCTCACTCCCCCTCCTCAAAGAAACAGGGGGAGAAAATATGATGGACCAGGGCTTAAGGGTTGAGATAAGGACAAGCAGGTTACTCACTAATTATCGTCACGGGCAAAACAGACTCAACATAGGGAGATTAGTATAATTTATTACTATAACTAGCAAACTAGAGCAGTGAGAAACTAAAAGCAAACTAAAAACACCTTCCCCCCATCCACCCTCTTCTACCTCCTCCCCCCGAGCGGCGCAGGGGAACGGGGAATGGGGGCTGCGGTCAGTCCATATCGCTTCGTCTCTGCCGCTCCTTCATGGTCGCTCTCTGTTCCCCTGCTCCAATGTGGGGTCCCTCCCACGGGATGCCGTCCTTCCCGAACGGGTCCTGCGTGGGCTTCCCACAGGCTGCAGCTCTTCAAGAGCTGCTCCAATATGGGTCCGTACCACGGGGTCCATCCTTCAGGAGCAAACTGCTCCAGCATGGGTCCCCCACGGGTGGCAGCTCCCACCGGATCACCTGCTCCTCCGTGGGCTCCTCCACGGGCTGCAGCGTGGAGATCTGCTCCATGTGGTACCCCATGGGCTGCAGGGGGACAGCCTGCTCCACCATGGTCCTCACCACAGGCCGCAGGGGAACTTCTGCTCCGGCGCCTGGAGCACTTCCTGCCCTCCTTCTTCCCTGACCTTGGTGTCTGCAGGGCTGTTCCTCACTCCTCTCTCTCCCAGCTGCTGTTGCGCAGCAGTTTTTTTCCCTTTCTTAAATCTGCTCTCCCAGAGGCGCAAACAACATTGCTCATTGATTCAGGTATGGCCAGCGGTGCGTCCCTTTTGGAGCTGGCTGGAGCTGGCTCTTATCTGACATGGGGCAGCTTCTGGAATCTTCTCACAGAAGCCACCCCTGTGGCCCCCCTGCTACCAAACCTTTACCACGTAAACCCAATACAGGGACAAGTGTATAAAACAGAGTTGACAAAGATGATGTTAAAAGCCCTTCAAGGGGGGGTTGGGGCTTCTCTTTTTGCAGGCAATAGCATAGCACAGTGATATAGCCAGCAGTGGTACTTGAACAGAGAAAGAATAATTCACCAAAACCTCTTCATTAACATGAATAAACACATTTATATGAATTGTGACAATTAATACAGAAATGTTTATATAATGGTCCGATAAAGAAAACTGACTGCATGACATCAACATCATAGTTAATTCAAGTTTATTCATTGCACTCAGATGTTCAAGAAACTAGATGTCTCATCACCCTTTTTAAGTATTTAAGAATATAAGCCAATATATTTTTAAAGTATGTAAGCCCATTTAAGTATCTGCATCTAGCTTGGACAACGACCCTGACTTTTTTCTCAAACTAAGCATATTTGATAAAGATTTTTGGCCACTTCCTTTATCAAGATGATACAGATGTACCTTACTAGTAATATATCTCTTATTAACTCACTTTTAAAATTTGTAGAGAAGATACTAAATTTATTTTTACTGTTCACAAGTGGACAAACTGTAATTTCAGTATTTTTCAGGTTTTCCAGCAGTCTAGTCTACATGGGTGAGCACAAAGATGGATGTAATCTTCAACCCATGAAAGCCTACAGGCTGAAGAGAGACAGTTTAAAATGTGCTAATATGCACAATATTGCAATAAGAGTTATTGATGTGCAACAAAAGCACTTCTCTAATAAAGTTGAACGGTGTTGGAACCAGAGAGATCTTGTTCCTCAGGTTAAAGGGTAAGCAAAGAACCCAAGGCTGTCTGTGTGTATTGGGTTTACGTGGTAAAGGTTTGGTAGCAGGGGGGCCACAGGGGTGGCTTCTGTGAGAAGATTCCAGAAGCTGCCCCATGTCAGATAAGAGCCAGCTCCAGCCAGCTCCAAAAAGGACGCACCACTGGCCATACCTGAATCAATGAGCGATGTTGTTTGCGCCTCTGGGAGAGCAGATTTAAGAAAGGGAAAAAAACTGCTGCGCAACAGCAGCTGGGAGAGAGAGGAGTGAGGAACAGCCCTGCAGACACCAAGGTCAGGGAAGAAGGAGGGCAGGAGGTGCTCCAGGCACCAGAGCAGAAGTTCCCCGGCAGCCCATAGGGAGGCCCATGGTGGAGCAGGCTGTCCCCCTGCAGCCTGTGGGGTACCACATGGAGCAGATCTCCACGCTGCAGCCCGTGGAG
>VXAL01006004.1:374929-390455 GCA_013399475.1 Chauna torquata | reverse complement strand
GAAGGAGCGGCAGAGACGCAGCGATATGGGCTGACCGCAGCCCCCATTCCCCGTTCCCCTGCGCCGCTCGGGGGGAGGAGGTAGAAGAGGGTTGGGGGGGGGAAGGTGTTTTTAGTTTGCTTTTAGTTTCTCACTGCTCTAGTTTGCTAGTGATAATAATAAATTATGTTAATCTCCCCATGTTGAGTCTGTTTTGCCCGTGACGATAATTAGTGAGTAACCTGCTTGTCCTTATCTCAACCTTTGAGCCCTTGCCCATCATATTTTCTCCCCCTGTTTCGTTGAGGAGGGGGAGTGAGAGAGCAGTTGTGGTGGAGTTCCGCTGTTCAGCTGGGTAAAACCACTACACTGTGTCTAGCCATGTATATATACCCCAAGGATTATGGAGAAGATGATGGGATGCAGTCTTTAGGAAGGACAGGTTGGGTACAAGGAGGTGGAGTTGCCCTTTACATAAGAGCAGCAGGAATGCACGGAGCTGTGCCTACGGAGGGGTGATGAGCCAGCTGACAGCTTATGAGTCAGGATTGGTAGACAGACCAGCATGGGTGAGGTTGTGGAGGGTGTCTGCTACAAACCTGTATCAGTAAGAGTGATTAGGAAGAAGCAGCCTTCTTCTAACAACTGGAATAAGCATCACGTTTGCAGGCCCTGGTCCTCATGGGGGATTTTAAGTACCCTGATGTCTGGCAGAAGGACAACACAGCAGGACACAAGCAATCCAGGAGTGTTCTGGAGTGCATTGATGACAACTTGCTAATACCGGTGACTGAGGACATGATGAGGGGAGACCACTCTGCTGAACCTCATGTCTATAAAGAGAAAGAACTGATCAGGGATGTGAAGGTCAGGAGCAGCCTTGGCTGCAGTGAAGATGAGATGGCAACCATGAGATGGCAGAGTTCAGGATGCTGAGAGGAGGAAACAAGGGAAAAAGTAGGATCACAGTTCTGGATTTCAGGAGAGCAAATTCTGCCTTGTTCAGGTACTTGCTTGGAAGACCCCCATGGCATATGGAAAGAAAGCAAATGTCACTTCTTTCTTCAAGTAGAGCTAGAACGAGGATTCAGGGAACTAAAGGCTCATCAGCCTCACCTCAACCCTTGGAGCAACTAGTCCTGGAAACCACTTCCAAAGATATTAAGGACAAGAAGGTGACTTGGAGTCGTCAGCATGGATTTATGAAGGGGAAATCATTCTTGATCAACACTATTGTGTTCTACAGTGAGATGACTGGCTTGGCAGTGGATGTTTTTATCTCAACTTTGGTAAGACTTTCAAAACCATCTCTCATAACAACCTCACAGATGAACTGATGAACTACAGCCTAGGTGAATGAAGAGTGAAGTGAACTGAAAAGTTGCTGAACTGACAGACTCAAAAGGCTGTGATCATTAACACTAAACTCAGCTGGCAGCAGACCAGTGGTGTACACCAGGAGCATTATTGGATCCTGTACTGCTTAACATCTTCGTTAGTGACCTAGATGATGGGACAGGGTGTACCCTCTGTCAGGATGTGACAAAAGGAAATGGGCACAGATTGTTATAGAGGAAATTCCATTTAAATGTAAGAAAAAGCTTTTTCACTCTGAGTGTGATCAAACACAGGAGCAGGTTGCCCAGAGAGGTGATGGAGTCTCTGTCCTTGGAGTTACTGTAAACCCAGGTAGCTGGATGTGGCCCTGAGCAATGTGGTCTGGCTGGCCCTGCTCTGAGCCAGAGGTCTGGACTAGTTGATCTCCAGAAATCCCTTCCAACCTCAATTATTCTGTAATTCTATGTTCTTTGTTTGGCCTTAGGATCATATTTCTCCCAAGTTCTCTTTTCTATAAAATCCTGGAAACTATCTAAAACACAACATTCACTGTTCCAGTCTTGTCTTGAAAATTACAGGAATAATTCTCAGGGGTTATTTCAACTTTGGTAAAATGTAGTTTAATCTTTCAATGAAAGTATATCTCATAGCTCTGTCAGAATAGTTGTAGTCAAATATATTGTTTTAACAACTCCAATACAGAACTTCCAAAAAACCAAATATGACCAGAGAATAAAATCAGACAGTAATCAACAATTCTAAAGGATTGAAGGAAATAAAGACATCATCTAATCCAGTCTGAAATCTCATTATGTTAGGAAATCTCAGAAGATACTCAAATATCATTAAAAGTGAGATAGCTTGCTTGCTGAAATCTACAGATCATATTCTCTCAGACACAGTTTTTATTCTTGTTCATGTGATTCTAGTAGGGAAGTATAATTTCTACCTATGATTATTCTCACGTTGCCCAGAGACACTATTTTAGTGAGCATAAAATTGGAGACATTCTTTACATACTACTGAGAGAGCAAACTTTCATTAGTTCAATCTTATTTCCCTGTAGGTTACCCTCAGTCTGCATCCATCTCTCCACCCAGTGAGATTTAATATTCCAGCTTTTGCAACGTCTGTATTATACAACGATGACCCCATGCTTTTACGGTAACCTGGTTCATTCTTTTCTATCTTTTCCTGCTCCTCTGAGTTGATATTTGTCTCTAGAGGAAATGAAACTTGAACATTAACTTTCCTGAAGGCAAGTGCTTTTTTACACATTTTTTAACTGATCACAAGGGTAGTTTTATAACTTACACATTCCGAGAATGTAATCACTATCCCCCTCTGAGAGTCATATCTACTGTTTCAAAGAGAAAATCAAATACTTGCAGGGACACCAGTGCAACAGCTGCCCCTTCTCTCCCCAGCCTTCCTGTCAAGGAAAAGATACAAGCAGGTACTTCAAGCATTTTAAAATCAATGGAACTTGTGTTCTTGGATCAGTTGGGTGCTTATAAAAAGTTATGTCTGAGAGAGCTGAGCACAAGACTGGAGAAAATTGTATGCTATGGTCAAGGAAGTTCAAAAATCCAGGATCTCATGGAGCGTTAATGCTCTCAGTTCAGATGTAGTTTCTACCTCACCCCTTCCCTCTCCAAATCTGCAACATTCCTATGGCGCTACTGAAGTCTTCAGAGACGTCCTGTAAAGTATCAGTCCCTGATAATAAAAATAAAATAAAAATAAAAATAAATTTCTCTTCAAAGGATTGGCTCCCACATTAGGCTGCCTGCAACAAGTCACCCTTCTACATACAGACTGCCTCTGCTGATTGTCTAGAATCATGTCCTATTGCAGTTAATGGCAAAACACTCTCTGACTAAAACACAGCCTAAGGGAGGATCACACCTATTTAAAAAAGAAACAAATGTGCTTTGTTGAGAAATGACAAAAAAGAAAAAAGGAATATTATTGCTGTAGTGCTTTGTACCCTTTCTATTGCTTGTAAAATGTCCAAAGACTTCTAGAGTTTTTGCAATTATTGGAGGAGAAGACAGGAAATAAAAATGCATTGCTTAGAAAGAGCAATTTTTTCTTTACCTTTATAAATAAACCTTCTGTATCTTTTGACACCTGCAAGCACACTTCAATATTTAATGTGTCCTGTTAAGCTTTGATATGCATGAAACACACCAAATAAAGAAGCTAAGAAGATAAATACAGGTAGCAATCAATATTATTATTTTATTCTCTAAGATTTTAATTTTAAATATTGACAAAGTGTAAGGATAGTTTTTAAATATTGTACAAGCAATGATATATCCAAAATACATGGTACAAGAAGGCATTATACATGCATAATTAGAAAACACAAAAAAATACATTCTGCTGATTAGAGAGAAAATATGGGATTCAATTTGCTTAGACTTAGCCATTTAGAAATTAAATATCTTGCCTAGGATAACAGTCTAATTACTGAAAAAAGAGAACCATCTCTGCAGTCAATTCGCCCACACTGGTCTGAGATGGATGTCCAGGACTGATCACCTTTTGGAGAATGTTCTCTCTCTGTGCTTTTCCTGATGGTAAGGAGCATAACTAGCTTAGGTCAGATACTGACCTTTTAAATTAGCTTGCATTAGGCGAAATGAATCATGCTTCACAAGGTCTCACCTTTCCCAGGGTTTTCATAGTTCTCTGTGTGATAGCCATTGTGTATGTAACTACAAACATGAAGGCCAAATGGAAATATCTTTTTTTGTGGGATTGCTCCCAAAGATTGACTTGGATCTCCATCAAAGTCAGTGGAAAGAGACTACTGACTCTGAGATCATAGTCACTGGCCTGTTCTTTGGATCAGCTCCACCACGAGCAGCAGCCTCAGGCTCTGAACCTTACCTCTGTACACCCACCCAGGTTCATTTCACATCCTCTACTTTCCGCAACTATCAAAGTAGCTGCCAGATTTTTTCATTCCGGATTATGAATATTGTACATTTTGCCTCATTAATGGCCAGACAAAAATATTTTAAAATCCGTATCCTTACTGACTCTTCGAGGCATTGTGAACTAAAATGATTTTTGCTCCTAGCAAGTGCTTCTTTGATCACTCCAGAAAAACATATAGTAGAGGTAATTGTGGACAAGCAAGTTCCCTTTACTTGAGAAAATCTGCTTATCTGTGTCTCAGAAAAGGGAAGCTGACTGAGTTGCTTTTACAGCAGCAAAACTAATGACTCTTCCCTGAGGCTGCAGCTGAAATAGCACGCATTAAGCCAAAGTGGATCTGCCCAGCCTTGCTTTGGGTAATGCTGGACCCTGGAAACAGGGCTTGGTCTTTAAGTGCTAGTCTTTAAGCATGGTAAGTTCCTAAACTCTTTTATCTTACTTTAGAGACTCATTTTGTCATAGCTAGTCCTTGGTAGTCCTGCAAGTTATTAAATGAGACCCTCCAAGCTCAGAAGTGATTCGGATCAGCCAGCCCCAAGGTCAGTATGTCAGCAGCCTTTTCTGTGTTGAATTCCCTAGATTTCACTGAAAACTTAGCACGTCCATCAGCTTGGTTTTAAAAGAAGTGCTCCAAGGTACTTTCCTTTGGCTGTTTCAGTCTGATCCAATACATTCACCAGCTTTTGCTCTTACTGCAGTTTTGTGTTTCATTCTTAAAGAAAGAGAGTCACCTTGCTCAGACACTGATTTTTGTTTGTCACCATCAGCCAGGCTGATGTTCTGAGCTTCTCAGAAAACTTCAGCTTCTCAGTGCAAAAGTCAATGTAAGAAGTGGTGCCCTCAGACTGGCAGCAGCTTAATGGTTTTTGTAGGTTTTGGTAGACACCTCTTGCAAAGGAGAACCTGAAGAGGAACAGTGAATATGCTTTGCAGACAGATTTGGAAAAAATAATTCTAACTAATCCAAATGCATTCCAAATACCTCAAAATCATATCATTCCAGGAAAAAGGACAGAATAAGATACCTTCAGGTAAACTTAAAACCAAGCTGTGGAGGCTTGAACAGGGTAAATGCAAGCAGCTGTAAATGTAAATCCAGATGAGAGATGGTAAATAAGCTACACTTTTAAGGGGCTGTCTGTAAAGAAGAGTAGTGTAAACCTGATCTACAAGAAAAGACGTAGTACAGCACACAATTTTGTCTAGAGCAAAAATGAAATAGACAAAGATATTGTGGAGATATAATGGAGAATTGATTCCCTACCTCATTTGTTGCCTGGTATTCTGTCATTATAGAGAAAATTAGCGAGAACTTCAAAAATAACAGAAAAGTTAATTAGTTAAGCTGTTCATGTGTATGTCATACATAAATATACCCAATATCACTTGTATTTCATCATTTCTAGTAGCTTCAGTAACACAAAAGACAGTAATTAGAAGGCTGCTTCACTGTACTTCCTTCTGAAGCATTATATGGAAACACAAGTGATTTAAAAATGGACGTTACGAATGAATTTTTAGGCTTTTTCTTTACCACATAGTCCATGAATCCTGAAGGTGACAAATGCCTAAAGTAATGTGCTACAAAAGGAGAGCATTTGCATATGACATTTTTTTTCACAATACTGTATATGAACTGGGAGAGCTTGGAATTGCTCCAGTAGAGCAAAACAGCAAAATAGCTTATGAATCATTTCTTTCATCTAGAAAAAGATTCATGTTCTTCAGTTTCTTAATCCAGCATTCTCAATCAAAATCATAATACCAAAGATATCCAGGTCTGTAGAGATAAATTTCCTTCCAAAGCAAAGGATAAATCTGGAAAAAGAGAATCGATGCTGCATGTCTGTCTTTTTCCCCACCAGGCCAGATAGTGGAGGAAAGCACAGAATTTAAGAGCATATTAAATTACAGTGGATCTCTTTGTCTTACTCCAATGATATATTATGAAAAAATCATGACCTCCATTTGAAATTTGATTATAGGAAAACAGACACTTAGAGAAAGCAGCTTGTTAGAAGAGGTAGCAACTAAACACTGAGTAGGCTGATATTTTTGTAGATTAAAAATGTGTCTTTTTCACTTTTTTTCCATTACAAAATGGAATCCAAAATATTTAGGAAAAAAATCCATATTTTTAACATACTTCATGAATGCTAAGGTACATTTCTATCAGGAAAAGTAGTTTTTACAAAATGACCCAAAGTCATTTGTCAGTAATTTTGAAAATGTTGCAATGTCCACAGTAATGCTATCAATGTAAGCACATTATTTTTTCTGAGTGCTAATATATGTGTCAAGACCTTGTTCAAAATCATAATTTATATTTAGGATTTCATGTGAAATGTGATTTTCCTGAACAATTTTGCATATTGTTACTGTAAGCAATGTTTTGGTTTTACGTAGGGAAACTTTTCCACACAGCTAGGGTTTTGCATCTCACAAAGATATCAATAGGAGACGTTCTTGTACATCTATAGGGATCAAAATACTGATCTTTGAGATTTTTCTGGAAAGCCTCTGGAAGATTATAAAGTGAAATGAGCACTGTGACATGTTCAACTTGCATCCCCTTTTGCATTTCCTAAAGAGCAGTGATTGCTTGACATTTTCTTATCTTTATTGTGTCTCAGTCATAAAGCCTCAGTTAAATTATGGTTTGAGATGTTAGTATGTTAATTGCTTGAACATCAGCTTTTAAATATACTATGACAGCTTCTGAATAGCACAAACTATGTATGTGTACTAATGCACTTTTTCTCAAATTCTTGTATTCTTCTAATCTTGCCAATGTCTTTAAACAAAAAAAAAAAAAAAGAAAGAAAAGGTTTATTTTAAGGTTTATTTTTAGAGAGAACATGTTCTTCTACAGGTTCTGCTTGCTGAGGAAGGTATTGACATCAATGGAGCTTGGAGTCTTTTCAGTTCCAAAGCAGCTTTATTAGAGAGATTTTAGAAATCATATTTGCAACTCTCTGGGTTAAAGTTGCATTCATTACAAAAGAAAGGTCTGTGTACTTACTTACAGAGCTCTTAGCAAACTCAGGCAATGTGCACAGGGGGTTAATTGAACTTTGCTTTTATATCTGTGCTGAATAGCTTCTAACCCTATCAATGTTGTGTGTATTCTACAGTCTAAAACAACCTGTGGGTATTTCACCACAAGCGTTGCTGCAGTGAATTGCCTTGTCTTGTCCTTCCTTGTCACCTTCCTCTGCGTAAATCTACGATCTCTCTCCCTCTCTTCCACCTATGTAAATCTTCCACTCTTCTCTTCTTCTTTCTCACATTACAACTGCTGCCAAAAGCAGCAAGCTGTTTCACACAGAGAAGGAATACATAAAATAAGAATTCTTGCTTGTCCAGATATCCTACGGCTTTAGCTCTTGGACAAAGGCAAGAATTACCCTCTTGAAACCCACCATCTCCATGTAAGCTCAATTTTGGAGGAGGAAAGAAAAACCTTTTTCCTTGTACTTGGTGGAAGAGAAGTAAAAGAATTATCTCTCCCTGCTGCACATGCACAAATATTAGACTGGGACAGAAGATAACATCTTTAACATCTAGTGGTCAAAGTAAGACACCTGGGACAAAACAACCACACTGATACAAACACAGTATGATTTACTACTGCTATGTAGGTAACAGATCTTGGGTCATGCTATGGCACTGTGAATATTTCATCCTTGTTCAACAACAGGCAAAAAATCCACAAAGGATTACAACAAAGGTAATGAGAAGTGTGGAATGGCTATTTAGAGGGAGAGTTTAAGAAAAGAGACCGCATAGACCAGGATTATTTGTCTTGGAAAAGAGGAAAATGAAGGAAAGCCTAAATTCAAGGTTTGAACAACTGGAAAGACAACTATTATATCTTTCAACACTACAGACAAGAACACACAATCTACTGGTTAGACAATGGTTGCACTCCACACATAACTAAACTGGGAAAATCACTCCCAGTGTCAAAATTATTAATAGGTTCAAAAGTAGACAAATAATGGAGGGTTAAGTTAATTTGTAGTTATTAAACTCATGGCCTTAATAAAACCTGAAGAAAACCCTAAGCCACAAACTGCTGGGAACTGGAAGAAGACCAAGGGAAGGAACGCTGCACGTTTGCTCAGCTCCACAGCATCTGCTACAAAGCGTTGCAGGAGGCAGGATTCACAGCTGGATGGAGCTTTGATCTAACGGAGCAGGGCAAGTATTGCACTCTTATGATAACCCATAACTGACAAAGTGCTTCTGCTGAGACTTGTTTAAATTCAAAACAGTATGTAAAGTGGCCACCTGCTTCCCTTTTCACCATAACGGTTCTGGTGACAATTGGAAGGTTCAAAATGAGCCAGATTATGTTTTATGCTTTTCCCCGGAGGCCTTTCCTTCTCAGCCCAATAGTAGTCTGCAGCCTATTATGATGTTCCCATCTGTCTTTAGTCATCATGCAGCCAAGCTTTTTGTATTTAGCTCCTTAACCTTTCCTCATGAATCAATTTCTCCAACTTGGTAATCAAGACTGTCTGACAGGGAGGGAAAGTAAATCTTGGATTTGGAAATAGGGCTTCACACAGCAACTAATGCAAGAAGAGATGTAGAATTTCTCTGGGTCTCTTATGCGACCTTTTTTTGGATAAATGTGCATGTTTACAGGGGGAAACAATGACGCAAAAAGGATTGACTATGTTTGGAAACTGGATAGGAAAGACCATTGAAAAGTTTATCAGCAAAAGGTAGAAAAAAACAGATGTGCTTTGTTCTTTCCTGGGAGATTACTAAAAAGCGTTGGAGTCCATCCCTTCACTCCTTCCTTCCTTCCTTCCTTCCTTCCTCCCGTGTCTCCCTCACCCCTCCTTGTTTGTACTGTGGCTAGGCCATGGCTTTGAGCCAGGAGCTCAGGAGTTCTTTGAACCTCTAGAGATTCATGCCCTAATAGGCAAATGTAATGAGGAGGAGACAGTAAAAAACATTGGTTATTCAGAAGAAACTACATATATTTCAGGATGTTTCTTTCAAGACGGTCTTTTACAAATCTTTGTCAATTCCCCTAAAGAAATTATATGTCACTGGGAAGAATGTAAATCAAGCTGTGCCCCATATTTGGAAATTTTCTTCTTTGTGGTCAGTGAAAAGGATTTTTTGGTTGCTGATTCAAACTAGACTTAGACGGCTGTTGCGATAGAGAATTTCTGTGGAGCATAGCCCGCAAAAACTGCATTTTATGATGAACAAGAACCTCTACATACCGCGTTATCAGCATTTGAAGTGCATTTACAAATATCTTTGATAGCATTCTTTTTCATGCTGTGTGGATTCCTGACAATTTAACAATAATAAATTAGAAACAGTATCAATAGTTTTGTTAAAAGTATGGAAATGTTGATTCTTATACCATATACTTTTTTAGAAAGGTGTTATATACCTGGGAATATATTTTGCCAGTTAATTTTGTTTTTGTTTTGTTTTGTTTTGTTTTAATTCCTTGATTAAATAGACTTACATAATCTAAGGAAGTTTTAAATTGTGGAACACAACAAATCCTGATTTGAAGCTATTTTCCTAAGTTTTAGTAGGCTAAATTAAAACAAAAGCTTTTTAATTAGGAAGGACATATTACTACTAACTTTGATATGATTTTGATCTATTTTGGGATATTCTAACTAATGTTCAGCCAGTGAATGTGTACAGCCTAGTCGGTTATATAGTTCCATACAGGATCTTGTTTAAAAAAAAAATGAGTGACAGTTGAGAAGAAAATTTTTGAATCAAGTTTAAAGCCACAGACTTCTCATGCAAATGAGCTAACAAGGATCTTTCATTGCCTAGTAGTGAAATTAGTCATTAACAAAGCATTAATAAAGCTTAATAGCTGGAACGGTTACTTCTAACTTTCTCAAGTTTTAACCCTCCACATTCATTTTCTTCGTGCTTCTTCTCTACTTGAGGGTTGCTTTTACGAAACCAGTTCCAAAAACAAAGATTAAGAAAAAGACAAAAAATTACTCTGAGACAATTCCTTGGAGTTGAAGCAAGACCTACTCGTGATTGCTTCTCCATGGACTGTTTGCCTTGGTTATGTTCATAATCATCTCGGCAGCCTTTTCTCAAAGCAATTATAGATGCCATGGAGAACGGGGTTACCAAGCCTCCTTTAGCCCCCATCAGCTAATGCTGAAGTGGGAGATTAGTGTAACAAGATGCAGGGTGAGGCCTTATGGATGGAAAGGTCATATTCTCTCACAGGATCCTCTAGACTATCTTCTCAAACCAACACACTCAGGGGCAGCAAGATGCGTGTGTCTAAGCTGTCTGTCCAGGATTCCTTGTGTGCAGCCCAGAGGACAAGGGACAACAGCTACAGAGCCCTCACTGTGTCCCCTGGGTTCCTCTTGATTGGCAATGACAGACTATTTTTTGTGCAGGCCTTTTAAGGCTCCCTGTTGGAGCCAAACAACTATTACAGCAGGATGTTTTGACTCAGAATGTTGCTTACCTCACCCTCCATAAATCTTAGACAAGATTGCCAGGTACTGCCTTTAGTTCCTTCTTCTTGGTATCTCTGTGGCTCCGGTCAGCCTGCCTGTTTGGAAGAGGAAAGCACGTACAATGTGACCTACAACCTGCGTGTAAAAGTTGTTCACTGAAAAAGTTCAGCTGAAAATCATTACACAAACATCTCAGCAGGATTAAACATCACAAGTCCTTGTGTGGTCTTCTCAGCTTCCATAAACTGATCACCTTATAACTAGGACTGATGGACTCTAAAGAAAATCTTACAAGGTATGCTGCAAAGTTCATTACCTCCCAGATGCGTATATTGGAAGCTTCTTAGTTAACTCACAAGGATTCCTATGGCACACCAACAAATTTTTCCTTCATAAGGAACGTTACTATCAAAAGATATTCACTGCTGGTACTGGGAGAAACAAAGCTGGTCATGCCAAACCAAAGTAGGTCAGCAGCCATGGATATGGACGAACAGAAAAACAGAAAGACCTCATTTTCACTGTCTCTGAGAAGCCCTCCCAGACAAAGAGACTGTGAACTGATGACATTAAAGAAAAAAATCAAAAAGTTTGTCCCAAGAGGAATCCATCCTTATTTATGGACTCTCTGACCTCACTCAAAATAGGAATAATCCACAAATTCTAAGGATTTAATCCCACCTCATGTAGATTTCTCCTCTTTTCAGACTATGCAAAATTTCCTGAGTTCTGAAATGAAAGAATATTTTATTTATAAACCTTTTATTCCTTCAAAAACTCAAAGGGGTGTCTTGAAAGACAGAGACATAAAATCCCCTTAGAATTGGCTGGATTTGGGGCTGTGAAAATTGGCTTTTCTCTGCAACATGCTATGCTGAAGAGAAAGTTAGTATCTACACATAAATCAATTCTGCTGCTAGACTGTACTGCCTCCCCCTCTACTAATAGCATGATTGCTGCCATAAACTTGGCACCTTTACCTGGAGATTACTGGCATAATTAGTTCTTCTTCAATGCAGGGAATGAATTTGTAAATGAGTAGCTATTAGTAGGAAGCATACTGTGGACAGGGGTGATTTAGTTTAATGCAGCCTTCCTGAACTGTATTTTCTATCAATTTCATGTGACATAAACTGATCAATAGCTGAAAATCTCTTTATTTTAATATTAGAAAATTTTCCTATGAATAATGGGAAATGAGTCAGATGAGAATAAAACAGTTATATAGAAACTGAAGTGAAATAGAGTAATATTTTCTTGATGATAAAAAAAAAATTAAGTTGTAATAAACTTTGTTCACAGAGGAAAAAAAAATATGTGCCATAGTCCAATACATAAGGGGATAGGGAAAATTATAATAAATATGGCTTTATAAAATAATATTTTAGTAATTCAACTTGTGACAGATTACAGCTTTAAAAATCTTTAAAATTCTGCTAGTTGCATTATTTAAACTTTACCTCTGCCACTGAGCAAACAATACTGTACTAATGGACAAATAAATCTTTTTTCAGAATTATTTCAAGACACAAGGATTGGAAAAATCATTAAATATTTGATGACAGTTGCAACATCTGCCTGATTTAGAAGCAGATCTCTTCCCAGGAAAATACAAAGAGAATGATAAAAAGGAGATCAATAAAACTCCGCTTATGTATATCATATGAAGGAAATAAAATGAAGATACAGTAGATGCAATGGATTCATAAATGAAACTACAGATGAAATATAATTTATTTGTTTCCCTCATATTTTTGTTTCCATTGAAAGAACAAAAACAAAACATAAACTTCACAAATTCATTAAAAACATCCAGGGTAAAAATCTTACCCTGCTGAAGTCAAAGGACAGTTTATCACTAACTTCAGCTGGGATAGATCATCTGTTATGCTCATCTCTTGCTACAACTGGATCTTATCTTTGTGGATGTTAAAAAAAAAAAAAGCGAACAGGATATAATTCATGTGCTCATCTCTCAATACAGTTTTCAGTCACTCAGCCCTTGTTCAGAATAGCAAGTATTGTAGCATAATTCACCTGCTTTGCAGTGTCACTGCTGCAGACAGTGAAAGTTGTACTGTAGATAGGATGAAGGCATGCATATTATTGTTTCATCTCATTCTACTGATGTAGTTAGATGAGATTAAAATTCTTTTAGTTAGAGATGCATGTGCGTAGAATCTATTAACATTAAGCCTTACATATTATTTATTCTGGTTGTACTGATAGTAAATCCCAAAGTAGGAAAGCAGAGTGCCACAAAGGAAACTATCATAGACTATCATATCATAGAATGGCTTGGGTTGGAAGGGACCTTACAGATCATCTAGTTTCAACCCCCCCCCGCCCCGGGCAGGGACGCCACCCACTAGATTATGGCTAGGAAAGACTCAAAAGTTATTTTATATTTTCCTGGTAAACCCAAGCTACTCATCTCTTTCGTACTTCAAGAGCCCAAGGTATCATCTTCAGAGCAGTGCAGTTTTTGTTGTTGTCATTTTGGTTTTGTTTGTTTGTTTGTTTGTTTTGGGGGGGTTGTTTTTGGTTGGTTGGTTGGTTTTTGCATAAGGAACATGGCTTGAAATGCTACACAATAATTGGCCTATTATTCAACTGCTTATTTTCTTCCTCTCTGCTTCCATTTCTCTTTTTCTACCTGACTCTTCCTCACCATGATATCTAAACATTTTCTTATCAGTAACTAGAACCACAAAATAAACTTGTTCCACACCTCCTAAAAACTGCAAGATTCTCTTCTTTCTTACATATACAAGCAATTTAATTTCTTTTGCAATTTCAGAGCAATTTCATTTGGCTGCTTTGGTTCTCGGATAATTCATAATTGACTTGGAAAAAAATCAAACTCAGCTTGGATCTAAACCATATCACAAGAACCAAAATCACAGCTGACACTCCTGTTAGCACAGTCAGCAGAGAAACCCAGATCCTACTCCTATAAATATTAGTCAAGCAGAACTCTTATTCTTAGGAATTTATTGTTAAGAATTTTGCTACCACAAGGACACTGAAGATTGAGACATCCCTCTCATGAATGAGAACCTATCTGTTCCCAAAATTGCATTAGTTTAACCAAAAGAGTACTTTTTTTTAATGAATTTTTGTTCAATGCTTATGTAGGGGTGTTTGTTTCTTGTTTAGTTTTGTGGGGTTTTTTTTTGCTTGAAGTATGGATTCTTTTATTTAGAAATGAACAGAAATTAAATATTTGAAATAACCTGCTTTCCACCTGAATAAGAATATTCACAGTGCTGCTTGTACTGATTTTAATGCACTCACAAACAAAAGCAACCCCCATGGTAAGTTCAGGTAAGACCCCTTCTCCAGCCAGGAATTCGGCCAGGAAAAGGATGGCACTTGACCTTGTAGCTACTCCCGTTACTGATAGGTTCTCATTGGTTTTACTAAATAGCAAATTGGAAAGCCAGAGTTTGTGGTGTGCCTAGCTGGCAAACTGATTGCTTCCCTTCCCTCCCTGGTGCCTGGCCCAGCTGCAGCGAGAGGGCTCTGCGGTTACACAGGCTCAGCTACATCCGATGTCACAGGCGTGTGTGCACAGCACCAGTTGGAGCTAATGCAAGGGGCTTAAGCTCCTTATCTCCCTTCCATCCCTAACCTTAAATCCATATTAGATTTTTTATCCGGCATATCCACCCCTTTTAAAAATAGAGTAACAACCCATTTTTTCCAGTACTATTTTTTCTTTCTTCCCCTCCTCTTTGGTTTTAGTACTGTATCCTTTAATTGCTGTCTTTCCTTGAAGGTTCCCAGACTTCATCATGCCAGTAAATAAATTATTTTCATATGTAACTCCAAATAGTCAGTCCATAGCTGACAATAGCTAATGTATTCATTTCAATCCTGAAAGAGCCCCAGACTGTAAAACCTAATTAATATTTACTAAGCAACAGAAAATTGTGTGGAAGAAAGCATTTCTCTCTGGCATGTATAATGTATACTTGTTCTTTCTCCCTTTCCTTTTTCTCTGTCCTTTACCCATATTTGAGTGTATCTGCCATGGCTGCCTTTTCTTTAGGCATGCCACATACAGACCCCTATTCCCATGCAGATGCCACCAAGTAGCATCCTCCTGAAAGCCATGAGTACAGTGGTGGTATGGGAAGGCTTCCCATGGGTCTGAGAGTTCAGTGTGAGCAAACATGAAGAGCTATGGGCCATGCTGCATTCCTGTACTGCTCCTGCTGGTCCCCCAGTCATGTTTGAGGGCCTCATTTAGTAGACCAAATAGTTCAAATTAAGATCTCCTTTAGCAGAAGAGGAAGCTGAACAGTGGTTTTGAAACATTTGAAACTGAGTTAAGTCCATTCTGAGGGGCACCCCTCTGAATTACTGGAACAGATTTTTTTTCTCTGCTGGCAGCAGACATGAAATATCCCAAGATTCTGTCCTAAACATGCTAGAGATGCAGGCTAAGTGGATTGCATCCCACAGTGTAAATGCATCCATCACAGATGAACATGCCCTCTACCATTCAGCTGAGCCCTATTCCATTTGCGTAGTTTCTCTGCTTCGGCCCTGGCAGATGGAAACCTAGCCTCTCCCCACTCCCATCCCCCTAAATCTAATCCTAATAGGAAAAATTCTCTTAGCATTCAACAGGGGAATGATGCAGCCAGGCCTTCAATAATTTGGCTCTGATTTAATACCATCTCTCTTTGTTGGAGGCGCCTGGAATTTCTGTTGTTATAAAAGCTTTCACTGATTGAACTTTGTTCTCCTGCCAGGCTTTTTTTTTT
>VXAL01006004.1:356274-374914 GCA_013399475.1 Chauna torquata | reverse complement strand
TTTTTTTGGTGGATTTGTGTGTGTGTGTGTGTGTGTGTGTGTGTTTTGTGTGGGTAGGTGGTTTTTTTGTTGTTGTTGGTTTGGTTTCTTTTTTGGTTAGTTGGTTTTCCTTTTTGAGCGTGGCCTAACCAGAAGAATTGATAGGTACACACACGTACTATGGTTTTTCACAGATAGAATTTACACACATGAGTGTGAGAAAATCTGCTTTTGCTATTAGGTTTCCAGCATCAGTGCTACCTTGGCTGAAAATTGTGGGGGCACTACCTACAAAAGAACCTGCTGGCTGTCATCCATTTAAAAAAAAAAAAAAAAAGTCAAAATCAAGAATTTAAAAGATTAAATGAAGGCTTCTTTTTTTTACAGCATAGTCTAATAAAATGGTTTTGCAGAGATACAATCCTCCAAGTGCAAAACGCATGCAACTGCCTTCCTGGATCCAGGCCCTGGAGACCTGTCTGTTGTTACCTGCAGGGGTTTGCTTGGAACACTGTGGTGGAAGGGCAGAGAGTAATCTGGGAGTCTAGTCAGTTGAAGTAGGAAACCTACAAGCTCTTTACAAAGAAATTATGCCCTTTCGGGGAGTTTCAAAGCTGAATTTGGTACACACAAGAGAAAGCAAATTTTTTTACTGAAATGAGTTAATGTCTTTGTCCATTGGAATAAGATAATTATGATATATTTTTAATTCTGAAAAAAAGAACCTACATTAACAAAGGCGTTTATCAATTATTTTAGCTGTTAAAGATTTTTCATCTTCTCATTATGCTTAAGCTGGAAGAGCATAACCCATTAGGCAGCAAACCACAGCTGAAAAAACCTTCCTTGCTTTTCAGTTAGACTGATCAATGAATTGTCATAAATCTCTGAAGTGCAGCTCTACGTTCCTTATAAGCCTTCATCAAATGTTCATGTGGCACAATTATGATTTAGCTTTTTATCTGCATAGAAAAAAAAATAAAATGGGGAAAAAAAAAAAAGAAACCTGCTTGCAGCTGAATTTGAATTTTATCCTGCAATGGTCTAATCCTGGAGTGATTCTCTTTGCAAACATGTAGAGATTAACTACTTGGGTATTTTTAAGATGCAAAACTAAAGAAAGAAGATACTGTTTTTATCAGCTTAAAATATTTTGTTGGATATTTTGTTCTAAAATAATAGAAAACCAAATGTTACAGGCCATTTTTGATTATTGATTTTACTACTGTAATGCAGTGAAAGGGTTCTGTTCAAACAGATTAAAAAAAAAAAATCCCATGCTGCTTCTAAATAGCTCGTAGCCAAACTCAGGCCCAAATCATCGCTCTGCATATCATGGGGCTGGCCATCAGCCAAATCCTGCCTTTGTGGGGCTGATGTAGCAGTATTACTCAGGTATCTGTTGTACATTGTTGTTTTAATTTGTAAACTTGAACACCCTTGCCTTAATAATCCCTACATATAACAAGAGCAGAAAGGCGCTCTCTCAGAGAAACATGGCAATACCCTAGAAACAAAAGTTCAGTCTATGAAGCATTGAGAAGTCAACAAAAACTTTTTCTTAATTAATTTAATTTTTTAAGTGCATGTTTACAATCAAAGTTTATATATTTTCTTGAAGACCTAGATTTTAAAGCACACATAAGTAGAGAAAATAGTAGTAGGTGGATGGATCACAGGGGCAGGAAAATAAGGTACAAGGAAAGAAGCCGTTGAAGCAGAAGGGAATACGGTACTTGGGAAAACACTGGACAAACTGATTGAAAATAAGATTCATTTTACCTGCTTTGTAAGGCACTAGCCAAACTAGGTGTCTAGACTCCCTGTATATGGAGAAAATACCCAGAGGGCAATTCATCTCTCTTAACCTACATTTGACTAGGATGAAATAAATGTGCTCTGAAGGTGTCCTTTCTCCCCACTAACTTAGATACCTGACGTAGACTAGACATTTAGCTCTTAGACAGCAAAGTTAGGTGAGATGTATGCCAAGCAGAGTGAAAAAGGGTCAGCCAAAGTAAGTGACATCAGCTGCCGAGAAATAAAAGGGAGGTGAACTGCAAAGGGCCTTTGGGGCAACAGGAAAGAATATGGAAGATGGCAAAGAACCGAGTTAGGTAATCAAATGAGGCCACACAAAAGAATTTGAAGTGCAGGGTGAAATGATTTTGCAGCAACCAGGTAAGACTGACTGGGCTGTTGTGTGGTGTAGAAGGAAATAGAAAAGCTGTCTAGAGGAAAAAAGGTTTGTAATAGTGCAAAAGTTGCTCAGTGCTTGAATACAAGAGTCTGCTGTAGGGATGCAAAAGAATCACCAATTTTTGGGGTATTGTGAAAACACAAAGGGTATTCAACACAGGATCTACAAAAAATGAGAAAAGCACTGAAGGTGGAAATAGGTTGTATTTTTACTGCCCTGGAGATAAAAGAGATGATATGCAAAATGTGCTGAGAAAACATATTTTATCTTTGAGCTGTATAGACCTCACAATGAGAAATAATCTATTGCATGTTAGTATGGATTTTTTCTGGTTGTCTGTTGTGGCAGAATTGCTGAGTGAGATACTAGAAACATTTAAGCAGGAAATCTTCAGTGGTACGATTCCAAAGGGAATCTATTTTATGGAAGGAATAAATAAAACTGAGATGATCAAATAAAGAAATCTGCTCACTGATTAAATCTCCTAGTCCAAATAGTCTTGCTATATATTTTAATACTATCAATCTGTAATATAACAATAAATATCACATAATCCAGGCTAAGAATAGACAGATTTGATTAAACCAAATCATAATTATCATCTGATAAATGTCGAGTGACTGCAATGGCTTCCAAGTCTGGCTCTCTGGATGTTTTAGGAAATTGTAATAAAGTACTATAAAAGTCTGTGGTGATCATCAGTACTCTGTGCTATTTGACACCAATCCCAGGGTAGCTGAAGGCACTGTTGAAGCGAGTTAGTGGCTTACTACTCTTATCTAAAACAATTTTAGATTTTTCTCGCCCATCCTCCCAGCTCAAAATCTGAGCTGTACCTCTTGTGTTGATACAGGAATTCATCTAGGATTGCTATTTTTCTCTGTGATATTTTGAGTGTATTTTTAAGCATAAATATTGTGATTCCTTTCCTGTCAACGTTTGATTTACCAAGCATTTGGCCAAGTCAGTGAACAGATTAAGCTCACTACATAATACCAGATGGCTTTATGGTTTTGTGTCTTCTCCTGGGCAAGGCCCGCTGTCATCTCTGAGCATCTGCACAGAGCCACGAGGGATGCGTGCACTTTCATTCATTCAGCTGGGTCACTCGTCATTAATATTCAGAGGAGGAAAGGAGGTGTCAGACAAGAGAATTGGTTCTGGCTTCTGTTAGCACACTGACATGTCAATCATTCACCCTGGAGGCTGCCAGGCCCAATTTAGAACAAAAGTAACTACTGGGCTGAACATATCATAAAAGGAGATGAGATTTCTTTGTGTTAACCAGCCCCTTTGCAGGGCAGAAACATAATTAGAGTCTTCCTCACAACCAATAACACATGAAGCTGAGTGATTAGTGGGACCTACTTTGAGATAAAATCGCTGACCTCAATCACATTATGAATGATTCTGCTGCAATTGTAGAGTGCTCGCAAAATGAAATTGTATTTAAAACACCTCTCCGAGGAAAGCGGCCCAATCCAGCACAGTGATAGCCTGAATATGTTAAGTTCCCTGCAATTTCTTACATGACAGCTTTGATCATTCATAAAAGGTACTGTTGTTTTCCAAATTAATATAGTCACCTTTAAAAGAAAAAAAGCCAGCAGAAACAAATTAATCCTCACGTTGTTTAATCTCAATGCAATTTCCCAGCAGCTGCATGTGTAGTAGCCTCCTAGTGCACCCTACTGGACTCCCTCAAGAACGCTTCCTGCTTCCATGGAGCAGCATTAATGGGAAAAATGTGGGTACAGTGGCAAACTTGCATGGGCTGAGCTGCTCAGACAAGAAAACAGGTGTTGCTGCTCCATAAATACTTCAATCTTTTCTTGCAACATGTTGATCATTTTTGGCACTTTAATTAGAACAAATGTAAGCATCAGCAATACGAGCATTTGTTATCACAGTTCATATCTGTTTACTGTCAAGGGGCAAGAGTTTCATTTTGCTCTACTAAGCAGCTCCCCTTTCAGCAGATAGGCTAACATAGGATAGCTTGCAAGTGTCCACCATTATACTAGCAGACTCAAACTTCTCAGACAGGATATGAATATTAAAGCTAGCTTCTTCTCTGGCATAAGTTGAACCAACATCCAGCCTGCAAGTATCATGAGGCAGGTTAAATATTTATTCTATTGATCAGCTCCATCTCTATGTGTAATATCTCCTACCTCCTAGTAATAACCAAAGAAATATTTTCTCAGGACAAGCCACATGTAAACCAGTAAACCTCTGTCAGAATCAATAGATAGACACCTTTCTATACAAGCCGAAGAACTGGTCTATTTAGTTTTAGTACAAGGTTGTCAAACATTTGTTCTCTTCCATTATGCTTGCAGTTGCCTGTTGTTTACTGCAACTGAAACAAGCAATCCACCCTGAACTTCTATCCTGGTCAGAAGGTTAGAAACCCTTCACCTACAGCATTTCTCATAACAGATAGTAGTTGCTTCATTTACTTAATTTATTTCCTCAAGAAAAGAAAAGATTTATTTCGGAGTTCTTAATCCATTTATCTCGTTAAACCTCTCTGTCTGTATCTGACCATATCACGAAAGATGTATTCTTACAGTTGTCTGGTTTTTGTAATTAAGTTTTATGGCTAGTTAAACGTATGTTCAAAGTATGAACCCTGGATCTCTACTTCAGATCCTGCAATGCAAACACATAACGTGATCAGTCAAGGGCTGCAGCTAAACTGCGGGAGTAAGAAGCAATGACAATGGAAAACAATAGCCACTTCTCTTTTACCTCTCATGGGTATATATTACTTACGCTGTTTAGCGATTAATTTATTTGAATGGCTGCAACCCATGGGCAGGTGAGAGGAAAGCTAGATTTCCCTAGATACGTAGCCATCCCAGGTACAAGGTGTAAAATACCATAAAATGTTGGGCTTTGTCTTTTGTTTATACTGCTACTCTGCTTATACTGTTACTTTGGTATTCAAGTACCTAAAGACTGGTTTTATGGCTTACTGCAGCAATTATTCAGCATTTCAAAAATCTAACACCATGTCCACAAAAAAAGTCCACAAAGACAGCATTTTAATAAACTTTTAAAAGTACATTTTGATAACTAGCATAAAGCCATTTCCCTTTTATACTCTAAGAGACTGAATAGGGTCATTTATTTGCCTTAATGAACATTGCTATCACATAAATTATATAATTCTTATTAAAAGTACCACCTTCAGGCAACGTGTTCTTGCCTAGTTTATGTAGGGTTGTAAGTTTACTGAAAGGATACAGCACACAGACTCTGGCCTAAATATCTGGCAACACCAGTGGATATGTGTCACAGCTAAAGAAAGTGAGGCAGAGGAGCTTTTGTGCTCTCTCACAAATAACCAGAAGTTGCTGTGTGTCTGTCTGGCATCTTTCTGAAGTCGTCTCTAAATTATTTGAGGAGCCAAGGAGCTGATGTTCATACTTTTTTTTAAAAGGTGTTTCCTCAGAAGAAAATGTTGGTCCTTCAGTATTTCAGACAAAAATATTGTGCAAGGAATCTAGATACAGCTTAAGTCATTCTTAAGCCCTACTTCCCCACAACCTGTCACAAGATCAAGAATTGGAGGCTAAGTACAGTGAAATTCTGGGTAAGAGCCATTTCTGGTAATGTAGTACATTTGCATGATGAGTAACTCCAAGTTCAGTCGTGTCAATATATGTCAGAACTATACTACAAATACATTCATATGTAGATGGCACATCTGAGAGGAAGAGCCAGTCAGTAGCAAACTGTCAAAAAAGACAGGTTCAGTTGTTTGCTCAAATGCAGACTTCCCATGTTCCAATTTGTCCTCTTCAGTTCCATTTCTAAAACTGCTACAACCTTTTTTTTAAAAAAAAATACATTTTACAGAGATGAATGAGGTCCTTAGGAACATTATTAATAGTATTGGTGTTCAACAGATTTATTTATTTATTAGGTTTTTAATCAAAAAAAAATTTCCACAAGGAATGTTGTTCACTGGAATGTTTTAGTATAAAAGCACTCCAATTTTCATCATGCTTTCGGTATTTTGATTAGTAGAATTGTATTTTCTTGCCCTTGTTCCCATAGGCATGGTTTTTACTTACAACGCAACTGGTCCCTCTGTAATTCATCTCCATACGTTGCATTTTCATAAATCATTTTATAAATTCAGAGACAAATAGTTTGAGAAGGCCGTCTGCTTTCATTTGCATCATTTTCCATGTGCTCTCTGCTCTAAGGTGTATGTTTAACAACTACTGAAATAATAATCCCAAGTCTGAATTATCTCTATCACTTTAAAGGAGGGTAACGACTCTTTTTATTATGAAACATTCTATCTGTTGCAGTACAGGAGAGCAGCAGATATACACAAATTGGGGTGGTGAGCTTACATTACTGATCATTGAAGGGTTTAGGGAGTTATTTTCACGTTTAAAGAAACTGCATGTACAAAGTAACTGTATCAGAGTACTGAAGTAATCAAGATTTCCGAGTCAAATTTTAAAGAATGGAGTATTACCTAAGAAAACAGGCCAAAGCTTCAACAAGAGCACACAGTATTTATTTAATGTTCAAGACAGGTTTAAGAAAGTGTTGAATGGAGACTTCTCAGACACCAATCAGAACTTATCTTGAAAAACCTTGTGTTGAAAAAGGAAATAAAGTTAATAAATTGAATGAAATGTATACAATACATTGATTGTCAGAGTACAACAAACTGACTAAAACCTTACATTACAACACTATTGAAAATAAATATAAAGTACTCACTGTTACTAAAATCAGTTAAAAGTCATCTAAATAGCTGACAAAAACACAGCTTCTTTCACTGGGGGTTTAAGAGAAAACTGTCTCTGAGAAGGCTGTGCCTCTTAATTATTGATTAAAGATTTAGTCACAGCAATCTACATCTTCACAACATCCAGGGTGGATTAATACTTCTAATTGTACTGCTTAGTGCACATGCTGAGATTAAAAAGAGCTTCACCTGATTTAAATCACAGCAATCTATTTTAGTGGTATTAGCTGCCAAGAACAAGACCCCCTATCACTCTGCTCCATAGTCTGACTCTAAATCAAATAAAGAAACCAAGTGACCTTCTGTGACACAGGGCTGAATGATCTGGTGATCTTTCCCAGCAGATGGTCCAAGAGCTGCTTGATGGGAGAGGTGTTCATCACGTTGGCAGAACTAGAGGTTATATTCTGCTTTAAGATCAGAAATTCCTCTTCAGATCCTTCAGTCCAATACTTAAGCACCACTGGCATTCACATCTGTGACTAACACTAGGTACAAGCTCACAAAGTCCCACAAAGAGATTCCTCTGTAACACCATGGATGGACTCCTTGTGGCATTTGCTGTAAAACAAACCTCACCTCAACTGGTATCTGTAAAAGAAATATAAATAACTTTAAAATGATAACTTATTTTTCTCAACCCCGCTTTTTCCATTTTAAACAAGGTGGTGGTCCTGGGAAAGGGCCAGCAATGCAATAATGCATGTGACACTCCCCCCACACAGTCCCAGCCCAGCAAAGTGCATCCCATGGGTCTGACAACCAGATCAGATGGCATTGGACTCCTCACAAGATGGGACAGAGGGCAGAGTGGGATGCTCCCTCATTCCTACCAGTACAAGGGCTGCAGCACTCCTCCCGGACATGGGACCTTCCCACCCACCCAATGAGGCCCTCAGCTCTGGGCAAGACTCTCATGGTCTTTCCCGCAGAGGTTGCTCCTCTCTGTGCAATATCTCCCCAGAGGCTGAGGCAGGCTGGGCCACCATGACCATCCACCCCTGCCCATTCTCCTTGTCCTTGGATGGGCTGCCTGTAGCAAGGCAGGGAGAAAGGAGCTGGAGCTGTTACTGTCGGCATCAGCTGAGGTTAGACAGGTCCCCCAGGAGGCTCTGTCATCTCCAAGATGAGAAATATGATTTCATTCCTGAAAGAGATGAAGAGATGGCAGCCCTGGTGCTGTGTAGGTGCCAGGAGGAGCAGGACATGAAAAAGGGGGCAGCTGCAGGCCTCCAAGGTTTGGGATGAGGAGAGAAGGCAGGATAAGAAGATCACATCCTGAGCGGAGAAATAAAGGTGGCAGCTGCTGGCAGAAAGCCTGCAGCAGTGGCAAAGAGAGCGGGACAAAAGGAAGGCCAAGCATAGGCTGGATGGGGAGTGGCTTCTGCAGGCCAGGCCAAAAGAAATGATGCTTCAAGAGAAGAAATGGCAGAGACTGTAATAGGAGAAAGAAACCCAATGTAAGACAAAACTCGAGAAATCAAATCTCTAAGATGAGTACAGGAAACATTTTCAAGAAAAACAGCTAAGAGATGCAGATCATGGAGAAAGATCTACAGAGATGTGAGCTACAATCTGCTCAGAGGCAAGATTGCCCAGGCTTTTGAGAAATGGTGTTTGAAAGAAATTGAAGAGGAGAAGAAGAGACAGAAGAAGAGACAAGAGTTAAACTAATACAAAGAAAAGACAAGACACAGAAGCCTGAAGTAAATTAATCACCAGGTCATAGCTGATGAGTTTAGCAAGAGACTTCCAGTGGAACAAAAGCTTCAAAGATCTCAAGAAATCCTTGATCAGTTGATGGAGGGAAGGATTAGGGAATCAAAAGAAGAGGCTCTAAAGGAAGAAGAATTAAGTTTTATGGAAAAAGTTAGAGCAAAAGAAAAAGAGGAAGAGAAAACAAGACATAAAGGTATGTTGCTAAATATAGCTGAGAGGAAAATTCAGCAAGCCCAAGAAATGCTGGACAAAATTGCAACAGAAAGTAAAATACATTAAGGAAATCAACTGTTTGAAAGACAGAAAACACCACTCTCAAAGGCAATAACTTGATAATGATGAAAAACATCAGCTATAGGAAATAGAAGATGTAATCAGAAGACAAAATCAGAGGAGCAATCTAATGTTATGAGATAAGGAATCTGCTAGAAAAAATACCCAGAGCATTTTATAGCCTGAGAAAAAAAGTGAGAGAACTAGTAATGAGCTATACATACGACTAGACGGCTTCAGATGCCTCTTACAGTGCAGATATTTTTAAGACAGAAAGATCACTGCTGATTTTGTGCCCAAAAGATGTTTTGCAGTTTATTCCTTCTGTGATTCGGCAAGAGCTCTGGGTTGTATTGCACTAAAATCTTTTCACTTTAACCTTGCTGCATCTTATAAATATGCCAGTCAGATTTGTAAGGGCACTGGGTCACCCACGGGCCCCCCCAGCCTGGCCCATGGCACAGGGCTCTGTGCCTGCTCCGACCTTGTTCCCAGACTGGTCACACCTCAGGCTGCAAATGTCAGAATATTTCCTGCCTGCATCCAGAGGTCAGTTCTAGTTGTTATCTCTAACTGAAAGGTACTTGAAGTTTACATGGGATCTTCTAGGTGAATTTGTTTGGATCAATGCCAGCCAGCAGCCAAGAACCTACACAGCTGCTGGTTCACTCCCCTCTCCCCCCTCAGCAGGACACCAGAGAGAAGAAGAAGAGCAAAAAGTGAGACGCTTTATGAGTCAAGATAAAGACAGTTTAACAGATGAAGGAAGTAAACGATGCAAAGGCAGCCACTTACCACCTCCTACAAGCCAGTCTCTGAGCAACAGCCAACTTGGAAGCCAAAAACCCCACCCCTTCTTCCTCTACCCCAGTTTTTGTTGCTGAACGTGACATTGCATCACGCAGAATGTCCTTTTTACCAGTTCAGGTCAGTTGTCCTGGCTGTATCCGTTACCAACTTCTTGCCCATTCCCAGCCTACTTCTAAAAATAAAGGCCGATTATATACTTTGTACTTGCAGAAACTGACAGTGGATTATTTGATTTGGTATCAGAGTACTTACTGTAAGTACTTTTGTGGTCTGGTGCTGTGTTGCAGAATGATAAGCCTTCTTTGGAGAAACACTGAAAGGCAACCACTGAAACATCCTTCACTATTTTATGTAACATTCCCATGACACATAATTTCATTTATAAATCATTTATAATGAATCATATAAGCTAGATATGTGTAATGCAAATAAGTTTCAAATATATTTAATGAAATTGCACTAGATAACCTGAGGCTGTCACTGGTTTACATACGTAAGAAATAGATCTCTCTTCACAAGTAATTCTTACCTTTCATTAACTTCTGCTGCTTTAAAGAGAATGAATTGCTTATATCTGTTAAAAGGATTTGCATAAAAGCTTATATCTGAAATGCTTATATCTGTTTTTACCTCAGGTACGCAACATTTACTACCGATGCAGAATTACCATAATAAAGAAACATAATCGGGTTCTTTCTCAAACTAAAAGAATTAGCAGTCCTAGAACAAAAACACAGTTATATTTAAACTAACACATAGCTAGCTACTATGCAATCTGAAGTGTAATTTAGTTTTATAAACTGTTGGGTCAGTGAATTAGATGACTCACTGCAATGACATTTTCTTATTATATGACATATAATGAGTTTCAGTAAATTACTTTTTGTAGTATGTTTAATTTGCATTTTGAAAAGTTGAATTACTGTATCTTCACAGCAAGCTAGATATAAAATCCAACTTGCGTTTTTTTTGAGAAAAAGCAATCCCTGTGGAATAGGATTTTGAATAATTAAGAATAAATGCTTTGGAGAGGGGGAATTCTCTGCATTCCACTGAGCAAAATATACTCCAGTTCAAAGGCTGCTACATAATCCCATTTGCTTGAACTCTTTCTTTGATTTGCATTTATGTTGTTGAGTATATCATTAGTCAACAACCTAGGACAAGCAGTAGCGTCATCTGATAGAGAGCTTTCTTTCCTAGAAGAAAAGGAAGGCTGAAGCAGAGTTAGTAGCATTAGGCTGTACACCTTTTTGAGGTTGAAGGAAGTGCCGCTGAGCATCCAAAGGAGTTGGCAATTTCAGCTGATGTCAATTACACAAACAAGAAGTGATCAATGGAAAATAGACCAAATTTGATGGCAAGCCTCAATCTGAATGTTAGCAGAGATCTCCGGAGCTTATGCCTCGTTGAAACAAGACTATTTTTTTCCAAGCTGGTGGTTCAAAAATAATGTCTCTTTTCTAGAAAAGAATATATATAAGGAAGCAGAGAAGTCTAGCATCCGATAAAGCCTCACCCTTTTACAGCTACTCCTGGAACATCGTTAAATTAGATTTGTTTAAGACCCTGTGTGAAATTTCCGGCTTCGGGCTGCAGCCCAACAAGTCAAAAGCAAACCTTGCCAGAAAATAAAATAAAAATGTATTTTGCCAAAATAAACCAACTACAGCTGGTTTACTTACAACTACGTTTTCCTGCTAAAAATTCAAATAGATTGTAGAAGAGAGATAACCTGTCTAAGAACCCTACAAATGGAAATATGCCTGCTCCCACTAGTCTTGAGGAATCTAATTTGTAAATCATAACACCAAGGTATTTGTACACTTAGAAATCTGCAGTATTTTCTACACTGCATTAGAATACATTGTAGTCATCTGCTGGAAGATTTTGGTTAACCTTTCCCATTTTCACCTGGAGTCAGACAGGATAATACCCACGCTTCAGATTTCTGCGTGCAGAGTCTCTAGTGAGGCACAGGCAACTGACTCATCTGCTGCTTGTTACCCACAGATACTCACTCCAGCTCAGTTAGGAACACTCTAATGCTATGCAATTCATAGTATTTCAGGATAAATGAAGTACTATAACCAAATTCTCTCTTTCAAGGAAAAGATGATGTTACCTCTTTCCAGCTAAGAGTCCAGGTTCCTGTGAGTTATTTCAAATGGAGAAGAAACAGCAGAGTCCAACATATCTTAGATATAAACTAGTTTAAAAAAAAAAAAAAAGCACAAAGTTACCTTTCCTGAACGCGAGAGAAATTAAACAGCAAGGACAAGTTTCTTAGCACATAGGTCAGCATCCCTCACTGAACAACACTTAGACCAAAAATTCTCCCCCTGTTTTCACCCACATTTCCAATCACCTCTTGTAGACTTTTTCTCAGCTATTTTGCTCATTCTGCACCTCACAGATCTGAAAACCATCACACAGCAAAACCCATTCATGCTTTGTCTTTATTTCAAGTGGAAGTTGTTTTCATTTCAGCTCTCTGAATACTTACAGAAGCTTAATCTTTTCGTACCTTTATCCCTCACAAAGAGCTAATGTTCAACCCAGAAGCTTTTAAAGAGGTTTAGCCCACTATAGCAACATCTTGGTTTTGAAGGCGTAGCAACAGCTACAAAATCTCTCATTGCTGTGAGCAGCAGCCACATATGGCTCTGTGCCCCAACATTTATTTTCAGCAAAAGGCAGATAAAGATAAATTATCCTGGTCTTTGGAGATAAAGGTGCAGAAACGTAATAGTCCTCATATGTTTTAGTGCTTCTACTTCGCAGTGGTGCCCTGATAAGAAAGGAAATGAGTCAGAGTGGCCATGAGCAGACAGCACTGCTAGCCAGCGTGGGTGCTGCAGGAAGGCAAGCTCACTGGTGTTACTGGCTTTGAAAATTCTCTCAGTGGTTGAATGCTATAAAATAAACAACAAGTATTGATTCATGCTTAGCAAAACCTTGAAATGATACTACTTGTCTTTCAAAGTGCATTGCTGGAATACTGTCGTCTTTGTTCTGTAGTAAAAGACTAGTTTTCCTAACTAGCCTTATCTGAGAAGAGAACCTACTGTTCCTTCTAATTTTGAACTACTGTGGGCAGGTATCTATCAATATGTCTGTGAGTATGGCCACACCGCATGTGAATATCTTGAAGCCTTGAACTTAAAGTGAACTCTGCACGTATTCACCTGTAGAGATGATCATGATATAGTCAAGGCCAAAATACAAATTAGCTACAGGTTGTTTCAGAAGTTCTGATAAACGCTGCAAATATTCAGCTCAGTCTTGGCTCAGTCAATCCAAATACTTGGAAACAGAACATTTTCAAATCTCCCCTTGAAAATATTCACTTCCAGGAGCCAACAAATAAGCTATGTATTTTTGTTGCTTTTTAACTGGGATATGTAATATTAAAAAAAAAAAAACTGAAATATAAAATTAAATGCAAGTGGGATTTTGAAGCAATGTTTATAATCGATTTGTATAAGCTTAGCTTTTAGGATTACTTTCTGCTTCTTTTTGAAATAACTGGATTATCCGAAGGATGAAGAAATCTTTGACCTATATATTCTAGTTACTGTCTGTCTTTCTTCCATTTACTTGTCTTTATATCATTTTTAGACAAGCTAACCCATATAAATGTCTTGTGAGATATAAGATCCAATTTTAGTTACAAAAAAAGTACCTGTGTACCAAAGGAAGACAGATGGACAGATTCTTTTCTTAGCACATATTGCATGGCAGAAGGAAGCCAGTGGAAAGCAGGACTTAAATTTCTCTCTTCTCCAGAGTATTACAATCACAGAATTATCCCAGAAAATTATAACAGAAAGAGAACAGAATGAACTAACAACAAAAACACCTCATGCCGCTTATACTGATACCTCTCATATCACGTTGGTTGCAATGCTAACCAAAACTATGGACTCAATACATTATCAAGGACAAAGGAAAGACCAGAATTTGGCAGCTTAATTTATTAGTGAATTCTGCTTCCAGTAAGGAGGTTGTGACAGACAGATGCAAGAGTAACTCAAGGGAAATTTATTCTTTACTAGGAAGGAAATGAGAATTGTCTAAGTAAATATTATTGAGGCTCTGCACCAAGGATGTGAAGCCATAAACCTTTTGCAACCAAGGATTACCTCTCCAAAAGTCTAAGGAAATCTGCATCTCTTGGCTGTGACTTCTTTCTCTTGCATGGGACTGGCATTGCTGGGGCGTGCAGTGAGGCTCCAAGCACACACTCACGGGGCAAACAGGCAGTGGAGAAGGTGCCCTGGTTGTCCACCATGTCCATGAAGTACTGGTCATCAAGTACCATCAAGTATTGATGATGTAAGTCTCCTGCATGCACAAACACAATAGATCTTGTTTTCATTCTTCTGCATCTTGCCTCCACCACTCTTAATGATACCCTTATGTTCCTTTTTTCTTTGATTAATGTGACTATTTAGATAGCACACTTAGTACACTGATCATCTCCCATGCATGTCAAATGCACAGCTTGTTCCATGCTAAATGACCCAGATGAAAGAGTTCCTGACTGATCTTGAGAGTCTTTTAACCATTAACTTGATTTCCATTTGCACATCTGACATATTTCTCTGAGAAGTCACTATCATCATGAGCACTGGTAAAAAAATGTGCAAAATAAAAAGATGGCACATGCACACTTCTTTCCTGCTCTTTGATTTCTTTTTCTCCAAACAAATGGAACGTGCTGTTCTCCACTTCTGAAACGAATTGTTTGAATTTGGAGAGAAAACAGCCAATAGTAATATTTCTTTTTAGGAATAAAGGCACAATGTTATTTTCTTAACAACAGGTGGAAACAGTTTCCCTACAAGATACAGGCATTTCCAAACTGGGACAGGGGAGGGCGCTAAAGAGTTACACATGGATCTGACAGTGGAAGAAATGCTTTGCCCAACATGTAAATTGGCTCCAAAATTATTTCAGATTCATGTATACTCCAACAAAAACATATATTCTGATTATGTTTTCTTTTTAAATGAAAAAAGAAGCTTTAATAGAGCCTATTTGAGTTGATTGAACCTCTCCCTTAATCTTTGGGAAAAGCTGCTGAAGTCAAGCCTTGCTTTTCTGTTTTATCATGTTTTCAGCCAAGTAATGAAAAATACATCCTTGTCAGTAGTTTTCTAAGAGCACACTGGTCTCCGAGAAGAGTAGAGATGTGGTGTGAACCAGACTGTGGTTTGCTCAGGCATTCATTTTATTTGTCTCTATTTCAGTCAAATTATGTTTTAGCCTTTAAAAAAAATGTTTTTCAGGTCCTCGCTGTAACTGGGCTACTAACACTGAAGAACTGACATGTTTAGATAATGGATCGCAACCCACACTGCACTTCCAAGAAATCTACTGCAAGGTTATTTCCAAATTTACTACATTTGCTCAGGACTTGGCTCTTTACGGGAAGCAACAACTCATCTTCATATGCAAAGGGGTATGTTTTGTCAAAAAAAGTGAACAGCACACATCTATTTACCTAACTAATTACCATCAAGCTCACAGTAGCCTAAGAAGCTGAGATAATTCTTCCCATTTTCTGCCTGTCAGAGTGTACTATCACAACTGAGAACATGGACTGAGGTCCTTCTTTGTAAAAGCACATTTGAATAAAGACTCTTTTGTATTTACAGTAACTTTTTTTTTTTGAAGTGGTGGATATTTCTGTACCAATGGTAACATTTGTAATGATGCAGGCTATAATCAGATCTCATGCATTAGTGGAAATATTTATCACTGCAGAGACCAGAAGGGATTTATGAATGGATATTCAATGTATGTATAAAGTTCTGCATTTCTCTGGAGACCTTTTACACTATCTTTCATAGTACACAGCATGTAATAAAGAAGGAGTAAACCTGTGTGTGTTGGTTAATCACAGAATGGTTGTGAGGCAATGGTATGCAGTACCTGTTAGTTTTAGCACACATGAGGGAGAACAATTCTAACAGAGATGGCGAGGTCTGAACGACACTCTACAGGCCACTGATAGGACTTAATCCACAGTTCTGGTCGGCTCTGATCAGAAAAAGACGAAGTGGAGCATGTCAGAGGAAGGCTACTAAGGAGCCCTGAAACTCTTGAGCTGCTGGATGGCTTGTATGCAATGAACACATATATACACCATCCTTAGGCCTGATCTTGATGTGCATCCAACTCTTCTCCACATCATTGTTTTCTCTAAAAGGAAACCTATGTCCACAGACTAGACAAGAACCACATTAAACCACTTTAAACAAGAACCATGTTTCAGAAACAGTCTGGCTTTTTTGATGTCTCCAAGCAAAGTCTGGGAAGGAATGACTGTCTCCTATAAGTAAATTGGAAGGCTAAACACAGGAAAAGGGAAAGACTAATTTAACTTATGCAAGACTGTTGTCACAAAAACATATGGTAAAAGACTGGCAATAAAGAAAACATGGCTGCAAATTAGAAGACAGCTTCTGATAATTCTCAGAGGTGTACAGCAGAGATCTCAATTCCCAAATAACTGTTTACATGATCATTGCCACAAGTACAACTCCACTACAGCCACGACAGAAGCCCTAAGGCAGACAGTTCCTCCTAGCCACCTGGATGACATGCTCGTTACAACGTTTTAGGAAGAACATCACATGCAGCAGAAATGGAATTAGGGAACAGTGTGAGGCTTGGAGGAGCAAGCTAGTCTGCGCACTCCTAGACAACCAGAGCCCACGCAAAGGTGCTGTGGAGTAGGTTAAAGCAGCACAAGCCTTCCAGGAGCTCACTGTCCCACAGTGAAGCTCTGCTCTGGTTTCCAGAGGAGTACAACCCAGCTGCACGCCTTCGTAGCACAGACAGACAAGTCCCCTGACGGCTCACGGGGTTTGTTTCTCTCCACGATCGCAGTTTCCCATTCCTATGACAACAGTGTTTCTCCGCGGGGCACTGAGCCTGGCTGTTAACAGACGGACGCTTGTGACTGCAAAAATTTCACAGGAGCTGGACCTGTCCCCAACAGATGGGAATGGCCCAAGTGCTCAGGGTGTCCAGACTACGTAAACTCTTTGCTTTCCGCAGTCCATTTTTTCACTTTTGAAAGAAGGAACTACCAAGACTGTCACTGCAAACAGAAAACATAAACTTCTTTTGAATTTCAGAACAGAATAAACTAGGCATCGCTTTCTCTTAAGGTAATATAAGGAAAAACAAAAACCAGGATGAACTATGTGTGTGTACCACCTTGAATTTGTGGGTGGAACAGAAAACTGGTATCACAAACGCACGCTGTGTGTTACAATGCTTTTTTTAAAAGAGATCCTGCTGCTGTGTTACCGCAGACTCCTCAGCTCAATTGTAAGGGCACCGCCGTGACAAGGAGAGACAAGGAAACACTCCGGCTGATTGACATTCCCAAGAACCTCCGCAGGTCCTGCGGACAAATCGCACCAAGGAGCTGTGGGACTGCTGGTAATTTCCTCGCCATCCTTTGCTGCCCTGTTTCACTCCTTCAGATTATTCCTCTGCTTTTGTGAGTCCTGAATTGTGGTGCGGGGGAGAGTTGTGCGCGTTTTGTTGTTTTGTTCCCTTCATTACCATGCAGACAATATTCGCCTGTTCTCAAGGAAGGCCTGGGATCCCTGCTCTTTTCCCAGGCTTTCTTCTTGTCCATTAAAAGAAGAAAAACAACGAGGAGCCTGTTTGGCTCTGTCTGGCCGCGCCGTGGGCTGACGCTGATGTAACGGCCAAGCCCGGCAGTGACTGGCTGCAGCCAAACTGGTCATGCTCTGTCCACGCATGGAGCAGCAATCGGCTCGCGGCTGCCTCACACCTCAGCCCCGGCCTCCGCACAAAGGCTCCGAGGGGGAAGCATTGAGAGGCGAACAAAGCGCCAGCCGAGCGTGAAGCTGGGGGTCCCCCCCCGCGGCACGGGGAGGGCTCCCCGCTTCCATGCCAGCCCCTGCCCCGAGCTCACGCGGCTGCTGGCTGGTGCAGGGCACCAGCCTGGGACCGCTGAGATGATGAACCGGTGGAAGAGCGTTCTGTGAAACAGGGGCTGGCGGGGGGAAGTAAGCGCAGAAGGACAGAAGAAAACTAAACCAATTTATTTTCCCAATAGGATATAAAACCAGATCTCAGCTGAGGTAAAGCAGCACGGTCTCATTGCTTTCTGTGGCAAATACATTCAAATATGTACCAGCCCAAAAGGTGTTCCACGGCTCTGGCAGGTAGTTTAACTCTGCAACTGTTGCACAGTTTCTCCTAGGACAATGAGGAAGCTCAATGTGTGCTGGTATCTATTTAAATAGAGACATTTAGGCAGTGGGTTTAAAACCAGTTCACAGTTTTTTGTCATTTTACTACTTTTCATGTTGCCTAAAAAATATTCATTATTCTCCAATGCAAAAACAAAACAAAATGAACAAAAAACTTAATCAGAATTTGGTGATTGCTTAGGATGGACTTTTCCATTCTAATTTTGAAATTGAGTTACATTCTTGTAATCAGAGACAAGTAACCACAGAAAGACACTTAATAGTTCTCACGCCTGTCGTGTGATCTTGCCAGATACCTGACACAGAAAGATCTTATTAAATATTTGAGGTTCTTTCACATTAGAAGGTAGCAAATACAGGATTTACATTTGGTAACTAGCTTGTTAACTAACTTTGCTTTTTCAGTCTTCATTCTGTCTTCACTCAGCCCATCAAAGGCTGACTCCTGGGGTGACGCATCCAAACACTTTGTTGCTCGCAATAGCCTCTTTACAGCCTCTTGACAGATCTAGACTGAATGAAAAGCAGTGGAAGTTTGCAGCTTGTTTGTTTTCAGAGGGGCAAGACACTGAAAGCATATAACCAGATTTTTCTTGGAAAATATTAGACCTT
>VXAL01006004.1:338968-356229 GCA_013399475.1 Chauna torquata | reverse complement strand
AATGGGAAGGATCTTTCAGCCTAAAACTGGATCAACTTCTAAACTACAAGTCAACTTACCTTTCAGATGCAGCTTACCAAGATAGGTATAACTTAAACTTGTATCATAGGCATCTGACAGCACGCAGTTTCATTCTTTCAAATGCCTTCCAGAGTCTTGAGTTTAAAATGTGCTGTATTTACATGCAGTCTAATTAAAGGTTGGAAATTAATTCATTAATTTTTAATTATAATGGAAATGAATACTCAGATGCTCGATCTGGGTGCCTTCATACTCATTAAAACTTTGAGTCAAAGTACAAGTAAATAGTAAAGCCCTACCAAGTCAACCTGTGCTTATCACCCAGCAGCACAAATCATAACTAAAAAAAGCCTTTCCCTCAAGTTTTTCATCAGCGTTTTTAAGTGCTTCCAAATACATATGTAATCTTTTTTCTATTGCAGTCCATTTCTCAAGGGTATTCAGGTGCTGCCTGTTTCTGCAGCTCAATGACAAAAAGTGCACACACATAAGGTATAATGAATATTTTCATTCAGGATATCAGAAGCTGCCTCCCAGGCCATTCAGCCCTTCGTTTTCAGGTATTGGCATTTAGAGATTGATACATAAAACATTATGAAGCCAAAACTGAGGTATGTACAGCAAAGCCATTCATCCACTAGTACATTCAGGGTCCATTTCTCCTTACCTTGGTGTATCTCATACATGCACACACACGTATTTATGACAAGGAAGTGTATGCATTAGACAGACTACAACTGCACTAATAAAACCAAAACTTGAAAGTGCATGGAAAACGGAAATGTTTTTTTTCTAATAAAAAGTAAAATTAGAATAAAATAGCTGGAAAAATTCCTGAGCCTGCCACTGTATGTTTTTACACAAAAAGGAGCTGGGAAATGTTTGGGATCAATTTGTTATTGAAAGGAAAAATAAATAAATAAATAAAACTAGAAAATGTCAAAGTCTTCCACTAAGCAGTTTTCTTTGCTAATTTGTCCTTATCATCAGACTTTTTTTTTTTCTTATTTTTTTCTCTATAATAACAAGTTACAAGAACTCTCCTTTTTGTTTCACAGTACTGTTAATCTCAGGGCTTTGCTCTTCACAGCTGTTAGCTACCAAAGCCTACAATTACTTTAAGGTGTTACCTGCAGTCCTGTGCTGTTAGGATTCTCATTAAGACTCAGCAAGTCACATATGAGATCTGAAATCTTAACAACTGTGACTTCTTCAACACTTGAACCTTTAAGTCCTGTTCTGGGGGTGATCCAAAGCAACAACATCTCTTGTACCTCTTCCACCACTCCCAGTGTTTCACTGGGTCCCCTAGTTACGAAGGCTAGAATTGCTTCAGCTATATTTTTTAACAACTAAATACTTCAAGCAATGTATAGAAAATGTCTCCAGAAAGGAGGAAGATGAGACCTGTGAGCTGCCATGTGCCTTTATTTATCTACTTTATTACTGTGCTTACTGTTGTCTTCTGTATTGTAACAATATTTCCTAAGCAAAAACTGCCCAGTTTTGATTCTGACAGTGACTGAAAATCAGCAGAATAAACAAAAGATCAGGAGAACAGATTACATTCATACTAAAATACAAAAGACTTAAATAGGGTTCTCTGCCACTCATGAATCCTGTTCTGTTCTGGTAAAATTTGCAAACAATGGGAAGGAAGGAAGAAAAAGAAAAGAGAAAGGAAGGAAGGAAGGACAGAAGAAAGAAAGAAAGGGAAAAAGAAGGAAAAAGAGGAAAGAGAAAGAAGGAAAGGAAGGGAGGGAGGAAGGGAGGAGAGAGAAAGAAAAAGAAAAAGAGAGAGAAAAAGGGAAGGAGGGAGGGAGGGAGGGAGGAAGGAGAAAAAAAAAGTAAAAAGTAAAACCTTCATAGGCCTCCTGAGAAGAAAGAAGGCATCCATCTATACTATGAATATGTTTGGTTGTTTCTGACAACAGTGGGCTCTACTGCCAGGGGAATAAACATTTCCAGTTCCAGAGAAAAATTTTAGCACTTCGGAAAGGCACAAGGAAGAAGAGGCTTTTCATTCTGATGCGAGACACTTGTTTTTGTACTTGTTTTGTATGTGGGGACCCAAGCTTTCATGCTGATGTGGAAGTAAAATAGTTCTTTATGGAGTATTTTATAAAGGACTATCAATCATTCCAGTACAAGTCTGAATCAGAAGGGGAGCAAAGAAGGGGTCATGCACAAAAAAGGTTGTGTTTCAAGACATGCAAGGAATGGAGACTGGACTGTGGGAAAGTGGATTCACATTCATGCAGACCCTGAGCTTCGCCTAACAGAGCAGATAAGTGCTGCTCATGCCTGCAGCGTCTTCTCGCCTAGGACTACCACCTATAAAATAAATCCTGTAATGAAAGCAGATTACCTCATAATGCAGTCCTGGAAGGGGCTGATTCATCTGATATCTCTTGCTTACAAATGTGCCGTGGGGTTACCATAGTTCAGGCAGCCTCATTAAAAGCAGTGCAAAACACGTAGAGCCTGAATGGAGACGCAAGAAAAGCTCTATAGATGGCTCTTACACATAATCCATTTGTTACTATGCTTCTGGCAAACAAAGGACTACACTGTTTATAGAACTGCTTTCTGCCAGGAGCAGGACAAATCCTTATACGATTCTAGTGAATATTTTACAATGTTCAACAAAACGAAGAGTGTGCCTTCTTCATAGCGCTTGTAATTCATAACTGGGAGGTGAATGGATGCAGAAGAGAGAGAGAGAGAGAGTAAAAAAAGTGAGATTGGGTAATTAGTATCAGCTTTACAGGGAAACAGAAATTCTTACTGATTCTGGTCACCCAGAGAGCTGCAATGGAAAAGAGAAGGAATTTCTCATGATTTTGTGTTTTACATATAGTATATATAAAGTTTAGAATTTATTCCCTAACCACTAAATTCAAGTGTTTTATAGTTTTGCATATCAGTGGGTGACAAAGTTTGCTAAGTTTGGGCAGACAAAAATAGGAGGATATTATTGAAATAAAAATTGGCCAGATGCTGAAAGCCACAATGGAAAGCACAGAATGAAGCAATGAATTTAACAAGTATAGGATCTATCTAGTTACACAATGAACAAGTTTAAAATAAAATTGCTATTTCTAATTCTTTTACACATTTGGCATATATAAGAAGGCTTTTTTCAGCCTACACAATGAATGGAAAACACAGTTTGCAGTCCGTGTATTATTTGCTTTCTCATACCCTGAGGAGAATCATGTAGATGCAGGGCTCATCCTGACCTCACTGGAGTTACACCAAAACCTAAGCTTGTCAAACTAGATCTCAACCCACCCAACTAGCATTGGTTAATTCACATTTTTCACCACACCTTGCTCTCTTTTCCAGGAACTGTCTTCAAGAGTACACTCTCCTCCCTCAAATACAGGGCGGGGCGGAAACTTACTGAAATCTGATTTCTAAAAAGATGCTAAACACTCTTTATGCTGTGACATATTGAGGGGTGGGTTTTATGCCTAAACAAAGGAAATGAGTGGAGATGATTATTTAAGTTGAGCATGCAATAAACTGCACAGAGCTAAACACTCCGCAATTTAAGGACAGGCCACTGTTTTGTCACCTCGCTTACACACAGACAAGGTGTCAGAAAAATTTATCATCTGAAAACAAACCCAAGAAGAAGGAGTTCAGAGATACAATCCAAAAAAAATCTATCATGAGGTTTCATTTCGCAGCAGCACTGCAGCTGAAGCAACAGATATTCACCTCCCCTGGTCATGATATGCCTTACCCCAGCTTAGAGGAGGAAAGGGCAGGGTCTCTTTCTAATAGCCTTAGAGCTGCTTCAGGAGGGAAAGCAAAGCAAAAGAGACTTTGAATGCAGCTAGGGGCCCTGAAAGGGAATCAATGTATCTGCAAAGGAAATGGCATACTGTGAGGCCCTACCTGTTAACGTTGGTTTTGTCCCATGAAGAGAAGTGGCCGCTAAACACGGCCTAGTATAAAGACATGAAGACAGCATTAGGTCACATATGCAAATTTATGTGGGAAAACATCTCCTTTGAGGCACTGAGAAGTTCTGACATGTTTTCACATAAATCATTAGGTAAGAAGGGATCCTATTTTCCATCCAAATGGCATTCCAGAACACTGTGGGAACTGAGGACCACCTGCCTTCCACGAACAGTTACTTTTGCTTCTACGCAGCTGATCCCACAGCAACTGCTTTTGTATATCATGATACGAAAGTAGCAAATATGATTAGGATAAAGAAATACTTTCTTTTCTAAGGCTTTTCTTGTTTGTGTATCAGGGTAAATATTGACAAACAGGATACGGGAAGATCTGTGCTTCTAATTATTCATTTTTCTGGACTCTAAATTCCCAAAATTATTTGAAGTGGCTGTTGTATCACAGGCAACTGATATATTCAAGAATACAGACTCCAGTGGGCTGGATTTCTGTTGCGACTGGGAGGTCTTATAGAATAAGCCAGTAAGTAAATGCAGTAGGGGAGTGGGAACACTTTGATTGTTTTGACAGGTCAAAGCTTAACAGTTGGCATACTCTGGACTCCACTGAAAATTTGTTTTGAACCAATCCTATCCAAAAAGCAACAAGTAATAGCTGACATTTAACATTTAAATAAAAGAGGAAGTATTATTTGCTGACGGTGAAAAACATTGGGTCTTAGAGGACAAGCTTAAAATTTTGAGTAGAGAGATCAGCTGAGGAGACAAATGATGGCCATTCAGTCAGCTGCTGAGAGCAGGGAGCCTGTGCTGCTGGAGCAAGCAGGGGCACCTACTTAGCCACCAGCAGGTCTCCAGCACCCACAGCCCAGTGGAAACCATGCAGATACACACCCTAATGAGCCCACCAAGCCTGCTCTGCTCTCCCCTGCTGCTCCACCAGCTCTGCCTCCAACCTGCTCCCCAGGCAAATTCCTCTGCTCCTCCTGCCTGGTGGGGAGAACCCCACCATCCCTGAAGCCTCCCATCGCCTCTCGCCACACACATGGTGACTAACACACTGTGCTTCCCCCGTGGGTTGCTCTGGTGGGAATGCTTAACTCGCATAAATATTTAGCAACAGTGTTCAGCAGAGAGAATGAGGTTGGATGGGACTGTGGGCTGGGGCAATATAAGTGATTAACGGATCCTCTGCAGAACAAAACCTACTCAGATCTGTCACAAGATAGTTGCTATGGTTTTTTGACACAGCTTAGCAGAAATTTACTTTGGCTGGGGGACTGGAGGAGGGGAGAAACACACACACACAAAAAAAAATACTATAGAAAAGTCCCTCATTGTACACAGGCAATTATTCTGAGCAAAATCCCGTGCCTGTCTAGAATTTCAAGCTCCGTATAAATACTTTCAATTAGATTTACAAAAAAAAAAAAAAAAAAAAAAAAAAGAGGAGGAGATTGTGTTAAGAACAGACAGCTTGAAACATGTCTTGTTAGCTACCAACAAAGTCTGTTAGAAGTGTTGGAAGGTTTCAGCTAGGTTGATGTAAAAACAACATCAAATATCCCCTCCTGTGAGACTAAGTTAAATGTTCTTTGCAGTGACTCAATTAAGGCTAGGTAAAATGCACGGTTCATTGCAATCAGCAGCAACAATATCAGAATCTTTTAGTGGGATATTTCACCAAAGTCTCAAGTTTCAACTGGTTTAAAAATGTTTTGTGGCAGAAGGCAGTTTCCATAGGTGTAAAATATTCTGATATATGGGAAAAGTTCTGCTTGAAATGTCCAACAAAACAGGAATGATAAGTTGGCCAGGAAAGGCTTTTCAAAAGGTCTAAAAACGAGTGCTTCCCATTTTGTAAGGTATAAAAAGCCAGAGCAGTATGCAAGAGTTTTAAGAAGCTCTTCTGGAAGAAGAGCTTTTCTGCATGTATTTTGAACGACATAACTATAGGCTTTTATCACCACCCCCACACAAAGGAAGATCCTGCTAGACTGAACACTGGAGATTTTGGTAAGTTCATTGCTTATACAAGAGCCTACAGAAATTGCCATCCTTCAGCAGCCTCAGGCATGAGGCTATCTTGTGAACACCAAATTCTGAAAGATCACAGAATCATAGAATGGCTTGAGTTGGAAGGGACCTTAAAGTTCACCTAGTTCCAACCCCCCTGCCATGGGCAGGGAAAGATGCAATGCCCCACCTCCCCAGAAACACTGTATAAGGGTTGTCCATCTATAGTCAACAAACATCAAACCAGAAGACCCAGGAGCACAACTTCCAACTCTTTTCATTTGTTTGCATACTTAATTCAGTCGGTATGTATTTATGTGTCATAAACCAATGATATATAGGCAAACATCCAAGGTAGCTTGGAAGATTCCCCCTGCATAATGCAGCAGCATAGCTGTGTTATCACATCGCTCTGGTCTACGGGGGGAATTATTCCAGGAAAAGCATTATGCTGATACAGCTGCTCTACTACTGTTACCCAAGTCTGCTTATTCAGCTTAAAGTATGACTGCATTATGTCACACAAATATTTCTAAGCATTTTTGGAAAACCCATTCCTGAATCTCAATTAGGATTATTCATTATTTTGTTTATTAATTCACAGCTTCATTAATTTCAGTGGTCTAAACTCAAGTTTTTACCACATGACCATCTGGCCCACAAGAACTATCTGAAATCATAGATTATATAGGACAAAAAGGCTGCTGGAATGTACCCATTGGTACGTATTGTGTTGGATAGGCAAGGCGTCAAACTATATAGCATGTGGAAGAAGTTCTTGAGAATTACTTAACAGTTTTCAGTGGAAAATACTATGTCAACATCAGATTTTTTCATATAAATGTAACAGTTCCAATGCAAATTTTAATTTAGAAAGTTGTTCAGTTCCAGGGTAGGAGAAAGCATGCTCAGCACCACGACAGATGCACACGAAGTGCTTGAGGGGGAAGGTGGCAGGCTCAGGTGCAAATCTCCACTTTGCATACCTCCCTGCCTAAAACCTGAGCAAGGTCTTGGTTTTATTCCAGTGGGACATACTGAAATCTCAGGATGTTTTTCAGGATGGGAAAAAACTCGTCTGTCCCAGCTCCACGTTTGAAATTTCCCCATCTTAAATATTTCTGATGTCTGAGTGGTTGCTTTAAAATCCAGCTAGGAGTTTTACAGGGTATGAGAACAGTGTGTCCAGCTTTTTTTACCCACTGCACACCAGAAGACGTGATAGAGGAATATTTCAGTAGTTATCTGCAACACATTTGGCAGCTAGATTCAGATCACTAGAAGGAAATGCAGATAATAGAAGGATTTTTCCAGACAGTGCTTAAATATAGCTCTACCATTGAAAGAAAAGTAAGTTGCATGTGAAAATCTGTCATTAGGCCACATTTATAAGCACGTGTTTAATATCATCAGTGCTCCTTCCACTGCTTCATTAAGCGCTTTGGACTGGGTTTGCCACATTTCCAGTGGTTTGGCTTTCAACATTTTTGCTTTTAAGTGATTCCCTCATCATGATTTCAGTCGGCCACCTACTGCATGTTCCACCCTATTGGTGATCACTCTCCTAATACCTGCTAGGGCAGCTCTGAGCAACATACAGCCAGTTCACAGGAATTGATGCAAGTTGTTCAGTAACACTGGAAATGTTCATTCGGTTAACTGCTTTTGCCATTCCCACAACCATCAGAAACTAATTAAACACATGTGTGATGGTTAACATTTTTAGTTAATTTTTTCTCTCTGTTTTCTTTGAATTTCTATAGCTATGATATTTCACACGCAGTATGAAAACAACTTTCATATTACATAGGCTTCTTTGCAGACAAGAGAATAACAGAACTATGTAGAATTCCAAGGTAGGATATTCTGCCATCAGAACAAGAAAGCTGGAGCTGACAGATAACAAGCGAAATTATCTAGAGCAATGTTCTTTTTTTTTTTGAAATCTGTAGCATTAAGCAGATAAAGGCTAGTCTCCGGCTTTTGGAAAGTAAGGAAGGTAAGCAGCCAGTCTTATTTAGACAGTTACAGTCCCTTTCTTCACTAACACCAGCATAGTTCCTCTTGACTGTGCATGAGAGGGATTTTCCATTGGTTTCACTGTTAGACAAATGGTACAACTCACTGTCTTGAGAAGTCTGTTTCCACAGAGGGAACTTACATGACTGTTAACCTAGATGCTCATCCTTGAAGATACTACGTGGTCATCCGTTGTCCATGCAGGAAATGGAAATGGATCACAAGGGACTGACTACATGTACCTAGTTGCCTATTTTTTGTCTTCAGACAACTTAAGTTCAGCGCCAGTTTTACTAACAATATGTTCACTCATTGTCTCCTCCAGTCATCTCAATTTCTTCAGGTTGGCAAGTGAAGAACAACAGAAATGATGAGACACCACTCAGTACATCAATCTGAAGCAATTAACGTTGGCCTCCGGATGCACCTTCATTTTAGTTTGGATCAGGAGCACACCTTTGAACCGACTTTACTGATCATCCCTACTTACTCTGCTTTCATTCATGTTGCAGAGTGCTCTTGGAGAGTGCTCTTTCAGATGCAATGCAATTGGGAGGTGCACTTCAAGGGTACATCTAATGTTCTCCAACTGCAAATGAAACTTGCAGCAGTGGTATCAGCTCCTCAGCACCAACTCTCCTGTTAAAGAAAGTGCTGTTAGGCTGCAGTACCTGTTAAGGTAGACATAAACTCAGACAGTGAACTCCAGGAAAGAATTAAAGCACAGAGACTCATCGTAAGGAGACACCAGCCTGCTTAGGGATAGACCTTTTGTTTCTATCTCATCCTTTACTACAGGCTAGCTGAGCTGGCTTCTGAGGATCCCTGCTGTACTCTCCACTTACTCTCAGGATGTGGGCTGAGACTTGCACCTTCCTCAGGGTTCAGGATCCCCTTAAGTGACATGGCCTCTAGAAACCAGGAACCATTTAATATCCAGAAAAAAATGTGCAACGTGGCAGTACTGCTACAAAGGAAGTAATTAGAAGATAAATCCTAGCACATTTGAGAAATTACTTTCTCTGCTAACGTGTCTCAAGTTCAACAGTAGATAAACGCAAAGCTTTCACCTCCACTAGGTGGTGTATTTTGTCTTTATGTCGTATGTGGCCTTACAAACATTCCTCCAATCCCTCAGTCAGGAAAGGGACACAAAATATTTTATGAAATGTGAAACACAAATCTGGTCTACGGGAGTGAAAAGCTTTATCAAGTCATTTCCTCTTTCGTGTTTAATTGTTATGATTCCTTAAAAAAGCTGCTGTCAGGAAAGCATTACTTACCTCTAGAACATTCTTAGATCCACTGAGGAATAAAGTACGAACCTGAAACAAAAATATCACCCTCTATTTCCCCTTACAGCCAGATGCCAGTTGTTTGCGTGATTTACCTTACGTTTTTTACAGTGTAACATTCTTAGCAGCTTTCTTTGTTTTACGTCCAAATTACAAGGTGATGCAGTCAAACATATTCCTGGATCTTTCTTGGCCAGTTCAGTTTGCACTTGCGTGAGTATAGTTACATACCGGAGAAGCAGAAAAAGCCAGGCTGCATAACAGGATTCATCTTGGTGGACATACCCTTGCTAGATGTAACTCTTTGGGAGATATATCCTTCTGGCTGAAACAGAAACAACTTCCTTGGTTGGTAGCATCCAATGCTTGGCTTCAACTAAAGTCCAGATAAATTCAGATTTTATGTCTTTACTAAACAAAAAATGGATCATAGCTTGCTATTTAAACATTTGTAGGCATTTATTTGTTCATGCTCACTAAATAATAAAACACATACACAAAAATATATGCACACAAAAAAATAAATCTAGGAAGCAAGAAGCCTATCAAGAGCATACTAGAGCTCTGTAGCATGTAACCTGCTACCTGGTTCAGATCTCTCTAAGATTCAGCAATAAAACCATCCTTAGTCGGAGAATGTAACTAGGTAATTTATATTGCAAGTTTCCAGGATGGTTTGTAGGTATTAAGTTTAAACAGAAGTCAGAGAAATCACAAAAACAAACCAGTAAAAGAGACGGTTGTTCAAAGCACAAAACTGAATTGAACAAAACCCATCTGGCAAATTGGAGCAACCTCAGCTGTCCTATCAGCTGTAACTGCCTGCATGCTATCCACCCATAACTTTGCTTGCCCTTGGAGAAGAGACACTGGTAACACAGGCATTTTTTAATGAACAAAACCATAGGAAACCCAACCAAGAAACACATCCAACACAGAAGGAATCATCATCTTTTACCACTGAAACTTCCTTGTACTTCCTCACAGTCTGCACAGAGCCCATGCTAACACATTATTTACATATCTAGACACATTCAAGATTAGCCAGAGTAGATGTCTCTAAAGAGTTTACATGCCCATGTACCTTCTCCAAGAACAAAATTTAAAACACAGTACAACTGCCTACTGTGCATCATTAATGGCATTTCTAAACACAGCTGCCACTGGAGGATTTGTTTCTGAATGCAAATTTAGCAAACCAGCCATTTCCTCTGTCAATGACTGATGCATGACAAGTCTGAGGTGTCCGCATCTACAGTTATGAATACTACAGACTTAGAAAATTGGTCCTGAAATATTCCACTAAGTATTTCAATCTTGGATGGAAACAAAACCAGAAAGTTCCTCAACAGCTACAATAAAGACTTTAATCTCATGAAAATAACCAGTTAGCAACTGGATTTGTCTCATAACCAATTACAGTCTAATTACTCTGGAGCAATATTTTCTACAGTAGGTCTATATGGTATTAGACTGACCAAAGTTTCCAAAAGTATGACTCTTGATGAGACAGAAAATAGTAACGATCATTTTTGGTTATATACACTAGATAAATTGCCCTCAGTATTATCATCGTGTGCACACACTTAATCACAAGCGGTCTGTGCACTTGTAAATTGACACATGTGATAAGCTTTGCATTAAGTACTAGACTGCTCAATGAAAGAAAGAAATATGAGAAACCCAAGAAATACCATGGCAAGTGCACGTTTGTCTGTACTGCACACAACATGTATATGCTATGTCTAACTATTGATATTGATCAATTTAAACCTGATTCACAGTCTGCTGCAAAATCTCATACCAGTTGACTGCTTGATAGCAGTACCAATACACACAGGCCTGTCTTAAGAAAGAAGCACTTGGTGCTGGACAATCACACACATTCTGAAAGTATACTAAGTATTTTCAGGTTGGAGGTTTGTGATCCATTAAGTCACATTCATACTGTCGTTAGAATATGCCCCTAAACAGAGGTATATCTAAGGGGATAAGAGAGAAAAGGAAACTTGGCACAGGGACAGAGAGATGCCTAACACTGGCATCACATCAACAAGGTAAAGGCACTCCAGCCTCAGCAAACACAGGTTTTGCAGATTTCCCTTTGTAAATTGTGGCAGCAGATGGCTGAAATCTGTCCCAATACAAACTCCATGCCTGACATGACATTGCCTACATTTATACACCCTGATAAGAGACTTGGATTTCCAAAGAACTGAGTAACTTCTATTCCCACATATTCTGATGACTGTCACGGGGTACAGGACACGAAACAACAGCAAAATATCTGGCCACTATTACATAGCCAATAAACTTTTATTTAGATGTGGAAGGAAAATATGCTTACAAGAAGAAAAATCTAGGGAGATTTATTACTCCCTTGAAATCAGAGAAGTCCCACATGTTCCCTGCCAGCATGTCAGTGCTTGAGCAAGAGGATGAGGAGGATCTTTAAATCAAAGGCTCAAGTGAGTATCAGCATACATTGCATTGGAGATTTCATCTCCACACTGCTTCCCGATTGATACAATCTGTGTACGAGGAATAATCCAGATATTGGATTGCACATATTTGGCAGGTCTTGCACCCCTCTTCACAGACAATGGTTTTGTCATAACTCACAATGAAGTTATTGTAATACTGCTCAAACAGTGTGCTGTGTGGCACAGACAACTGCTTGGCCATTTCATATAAGCTTTCTGGCTTCAAGTCTTCAATGCCATAAGCTTTAGTCAGGATGTATTCTAATTTCCAGTTCGATTCATTTTTCTTGTTGGCGTCTCTGAGATCCAAGTAAAACTGCCAAAGATCCTACAGTTAAAAAAAGAAGAAAAATTAGGCACGGCTGTATTGCTTTCTTCCCTGCTTCATTAAGTCTCTAGAGTGATATATTGATTAGGAAGCTGTCACTCCTTATTATTCACAACTGAATAGAAGGTCACGTCCCACCCCAAGAGCTGGGCTTACACCCAAAGCTAGTACTTGCAGTGTGGTAATGGTGGGGGGATGGGAAGATGAAAAAGGCAGCGGTGGCACTGTTAGAAGTCTTTCCTGTCTAAACTGTAAACCAAACTCTACCATGCTCACATATGGTTTGGGACTGGGGCAAAAACGTGAAATCCAAAACTTTCTTTTCTATGGGCACTGCTTGAAGGGCAGAATGGACAGAAAAGGAATGGTCCAGGGAGAATTCAGAGGAAAGGGAGAGATGGAGATACAGGAGTGAAATCTGCACAAGAAAGGAGCAGCCGATATTAGCATAGATCTCCAGAGGGAAACTCCAGTCCCAGCCAAGCCACAGGATGCGTTGTCACTGAACAGAGCAAAGTCAAGATTTTACCCTGAACTACAGAGAGAATGTCTGAGTTATTCCAAACCAAAATAACTATGCAGGATTCACTTTATCTCCAAAAATCAATTAAGACTACATAAGTATTCTATTTTTTTTTCCTTCTAAATTTCTTTACAATTTCCTGTAAAAAGTATAAACCCTATATAGGAAGCTGCAAGATTATGAAAGGCTTCACATGGCTAAAAGTGTGGTTTTCTTCATCTGCTCTTCTACAGCCTTTAGAAGCACTTCAGTGACTGCCTCCCAAAACTCAGACAATCACCAGCAAACAACATTGGTATGTAAACAAATTCATGATTTAGGTGAACCTTTTTCACCATTGCAGAGCTCCCTGCAAACAGTTTCGGGATTATGCCCAGAAAATTTCTTGATTCTACATCATAAGAATATTCATAGAGAACAGGAAGTACTGGGTAGTCTTGCAGCCAGAGAAAGACTGACCAAATTCTCTTTCAGATTTTGTTTTCTTTGCCCAGGAAGAAAAATAATGGTAAGCACCGAAGTTCCATCGATTACCATAATACTAGAAAGGCTGACATCTCACTGTAATTTTTAATGACTCTGTACTTAAATATTTAAGACTTAAACAACGCTTTAAAATCCTTACTTACCAGCAAGCTATAATCGAGAAGATCATATTGATACAATCGGACACCTGGGTTATTGGACTCCATTTGCCATACATTCTTCACTGGGGTTACAGCAGGTGCCACAAACAAGGAATTTACTGGCTTTTCTGCAAGAAAAAGGAATGTGAGGAAACAGTTACCTTTCAACCATTTCTTTCTCAAACAAATGTTTTAGTGAAGAACCAACACAGCAAGAACTAGAGTGACTGGTTTAGGTACATCAGCAATTTTTTTCCCCTGGATTAGCTACATCACTGTGAACTCGTATACTTCCACTAGATAGACCAAAATTCGGGTAAATTACCACAGCCCACATTCCATTGCTTATCAGTTAAGTTTATCTATACCTGAGGCTTCACACCAATTCAACTACCTAAGTGCTAAATGGTTTTGCCTATAGGTAAGGTCTCTGTATTTTGCATATTTCTACTGAAGAAATAAATATGCAGAACTTTGAGTAGCTGTCTTCATGCTATACTTTGCATGTTGCTTTATGTATTTGTTCTTCATGTGTTTATAATGTTATTAGAAACACCAGGGTATCATAAACTGACTCCAACTTCACTCATCTAGACTAGCCCTGCACCTAGCTTGTGAACACTGAACTTTACAGCAACTGAAACAAGAGGACATACGAAGGTTTTAACAGGCAAAATATGAAGTTAAGAGTACTGAGAAGTTCTCTGTGGAACAAAAAAGAAACCCTAACTATTCCTTTTTCTGACAATCTCAGTGGCGAAATCACGAGGCCATTCTCCACAAATGACCAGAAGCTTTGAAAGCTTGGAAACCACACTTCCGGAGGAGATAAAACTGAGCTCCGTATCTCAGTACACTGATGTTGGCTACAGTATTATATTTATCTTGAATTCTCTGAAATTTTGTCAGAAGGAAAAATAACATGAAGAGAAGACAGCCTAAAACTGTACAGATAAACACAAACTGTATCTACCTACATAACATTTCACTGCTTGAATTTTGTCAAATATGCGAAATTATTAAAATAATCTGGAAGCAGTTACTTGCACATGCAAACTGCAATGAGAAGGCATCAAGTTCTCTGTCCTCAGTGAAATTTGCAGTACAGGTGATGATTTCATGCACAAATGGGACAAGGTACAAAAACATGTAGGTATAAGACTGTCTCGAAAACCATTCCAAAGTATTAAAGACCATTTCTTTCACTTGGGTTGGATTACTTTTTACCAGACATTAATTCCATGATAATGGTATGCAAAAAGGTAAATCATTCAGAACACTGTTACCCTGGTCAGCATTTTGGACATTGCTTTTATGAGTTCATATAAAAACAAACATAGGTAAGAAGCCAATTAATAATGGGATGTTTTACATAAACAAAAGCAGTGGATCACTCACTATGGTACAGACACAAATATTTAACCTGTTACTTGTTAGAGATCTTCTGTTAGAGATGTGAGAGTGCTTCACACAGACATATCAAAGCTTAAAATTAAGGGATTTCAAAGCAATAAACAAACTTTTCAAACCTGGGTGCTTTTCTTGAAGGGAAATTAGCTGATCTAAGGGATGCAACAAGCAGAGACTTTCTTTCCCCTGCCTCCTGCTTACCCTTATCTTAATTAACTTTGAAGCAGCAGGGAACTCAGCAGAGAGGCACAGTAATGATGCAGAAAACACAAGAACACAGAGCATGTCTAGTTGGCCTGAGAACATTCCCTTTGACACATTACACAATAGCAACTGGCTAGTACAATTTGCCCATGTCACTGAGAAAGTGGATAGGAAAGACTAGAAATTCTTGTCTAGGCATAAGCATTCATTAAAAAATAGGAAGCTTGCAGAGTCTCTTCTGACTTCAGCAAAAAAGACAGTCTGTCTTGCAAGGTTCTCTTTGGAAAACATCTGCGAGTGTGTGAGGCTTGAGCTCTTGTAGATGAATAGGAGAATTTCCCAATTTCCTTTTTCAATTATTTATAACAGACTGGCAACAACATGCAATAAAACATTAATTTGCTTTTAATCAAAAAGAAATAGATGAAGGATTCAACAAGCATCATTACCTTCTTCATCCAGGAGGACCATGATACTATCTCTATGTGTGTGACCAAAAAACTGCCCAGCAATAACACTACTGTATTTGCGAAAAATCTGCACCAGTCTCTCATTGTAATGCTCCCTGATAGCCGTAGTATTCCTTGCATACGGCAAGTATCCTATTGGTACATGTCCTATTATATATACCTAAGAAATTAGATAGAGAAAGCACAATTAGCATCTTCCTTTGAAACTTGTACTTTTAGCTATAACTTAGAAATGATTAACACAATTTTATAATAATGCTATCTTTGAAATGAATTTCTGAAAGCCAGAAATCACAACAGTTTTGTAATACAAAATACAAACAGTAACTATGTTTAAATTTATAACAAGAAAAATAGTTTTTTCTTTGTGAATTCAGTATATTCTTGAAAAAAAAAGGTTCTGATAAATCTACGCATGATTTTAGGCCAAAGAAACATTTGATCAATTATTTCAAATGAAAAAATAAGTTACTGGGGCAATACTTAGGATCTGGCATCTCACAGGGACAGTAAGAAAATCTTATGTTTGAATATTATACAGCCTGCACTGTCAGACATTCACCTGAAACACAGAAAAATTAGTTAAAATCCCTCTGCCTCAGATTGAGACTGGATTCCCACTGCACAAGAAAGGTAAATCTCTCCCTTCCCCACATTGTAATATAATATTTAAAAAATTACTACACTATTTTCCTTCTTAGTAAAAAGAAGACAGGAATTGTAAACATGTTTCAAACTAAACACTTTTCCTGGTCAGCTGATGATCCAATCTTCACACCAATCAATCAACATGAGCCAACAATTCATAACCTCGCTTCAAAACTGAGTATTATAAGGCAATTTGTTGTTATTATAATACTCAAATTGTAGCAATTGCTGCAGCTTGGCTAAGTTTTGTGGTTGTGAAAATCTTCTCTAATTGCTATTTTTACACTCATAATCACATAAAAATGTAAATGAAATATGCTAACTTTTGTCTCAGACCAAGGGTACACATTTTAAAATTAAAGGCTGTGAGTAAAAAGACTCAGAAACAAAAGTGAAAGTATTTTCATTCTGGCTCCTACAGTATTTTGCATAACAGGTAAGAAAAGGTATTTTACTTTATAACTTGAGAAAGAGTATTCAATTATTTTATTACTTGTTGTAGTATGTACATAACACGCATATTCAAGGAAGAATTATTAATACAAAAGAAACTTTGATTTTTGCAATCTCTTTGGTAGCATTAATATTATTCTAGAATCACATTTATATTTTCATTGTCTCTTCTTACTTCTTTTTTTTCCTTTTCAAAGTTTAAAGAAGTAATGCCAAAGAGTTCTGTTCACAGCCCCTACCTTTTCCTTCTTTTGTGAAGAGGTTTCTAGTATTCCCTCCAGCCAGGCCAACTGGTTGGCTGGGTCCGTGATATTCACAGTTACACTGTTTGGGCTGTAATATAAATTTGTGTTCAAACTGATTATCCTGAGTGGTTGAGAGCTAACAGTCGATTCAAACAGCTGTGCGTAGAAGCCACCTGTGAAAATAAGACCAACATCATCTGAAAAAAAGAAAGGCTTCAAAGCACAACTTTAGAATGAAAGTATAGCACTGACAACATATACAGCCTTCCTCTTTCTAATAAAATAGAGTATGGCATGGTTAGTCAAGCTATGTATCACCTTATCACAACAGAATACCTTAAGAATCTGTTTTCAGCAACATTTCAGTAGGAAAAGTTGACACGGAATATTTTATGAATTCTTGCCTGTAATTGCCTTTGTGTTTGAATTTTCATATGCAATTATCCAGTTCACACGCAAGAAGTGCCCTGTAACATTTCTTTCACAAACAGTGATGCAGTAATTGTTAAAAGTGCACATTTCTTAAAATACTGCAAACACATAGGTTTGTCCAGGAAGAACTGTTTGAATTTAGTAGCCGTTTACATT
>VXAL01006004.1:287837-325737 GCA_013399475.1 Chauna torquata | reverse complement strand
GGCCCCCTGCGGCCCGCCCCGGGTGGAAGGGGAGAGGCCGCACGCGTGCCGCTCCGCACGGCCTGCGCCGAGCGCCTCGGCCGGGGCGCCGCGCAGCACGCGCCGTCCGCCCACGGCGGTGTCACCGCTGGCAAGGAAAGAGAAGCGGGTGGCAAACGTGAAAGACTCGACTGAGTAAAAATGCACTGCTGCAGAAACACCTTCTTTAAAAGCTTTCGCTTTAGGCCTTTCCAGCCCGGTTCGGTACTGGCCAAGCGTGGATCTATTTCCCCCACCATCACGTGCCATTCATCCTGATGCTGTCTAAAATTGGTATTTGCTATTGATGAGTGGAAACAGTGTCTTGCCTCCCAAACTGACAGCATTTGGAAACTAGGAAGGAAGGAAGAAAGAAAAGGAAGGAAGGAAAGGAAGGAAGGAAGGAAGGAAGGAAGGAAGGAAGAAAGAAAAAGAGAGAGAAAGGAAGGAAGAAAGAAAAGGAAGGAAGGAAAGTAAGGAAGAAAGAAAGAAAAAGAGAGAGAAAGGAAGAAAGAAAAAGAGAGAAAGAAAAAGGAAGGAAGAAAAAAGAAAGAAAAAGAGAAAAAAGAAGGAAAGAAAGAAGGGAAAGAAAGAAAGAAAGAAAATGAACAAAAGAGAGAGAGAAGGAACAAAAGAGAGAAAAAGAGAAAGAAAGACAAAAGAAAATGAAAAAGAAAGAGAGAAAGAGAAGGAGAGAAGAAACAGAGGGAGACAAAGAAAGATGAAAGAGAGAAAGACAAAAGAAAAAGAAAAAGAAAAAGAAGAAAGAAAAAGAAAGAGAGAAAGAAAAAGAGAAAGAGAAAGAAAGAGAAAGAGAAAGAAAGACAGAAAGAAAAAGATAGAAAAAGAAAGAGAGAAAAAGAAAGAAAGAAAAAGAGAAAAAGAAAGAAAAAGAAACTGAAAAAGAATGAAAGAAAAAGAAAAAGACCAAAAGAAAGAAACAAAAAGAGAAAGAGAAAGAAAAAGTAAAAAGAAAGAAAGAAAAAGAGAAAGAAAAAGAAAGAAAGAAAAAGAAAAAGAGCTTCAAACTTTTTCATCTAGTAAGATTTTTTCTGCTGGATGCAGAGTGTTTCCCTTCTTCTAGTTCTTTGAAATTCCTTGAAAGCACTGGGTCTTGTCTGTTGAGTGTTTTTAAGAAAGTAGCCCGGTGCCATGGGAAAAGCTACAGCGTGAGCTTTTCCTGACCTATGGCTTGCATAGATTCCAGAGTCACGAATCTAGCTCTTAGCTCTTGTAACAATACTCAAGGACTAAGTGAGAGTGATTTCCTGTGATTCAGGAATAAAACCTCAACAATTGTCTATCTACCTGGTCCAGCCATACAAAATATAAATAATTATGAATATTTTCCTAATATTCTACAATTACTTTTGGACTGTCATTTGCATTTCTTTCAGGCTTTTGTGGTATGGCACTTTGTTTGGCTGTAGGGCAATTGATACTTGATTTGTTACTTTTTGACTTGTCCTCAGAAAGAATTCACCCCTCTCTGAATTAACCCCAGGGATATAATCCTAATTCCTGTTACCACACAACACAATTTTCGTTAGTCTTGATAACCTAACTAAGGGTATGAACTAGTGCATCTATTTCTCTTTAACCTTCCATCTACTTACTTTGAAGTACAGAGAAATAAAGTGTTGATAGTTATGCATACCTTCCTGCAACTCCTTACTTTATGTCTGACTTCCTCTTCTGACCTGTATTTCTGGGACTTTTAAACTCGTGCTCAGAAACACAAGGAGAGTAAGAGCATCACTTGAAATAACAGACTACCAATTGTTGCTCGTAAGGCTGAAAGGACACAAGTCCCTTTTTTTTGGTTTAAGTTGAAAAATGCCGTGTCTCCCAAGTATGCACAAAATACCAGCCTTACCAGTGCATCTCACACTGATGTCCACTAACCTAATGTCTGTGGTCAGTCAAACCCTCTATAATGAATGAGGAGCATCCTTTGTGATTGGCACTCTCACGGCATGGTGCACACGGAGGCGATATTGCACAGGGGTATCATTCATGACTCCGTTTCAGTTCAGGAACTGTGTTTCCTCAATACAGCAACATTATCAAGAAGTTAGCGATGTTCACTACTGGCAGACAAAACACTGCAGACATGGTCTCACAGAGTTTCATCACCGGCACCCAGGCAGCTGACATGCAAGTACATGCAAACTGACCTTGCCACTCACCCACTTCATCTGAGATGCATCTTAGTCAAATACTAAATTGTTTTAACACCAGCCTCCTAAAGTGACACTGTGTCCTGTCCCAGTACTGACAAGATGGAATTATATGCTCGTATAGACACCATTTGGAAAAGCCCTGGAGCCTCTGCGGATCCTTGTGGTGCTTCTCCTCTCTGATCCCTCACAAGTGCACAGAGCCCTTGGAGAGCTCCTTGCTCTCTCCACTTGCTGGGTCTTGTTGCATAGAAACAGCCTTGTGGACATTGCATGATAAAAACCTCTTAAAACTGAATCAATGCTACTGCTGGCAGCTGGACTCTTCAAAGATGCTTCTGTCTTGTACCTTCTACACAGCACAGCAGCCTGGTCCTTGGGAGGCAGCCACTTCAGGATCCTTCCTAATTTAAGCAATCATACCTCCACTGATGGCTCAGTCCTACCAGGATTTCTCAACATACTTAGCTGACACAAGTCTTAAGAAAGAAATAACACTGACACTTTGCGCCATGCTTCAGATGTAAAACAGGGTCTGATAAAATGTCCATGTTCCTTCTGCTCCTTAGACAGATTGCCAAAGTAATGACACTAGGTTTTACAATGGTGAGATCCCACCTGTCTGCACTAGTGATGACTTGGGAGCAGGATAAACCAGCACTAGGAAATGTTGCATTTTTGACACCTTGTGGGGTGACCACAGCCAGAAATATTTTCCATGGCATCTTATGCCCTAAATTTGCTTGTGGGTCCTTATACAAGAGGTGTGTTAATATCAACAGCAAGTACAAGTCATCTTGATCTATAGAAATGTTTTGCTGTTGTCTGGAACCACACAGCAGCATGAAATAAACGGACCTAGTATGATTTGCTGCACAAGAGACCAGCTTGGAATTTCTGTTACACTCTCAGCAGACTTTGAAGGTTTCAAGAGACTACATACTCCCCAGTAGAAAAAAAGCCTGTGTGATGAAAGACGCCTCTGGAGATTCCTCTCTGGACCTGGGGACTCATTCTCATTTACGTTAAACTCTTTACACCACTCGAACAGTGTTAAGTAGGCACATTTGAAGTCTCTGTGTAAGGACTGCTTGAAAGATGAAAATGCTGTGGCAAAACAGCACTGTGTAATCAGTAATCCTTGCTCCCAAAGGCCATCCAGGGTGAATGTGTGACAGCTCTAACCTTCAGCCTTTGAATACAGGACACAAAAACTGCTTTTTTGCTACCTTTCCCCCTGATATAGCCCTGTTTCACATGCCCTCATGCATTCAGAGAATGAGGAGCACAGCCTCAGGTCAGCTCCATTCAGCCCTTAAAAAAAAATTCACTTGTTCAGGAAAAAAAAAAAGGGACAGCACAAAATTGCCACCAGGCTCATGTGACAGAAGAGTTTGACCAAGAGGTTGTCTTATGTGGATTCCTCATAATCCATGTTGGGAGCTGCTGAGAATCTAATCAGTGTGGCCAGTCACTAAAGGCTTAGTACTCTGGTTATGGAAAAGTAGTAAAATTGGTGCAGGTAGTGTTTGAAGTCAGGTTTAGCTATCTTTCTGCTATGTCCTGCTGTGGATCTAAGACAGGAGGGGTACTCTTGCTACAGCAACTCAGTTAAACCTATCCTTTCACCATCCTTGTAGTACAATAGCCAGGAATAATGTATTACTCTGTAAAGTTTGATCAATAGTTAAGGGGATATTATGTTATAAGACTTTCAGATAATTTAGTGATGACTGCATTATTCAAACATTTCTGTGTTTGGATCAGCAAAGACCCTGTAGCTGGAGAACATCTTTGCATGCACCCATGTATGCAAGAAAAAAAAGTAGCAGTGACACCGGAGCCTAACTCCCCTGATATGAAAGCAAATGTTGGCACCCAGAGCCCTTAGGTATTAAATCCTGTCGAAAGCCAATGTGATTCAGGGTCCTAGCTCACTTGGGAATTTGGGGAATCTCTTAGCATTCTGAAATATAGAGGGGGCTACTTTTGAATTAAGCAAATTGAAAATAACACGTAGCTGGAAGTAGAACAGATCCTCCATTTATGGAGAGCAGACTAGGGTATTCTCAGCACATTTTAACCTTGTTTGAAGCCGTGCTGTGGCTCACTGTTCAGCTCTGATCTCAGAGTAACACAGAAATGACTAGATTTTAGTAGCTGTTGTGTCAGATGGGATGATGTTGCGTCAGGGATGAGTATGATTTGATTTTTGGTGCTGCAGAAAAATCTAATGTCAAACAGGGCAGTAGAATGTCCTTAAGAAAAATTATCATCTCACATGTCCTCTAGTTGTCTAAGAGATTAGCTGATCCCACTAACAAAAATAATATCAGTGCTTTTGTTGAGTCATAGAAAGTCACTAGGTTTACTATATTGATGTGCAGCTCCTTAGAAATCGCAGTTTAAACAAAAGAGATAAACGCCTGATGAAGAAGATGCCTAAATATGCAGCTGCATAAGTAACTGCTCATAGAATGGTTCGGGTATAAAGCAGCTGTACAAATCCAGTTTTGTGCTGGGTGAATGCCGCGGGAAGGGCTTTGCTGGAACAGCAGACCAGATGATAGGCAAGGTGCAAGGTAATGCAGGGGGGAGGAGGTATAAACAGCATGTGTTTATACATATCTTCTAAGACCAAGGCATACCTTAGACAAAGCTTAGGAGCGTGTCCAGCAGGCTTCCTATCAGTATGAAAGCTCAACCAAAATAATGCCAGGACAGGCTAACATTAGAACACAAGTTTTGTTAAGATCTGTTTCTGGTGTCTCTTGCTAATTGGTGAACACAAAGTGGTCTGTGATTGAGCATTTCATTTTTGTAGACTCTCTCTGAGGTTATAAATCGGTGCGACATGAGATTAGGAAAGACCTGGAAAGTAAACACCCACTAATACCTCATTATAAACTATTAGACATTTTTGCGGATTGGTTTAAGCTGATAGGACAGTCGGTCTACAATGGTTTAAACAGTGAAGCAAATACTACTAAATATCTCCAGGGTCTTCTCTGCTTCTTAAGCGTATTTTGGGGCTTGTTATTTCTTGTCTAATATTACTATATCTACCATTTAGAGGACTCTGAAGACTGAGGCTCTCCTCAAAGAATTAGAGTTAAAACCAGTCATCTTTCTGGCTCCCAGTTCTATCTGTTGAAGATGCAGTAATTTTAAGTTAGTATCATTAGGCCTTTGGTTATTTTAATATTTGCCTTTGCTTTCTTTTGTGTTTAAGAGTAGAAAAACTATTTTAAAAACTTTAAAATGTAACAGAAATGTTAGGCGTCACTTAAAATAGCTGTCTAGTTATTGTAAAATCAATACAAGAAAACAGCTTTCCAGACTTACAATTTCAGCATGGCTAAATGTCAGGTCATACACAGAGGAAGAAAGAAAAACGGTCTTATAAATAAGTAGCTATTTCAGGGACAGTAATGACTCTGAAAGAAACTCACAAGGCATACGAATAAGATGAACACAATGAAAATAATAATTGTATGTATAAACAGAAGAATAGCACATACATTTAAGCAGATTAGATGACTTGCATTTGACTAGTTGCAACTGATTCTGGAAGACTTGTGTAGATTTGGTGTTCAGAGCAGACCAATGAGAACATTAGTGGAGCAGAAACACACTCTGTATTAATGTCCAAGGATTCTGTATTAGAGCAAAGACAGGGAATGCTTTTTATCATCATGAATCCAAATTTTACAGTATTAAAGATACAGGTAATTTCTAAGTATCATATTCTCTTTCTGCAGCCATGGAGGCTGTCTAACACTTACTAAGTGAGACTATTTGTCATTCGGTAAAACTGGCCTCAAGCATTTGGATATTACCCGAATCCCTCTCTGTTCCATCCAGCTATGGACTGACAGGGCAGAGTCACAGCCTGCTGAAGCCAGAAGTCATCCCTCAGATGACGTTGGAACCACAACCCTCTGGCATTGTCTCCTCTGAATCAGAATCTCTTATGTGGAGCAAGCCACTTCCTCCAAAGTCCTAAACTGGCAGAGGATTCCAGAGAGTGTTAATACAGTCCTAGGAAATTTCTGAATTCCGCAGTCTTGATAAATAATTTAATTAGGTTGTCAATTTATGGGCCTGTTGTTAATGAAAAAATGCCTGACACAGATCAGGCAGAAGTGCTTCTGAAGTGTTAGCTCATGCTGGGTGACCTAGATAGAATTACACAGAGGAGGAGAATTACCTCCCTTGTCAATTCATTGACAGACTGCAACCATATCCTTGCTTTACACTGGTTTGTGAGCAAGCATTGTGTCATTTCTCAGTTTTCGTGAATGTATGTAAACTTCCTGGAACACAAAATTTTAGAGCAAGTTTAAGCATCGCAGGGTTAAGTTAGCTCATTACTAGCTTTAAATAGGGACTATTGAAAAGAGAAACTTGGGCAAAACTTGTCATCCCTGCTGTTAGGAGACAATCCTAGAGAAACAGAAGTAAGAGCAGATCTTCAGTCTACTGTACAAAGATATGAAAAGTCTAATCACTGGAAGTTGAGTCTAGAGAATTTTTTATTAAAAATGAAATGCATGTTAGCTGCGAGGAGGCTTAACCACCAGACCAACTTACAAACTGCCTTATTAGACATTTCATCCCTGCAAGTTGTAAAATGTGCTAACAGCCACAGCTATTACATGTGATACAGGAAGTAATTCAGAGAAGTTCCATATCCTGGATTATGCAAGAAATCACATGAGACAGTCACAATGAGTAAGTCTAAACTGGGAGACTTAAAAACACATCCAGCTTGCTGAGTGTGGGTTTATGCTTTGCCAAATCCAGACTGTACTATAGGAGAAGATGCAGATATTAATCAAAAGGAAAATAGGCATGTAGCCCCCACCTGGATAAACACGGCACTCACTGCCTGGACTGTCCTGTAGCAAGTGCCAGTGGGAATGTATAAACACATCCGCTGTTCCTTTAACTCTAAACATCCATGTGTTTATGTTTNCCCCCCCCCCCCCCGTGTGGCTGTGGTAAACTCAACCCAGAGCCTCTATGTATGACAAGCTCCTTAACTAATCTTGTAATAGTTAAACAAGGCTTCTAATAGCATCTTCCTCCAGACCTTTGAAACTTTCTTGAGCAGGTGGTGGGAGCAGCAGCCAGCACTGAGAACATCCAGAGTCCAGAAGCAGCCGAGGGTGCAGGAGCAGGGCTGACTCGCCCATGACAACTCGGGCTCAGCTGCTCTGCTTAAAGGGAAAACTCAGCTCCTCTGCTGTGGAGGCAAAAGTGGAAGAGCTTTCATTCTTTTAACCTGTCTCACTGTCCTCTGTCTCCCCAACTTCAAATATTCTCCTTACATATCAGCATTTCATTTTATCCTTTTTAAATTTACCTAGAAATTTCCACTCACAAAAGCCCACAATAAAAAAAAACAAAAAACAAAACAACAAGGGAGCTGCAAAGTCAAGAGTTCAAAGGCTGTCTGAAAGAACATGCCCGAGAGAAACTTATTTCAGCACTTTTTGATATTGCAACATCATCTCTATTTGCATGGCCACACACTATTTTTTTCTTCTAGCATGTCTTGCCCAAGACAAAGACTATTCAGGGTCTGGCCCAAGGCTCTTAGGGGTCTGTATGATACGTAAGAGCTCTGCCCAGTACTTGCTGGGAGGAATAGCAATGACTTGTCCTTCTACATCTCATTTTACTGTATATAGAGTAAACTGAAGAGACTGCTCTCATGCTGGGTGTTTAAAGCACTAGCAGTTATGTTGGGCACAAGGAAGCATAAGTAGGTCTATGAGTGAAGCAAGGGGCGAGCACTGAAGAAAAGCGGTGAGGAGACTGATGTGAGCTTTGAACGGCGTTAGATAAGGAATTCAGACAGAGGAAAGGGCTGGGCTGGGCTGGCTGAGCCATCCGAGCAGACGGTGGGTACCCATGCGGTGGGAGGCACAAGAAGCCCTGCCGTGGCGGCCTGCACGGCGCAGAGCTCCCCCGCGGGCCGGGGGCCGCAAACGCAGCCGCGGAAGCCGAGGCCTGCCCCGAACGGGAGGGCGGCGGCGCCCTCTGCCGGCCCCGCCCGGCCCCACCGGGGAGCGCGGTCCTGCCTCCCGGCCGGAGCCGGGCAGCCGGGCGCTGCCACAGCTCTCCCTCTTTTTCATGTTACGGTTCTTACTGAAGGAGGCCCAGACTCTGCCATTTCTGAGGCGCGGCGAAGTGGGCGGTGAGGGGCGCTTGTGAGAACCGCCGGGGCCCGGCCGTTGGCCTGGCGCGGGCTCGGGCGCCATCTTGTGCCCGCCGGCTGCCTCCACCCGGGCGGGGAGCGGCCGCTTCAGCCCGGCGGCTGCGGAGCCATTCGGGCGATAAGTGCTCCTGTCCCCTGGGGAAACTGTATGCATCGCTCAGAAACTGCTCCTGGCATACTGCTGGGGTGAACAGCAGAGTACGTGCTCTTTCTTTTTGTTTGCTCTGCTGATGTATCATTTAAAAATGTGCCAAAGTGCGCAGGGTATCTGGAAAATACATAGGAAGGTTAAAACATCCTCTCAGAGATTAGTTTTTCAGTACGCTGTATGATAGGCACTGGACTTGCAGCATCAGTCACTGCATGGGGGATTCTCAAGTAGGAATAAAGCACTGGTAAGGATTGTCTAAATCATCAAATGAGGGCCTTTTATATTGGAGGCTTTATATCATCAGCCAAAAACAAATATTTTCCATAAATGTAAATCTTGCATTAAAAGCTAGGGATGTGGAGTTAGGAGGTGGCTGAGGAAGGTCGCCAGTGAGACTGAGAGCATTGCCTGCTGCCTTTAGTCACAGTGTGTGGAAGTGAACTCCCCTGTCCTTTTGGGGTATGAACTAGTCCTCACCTGGCTGAAGAGGGAAATAAAGTGCAGTAATAAGATAAACTAGCAGATTCAACATTTACTGCTAACCATTATTCAATGTAGAACAGCTTCAAGTGGGGAAGGTGAAACTGAGTTCAAAACCAGTCATATATGGTGATGTTGGCACCCTAACCTTAAAGCACAGAGCAGGAATGTAAACCTGAGTAGGCTGCAAACCAGAGTTAGACATCTGTTTTACCGTGGTGTTTACAAATTGAACATGCTTTTGGCTAGTTAAACCCTTGGTGCCTAAGCTCAGCATCTTGCCTTTGCACATGCGGTGTGACTGAGTTTCCATGAGAGATCTGGGCCTTTAGGTCAGAGGTGACAGACACTGTACAAGGGATTAGGTTAAAAAGGGCAGCAGGAAGGAGTGCTGCACATATACTAGTGACAGCACTGTGTAGCTGGGGGTTTAGCCAAGATATTTCCCAAGCATATTAGAGCAATATTCTCGGAGGTGCGAGATCTCTGCTGTTTACAGTCACCTAACTTTCTGCATATTACAGAGACATCGAGGTACTGACTCTTACGACATGTTTGGACTCCTAGCAAAAAGCTTAGCAAGTGTCTCAGATCAGCTGGATACAGTCAGTCTCTAGCCAGGCCAGTTGTTGCCTGCTTTGCGTTTGCGCTTCAAAAGCTGCCTCCGAGCTGGTTTTGAGGTCTCTTAAACAACTGACTCCATTTATTCAAACAAACTGCCTGGCAGGCTGAGGATCCCACTAGATGGCAGGACAGTTAAGTCTTTGCTATTTCTAGCCAAACCTCTTTGGGGCACAAAACCATTGCACCCCAGTGGGCTCAGCACAGGCCAGTAGGGACCCTGGGCCTCATTGAGGCACAATAGGGACCCTCCCTGTTCTGCAGCAAGCCTGGGACTTACGCTTCTTGAGCACAGCAAATACAGCCTGTGCCAAACCAGAGGAGAGATCTGTGCTGAAATCTCTGAATCTTCAACTCCTCCTCATGGGTTTTATTTCACACAGAACACCGGCAGGGAGAGCAAAGGAATGCAAACCAGCCCTAAGTAATTCACTACATCTTGAAATACTCCTCCTTGCACATGTTATATGTAGAGGATATTTGGAATACATGGTAAAGTGTGGTTTAAACCTCTTCTAGCCACTGCCATGTTGTCATTTTTAACTATTGCAAGTGCAGTTATACTCCTTTGTATGATCACCACTGTATTTATTAATGTCATAACTGTGTATCCTCTCACTGTTTGGGAGTGATAAAGAAGGTATAATTCCACATCTCTGCTTGTCAAACAGTAGGTCATCATGGCGCAACTATGAATATGCTGGGATAAAAACTTAAAATAAACCATCAGCTAACATTTTGATATGTGATTCTTGCATAGAAGTAGCTAAGCATTATTTAAATAAATTCTCTCCACAAAAACTGGAGACACCTAATGGTGAAACAGGTAGTATATCTGTATATGGCAGCTGACCTATTGTTTATAAGCATCTGTTTATTAATAGCATCCATGAAGTGAGTATAAAAATACTGATTGCTTTTAAAATATGCTTCAAGATTTACTGGCCTGTGTGGTAAACATGAAGAAACTTCTATATGCATAACTCTTTTTGCCGGCTAGGCCCAATTTGGAAGCATATTATGTATGTAAAAGACATATAAGTCATTACTGCTCTGTAATGACCCAGAGTGAAAGCTGCACAACAGAGAATTGGTCACTGCAGGTCAGATCATATATCCATATAACCAAATATCATGTGTTGGACAGTGCAAACATATATGATGATTCCACTGAGCAGTTTCCTTGTCTCAAGCATTTGTTCATGAACTTTCTAAAATGGGAGAAATTTTCTGTATGGTTAGTAACTCATGACTTAAAACTAAAGTTAGATACAATTCACGCTGCAGTTAGTGTAAAACAACCTTTGTTTTCAGTGACAACTGGATATGGCCTATACATTGCTGTGCTATCAATGATTTGGAAATTCCTTTCAAAATATACCACCCTGCAAACTGCTTTGCCACTCATTTCATCCAATGTCTCTTTTTTAAGCTCAGCCAATGCAGTATTATACCAGAGTGATATGGCACAGGTGGAGGTAGCTGTGTGAGGAATCATAGCAAATAAGCTTCATTTAAGAAAATGTTTAATTATTCCTCTTGATCTTTCTAAATTGGAACATTCTAATAATCAGTCCCCTACCTTAAAACCTATTTACTCATTGCCTTCCAGAAAACAAATTGAGCTTTCCTGATTTATAAAAGCAAAAGACATGCCTCAGCACGTTCACCCACCTCTTACATGGAGCTTCTGATGAAGGGCTGACCCAAAGAAAACTTCCTTCTTAATGACATCTGGAAAAGACTGTGGCCAATTTTCTATATGTTCAAAGTACCTAATTTTTTTTAATGTATGCACAATGAAGCTACAGAGGTTTATTTTCTTGCCTTTTTTCTTTTTTAAGTATGCAGAGTGGCTGAGAATGAGTAATTGCTTCATTAAGTTCTGAAATTTGGAGACAACAAAGTTACCTTTTTTGCTTGGTACTAAAATAAATGTCTTGGCTCTATAAAAACCCAGGACAGTGTTTTATGCTGATGAAAAAGATGCTATTACCTGTGCTGCACTTGCTGCTAATGGAAATTGGAATTAATGCATTATAATACCAGGTTAGCCTTAATAGAAGTTTGCTGGTGTAATTTATCAAGCTAATTAAGTATGTACCTAATTTTAGGCACTGAGTAGTTTTATTGACTTCAGTGAAACTAGTCTGCATTTAAAGTTAAGCATGTTTTAAAATATTCTGCTGATTCAGGGCCATAACTTTGTTACTATATGGATTAAGAGAAAACACTATCATAATTATTCTTTATCTGAGCTAAAGGGAGGATGGTATATCCTGGATATTGGTTAAAATTGGATAAACTGGCTCAGTGGGAAGTATTCAGAAGCACTTAATTGGATCTTTACAGTCTCAGCCAAAGTTCAGCAGGATTTACTACCTATCTTCAAGATACTAACAGGAAAAGGAACCAAAACTTGCCCAAATTTAGCTGTGCTTCAGACAGTAACCCTGTCTAAATCCCAGACTAGTGGACAGCATGGCCTAGAGGCCCCCAAAGAGCTCTGAAGAGGCTTGGCTACCTCCTGTCTGGCTGAGTCAAGTGTAATACAGATCTAATAAATTCTTCTGTACCATAGTTTTTCAGCACAATGTCTCTCACCAACCAGTGTTTGTAGTTCTGGATATACTGGCCAGAAATATGCAGCTGCCTCGAACCTGGAAAGGCTTATTTGACAAAATCCAGGGCATAGTTAGCCCTGGTTAGCTATTCATCTATATCTCAACTAACTGCAAAAGAGCTCTCTCATGCAGCCTAGACTAGTAATTTTTTAGACACAAACCATAGGTGCATGTGGCAAAAAAAAGTATTTCTGCATCTGTAACTTGGTTAATCTGCAACCAGATAATGAACAGGCAAATGAGGACTGACTGTAGGAATCATTTGCAAACCTCACATATTATAGATCAAACATATTCATCCTGCTTCTAACTGAGTCGCACTTTAAATCTTCCTGTTTGTCGTTACTTCTTGTGCAGTGTTTCTTCTTCACCTTCTTTCTATACCCCTTCTCTCAATGACAGGTTCATGCAGCTGAAGAACAAAGCAAGCACCAATTTTCCAGAGTGTTTGGCACTCTGGTTAAGGTTCTAAGCTCAGCATCTGTGAGAAGTTAACTCCATGCATGTACGTCTGTGGAGTGATTTTTATACACAGTTTAATACATGAATAGTTTGCTAAATTCAACTGGTTCACATGATTGGTATTTTAATAGAAAAAAACTTCAAAGCTTCTTAGGCTAGCAACATACTTATTTAAGTACCTATTCCTGTAACCCAAATTTCAGTGTCTGTTTAATGTAAGAGAAGATTCTAAATATATCCAGTGCTGCAACTGTGATGGAAGAGGAGAATTTAATATAGGCCATGACCCAGAAGAGCACTTTAGCATATACTCCACTTAAAGCGTATAAGGAATTCTGCTTCAGTAATACTCAACCACTTGATTTCCGTGCGATCATTTTAACTTCTTAAAATTGAACACTTTTATGTGCCCTGATGCTATAAAGGAGGCTGGTGTATGATGATCAGACTGCAACCCAGAACAAGCGTACATACCACGAATACAGGTAACTCTGAGTCCCTTTCTGCTGTGGTTTTCAATTCTGGTCCTCCAGTGTCAGCTAGTTCAGTCTTTTACACATTCCTAAGCCACCTGTTTTGCTCCAGTGGAGTAGATTATTGACCTTTCCAAACCTGAGAGTAGTTCTGGGATGTTGCACTTGTTGAATGAATACAGACAGGTGGAGAGAATTCAGTGTTTCTTCAGTTGGATGAAATCCACCCTTTACTGAATGGTCCCCAAAAGACAGCCTATGAATAAATGTAAATGCGTAGTATGAATGGAAGCTGTGTGGAAAAGCCTCTTGCAAGCTCTCTGCCAGCTATAAAATGCACAAATATTTTTTAGATGGAACACCTGTCAAATGTGAGATGTACCTATCAGGCATGCTTCCTCCATCTGGCTACAGTCCAGCAGACAGACTGTGGGGGCAAATAAAAGCATTTGATTGTCGGTGTTGGTTAGGCTTCACAAAGTACATAAAATGGCAGCTGCTTTAGACTGCAGTAAAGGTGCATGTCTGTACATGAATCTTAGGTCTCCTACAATAAAGGAATGCATGCTGGGTATTTTCAGGAGCATGACTTCCGTAACAAAACAATGCCTTTCAGTAGAGAAAACCCTTTGCAAAAATAACAAACATTGGAACATCTTCATCAGCAGCAAACAAAAAAGCAAAACTGAGATGAAATAATTCTATATTATGAGGTTTTGAGTCTTGTCAAATAAAAGAAACATCAAGGATTCAACAGCAGACAGAAAACATGATAGCTATTTAATTTCCATAGTGAGATTAAACAGTTTTAATCACTTACAAACATGGCTATTTTATTTCAGATACACATGAACAGCTACAATATTAAGCCCGAAAACAGAAATGACAGAAGTAGCAAGAGTGCTGGGAGTTGGTTATGTGAGATGATCTGCCATAATCGAATAGAGTTTAAAGAGAGTTTAAAAACAGACACTGGTGGCTTAAGTGGTATACAAAATGTTTTGAAGTCAGGAGGAAGAGAGAAAAAAGTTAGTTTTTGTTTTTGTTTTACACCCATCTACACATCCCTAATGAGAACAAAAATCTCTGTATATAAACTGCAGATTAGGTCTTTAATCTAATACATACTTGTTATCACCTTAAGGTGGGGAGAATGAATACACCTATGTGTCAGACAGTAAGAAGCTATTTTGGAAAATTAAGAAATAGGACTTTTATTTTAAAGCAATCATTACTTGGTACATCTGCTATTTATATTCACTGTAACTGTCGAAGATTAGTTAGGATGAATACAATAACCGTTAAAAAAAAAAAAAACAGAACAACAGATAACATTCTTTACTTCTCTTCCCATTTAGATGCGTAGAACATTGTTTCTGGTGGACTACAGTAGAAAAAAAAAGTAGTTCCATAGGATGCCATCTAGACACAAGTGTGTTGCAAAAGTCTTGTCCGTGCTGCTGCAGTTGCCACCTCACTTCAGAACAGGTAACACAGGGAAACTCTGGAAAGTCTGTCGATGGGTTTCATTAATCCAGCAGTCTTTAGGTGTTAGGAATCACTGCTCTTTCCCTCTGCCTCTTGACTTTCCAGCAAGGCTTTGGATGATGGTACTTCTCCACCCTCTGCTCCTTCATCTAAAAAAATACAGAATCAAACATTTATACCACACACACTCTCACAGCTTTTTAATTGCAAATTAATTTGCAATTAATTGCAAATATTTGGGTTTACTGACCATCTCTATTTGGATTGGTTCTTTATTACCACACTCATGGGTGCTTTGGAAAGAGAGATTAACTCAAAAGACAAAGAACTTGCACAGGCATCATCCAAAAGCAATTTCCTATTGGTGCTGATTTCCCTGCTCCTTGCACTTGCTGATCCATGTGCATTTGGTTGTAAGAATCAGAGTGGACATAACTTTTTATTATTCTTTTCTTCTGGGTCATTTCCAAAGTCAGGTTAGAATATTGCATTCCTCTGAGCACTGCTTGGTTTTGGGTAGATAACATTACAGTTTATGAACATGACAGTTATCTGGCTGACCTTCTTTGCCAAGAAACACCAAGGCAAATTCACCTTGTTTTCACAAGATGAGGGGATGATTTATTATTATTATTACTTTTTAATTCTGATTTGGAAGCTTGCTCTTCCATAGATTGGAGTGGAGTGATTACATGAGTAGTACAAGTAAAAGCACCCCAGCATAAGTCATTCATGGTCATGGTCATCGTTAGATCAACAGAATTCAGCTCTGTCTGTTTTGATGCTCAAACTCTCTCACTGAGAAATGAGAACTCCTCTCGCCTTGATTTCCTTGCAAAGCATAATTATTTTCACACTATCTTCAAGTCTCACATGTCATTAACAATAGTAACAAAACAGTTTGTATATCCAGATCTAAGACAGACCATAGGCAGGCAAGGAGGGGTCTGCTCAGCAAATCTGGTTGTACCATCTTCCAAGTTCTATCTACTTTAACAGTCATAATCCAAGGGGTCCATTTTCAGCTCTTTGCCCTGGAGACTTGCTGTAAAGTATCATAAACAGACAGAAGAATTATATATCTTGGTCTCTACACACCACAGCAAATCTGTACCACTGTACACAATTTATCAGCTAAAGCTCTTAGCAGAAACTGCTTGATGTTGTCAGCCTGCTCAGCGGTTTGGAGGCTTCGGAGTTTTAAACTGGTAAATTAAGAAATTAGTTATTTGCCGTCCTTCAGTATTACATAGCAAAGCACTGTTGAGGAAGGGGAGATAGAGCAATTTCCTCTGTTGGCTGTTTTTGTGTGGGGTTCGATGTCTAATACTAGTGGAGTCTTGCAGACAGGGTAGAGAAAAACATAGTTTGTCAGAGGAAATCCAATCTCCTACTCAGCAGCATTTGGGTGTGCAACTAAGCTGCTGAGTGTATCAAGATAGTTATACATGGTCACCTAGAAAAAATTCAGCAAACAACAGAAATTACTGGCAGAACTGTCCCTTAAAGCAGATTACAGGAGGCCAGTATAGCTTCTTTGCTCTCAAACTTCTTGCAGACTCCTTTTTAACCTTTAGATCACTGGTGACACCAATCGATTGTTTAACATGGTTCCACCAGACCACCTTTGGGAACTACTGGCCATCCAAAACTAATGCATCATCAGAGGTAGTTAGGATACAGACAGCCTTCTTTTCAGAGTTAGGCTCTGAGAGAAAGAGCTGGTGCCAACATCTCTTCCATCCATCTCAATGAGAACATCAACTTGGTACAACTTTCAGAGTACACGTGAATTTGTATCACACAGCTAAGATCGTTGTGTTATATGTTCATAAAGAACATACGCAGTCTCTTTTCTCTTCTAAACCAGACAAAAGGTAACAGCACATCCTGTTCCTGACCTTTCACTCTGACAGCAAGTGACAGCATTTTAGAAGGAAAGGAAATGTATGATCCAATGAGCATTAGCTAAATTTGAAGCAAGATGGAGAGAATCCTCCTCACCATTCCCCACAATCTTCACTGAATCTCTCAGAGTAGAAAAAAATAGGGCATGCTTTATATAGCCACATGTTCCATCTCCTCCACTTTTCTCATTTATCCAACCTCTTTGTTCTGAGCTGGAAGTGGCTTTCATTTTGTTAACAGCTTATTGTTAAAGCCAGAGACAGGCAAAAGACTTGCCTGTTAGAGCCCAAAATGTTTCACAAGCAAACAACTTCCCAGTCACAGCATTTGAACTTAAAACTTTCCTTCCATTTTGATGAGTTCCCCTCATTTGCTTGCTGTCTCACTGGAAGTTTAACTGACAAGAAAATGAGGCTGTAATTCCCAACTGATACTTGTGGAATTCCCAGCCCCCCAAAGCACCCAAGCAGTGCCCACTAGTCACAGTGTGCCTAACTGCATCCTGTATTCACTTTCTGTTCACACTACTGCAAAGTGCTGATAACAGCAACTGTTCCTTCCAGGCATGCTCTGGTACAGCTATATGCTGTACCATGACAAAAGCAAAGGATAATTCCATGCTTTTAATTGTTCTTCAAATCCTGGCAGTGCTGGTCCTTGTATTTGTAAGACAGCATCGGTACATTTTGCTAAAGCTAATGTAGCTGTGTTTCATTTCTTCTTAATGCATTGGATGAGCACCAGAGGAGGATTATTCTGTCTGGAGCACTTATTTTATGCTGTGCTGTAACATTTCTTTTAATGAGATATTCACTCTTTCATGGTTTTTATTCATGGGAAAAAAAAAAAGATTGGAGAGAAATTTTCCATGTTTTAGAAAGTATATTATTTCCAACTACTAAACTTTCCACAGACCATAGTTAAACAAACACAAGGAACTTATCTACAGCTGTTGTATTTTTTGAGCTTTGTTTAACATGGTTTTGTGCATGTCCCTCCAGGTTCACTGCTCTAAACAATACAAAGGTTAGTTATACATAATGCAGCAATGAATATTTCAGTGGGTTGGACTGATCAGTCCAAAAACTTTACTTCCACAGCTCCTGATACTAATAACAGCGACAATTTCCATCTGCCTCCCCTCTGATATGGGAAACAGTTCCCTCTTGCTGGAACCTGGCCCCTGGTCACCACGCGCAACCTGTGCCAGGTGGAAGAGCTTTTTGAAATGAAAAAAAAAACCATCATATTTGAAAACTAAAGCATTAATCATTAAGTGCCTGTTTATACTTTGGAATGGATTTTCAGTGCCGGAGTGATGCACATCACAATGGGAAAGTCTGTACGGACATACTTGTCATATTCCTAGAGAAAAATCTCTTTTCAAAGCCAAGGAGTTTGAACTGGGGCTTATCTGCTGTCATTAACCCGTGTTACTTTGCATGCACTCTGACACAGTGCCCACCCACCTGCTGTTCCAAATTCCCCCAGTTCTCCTCAGCATTGCCCTTCAGCCTAAGCATGTCTGACCATCCTTGCTGCCTTTCCCTTTTTTTATGTCCACCCTCTCCCCTTCATAAGTCCTTGCTCTTCCCTTTTGCTAAAGTAATGAATCCTTCCAGTACCCATTCTCTTTATTTTCCTCTCCTTCCTAGGTTCAAGCCAGGAGGTGGTGATCCAGTCCCTTCTCATTTCTCCTGGAAGTGCTGTTTCTGCCTGCCCTCTTCTTCACCACCAGCAGTCCTTTGATGGGCCCAAGATGGGTTTGGATTACAGAACCCCAAATACATGTATATAAATGAAATGTTCCAAGCAAGAACAATTTGTAATCAAAGAATTCCCCACAACTTTATGGTGCTTTATGAGGCTGTAAACTCAACATCCTGTCATTGCTTCAAGCAATATACAAGCAGGACATACATCCTTTGAGCCTGGGACTGACTTCAGTTCAGATTCACAGGCCCTCCACTCCTCAGCACAGGCTTGCTGTGCTGCCCCCACACTGCTACAGCTGCTAGAAGTGGCACCACCAGCTGCAGTGGTGTTTGTGAGAACAGCAACAGTGACAGGCATGAGAAGGAAAAAATTCTTCCAAATCAGGACCTAAAAAAGTAGGGGCAAGTCATGCTCAGGGGCAACCGATAATTTTCACTTCACAGGCATCAGAAATCAAGATTTTTCCTCAGTCCAGTCCAAGCAGTGAAGGGAAACGAGTCTGGCAATCCCCCTGAAAGTTAAACCCTCAAATGCAAAGCCAGTGTTGATTAGACTCATGTTCTTCAACAGAGCACTTACCAACCTAAAGAACATGGCAAAATGCAACACTGCTCTCAGGTAGCAAAGTCCAAAGCTTAGTAGCAGGAGTAAATCAGTGTAAAACCTACTCTTAATTTGTATGTCTGAGTTAGGATGATAGCTGTAATCAGATCAGCAGGGCAGCTTACTGTCTCATGCCAAGTTCTCTCTGTGCTGGAGGAGACCCTAATTTATAGCTGGCGTGGTGGTTTTCCAAGCTGCACAGCAATGTAACTGTGTTTCCCCTTCTTCAGTGGAACAGCAATTCAGTTCCCAGCATCCTTCCCCAGCCTACTGCACAGTGAATCTGTGGGTGGATGTGGCAGACTCAGTCTGGGTTAAAATTAACTTGTCTTGTTAGGAGATACAAGCGGTAACTGCTTTGGAAGGTTGAACTTAATCCTGAATGAAGAAAGAAATATTAGTATTGACATCAAAACTACATGACACCAGAAGTCTTAAGGAGAAAGCAAAGGATGACTACATAAAAATGTCCACTTCTGGAACGTGCAAGCATTACCTCCTGAAACCGAGAGCTCGGCCAGTTTGTGTGGCAGGTCTGATGTCCCAGCACCAGCAGGAGAGCCCAGAATATCTGGTAAGGCGTTCCGGCGGCCTGCCCTTCCTGATGCTGCAAAATCTGTGACCAGGGGCTCCACATCAGTCATTGCTGACTCCTTTCCTCATAGCAACATCTGCAGATAGAACAAACATAAGAAGAAAACAGCCACAGCCTTGGGAAAAAAAAACACACACGAAGCTGGTCTGCTTCTTCAGCATGGCTGCTAATCAGACATGCTGCTCAACAAAACAATAGCCACGGGCTTTGTCCCAGTGGGTCTTTTGTTAGTAAAGCAACACACCTCAACATTGGGTGCTAAAGCTTGAAATAAAAGAATCTCTGTGCATTTCCTTATGTTGCCATTTGCACACCCGAGGAGCACAGCCAACAGCTCTGTACCTACAGGAAACCTGTGGATAAAGTCAGCAACAGATCTTTCTGCCAGCCACTTTTATGTCTTTTTATGACCTGAGCCCTCTTTTTAAGCAGTTTTGCCACACAGCCGCTGGGAAGGGAACTGAAACTCTATTTAGTCATACTGTCTCTATGAAGCAGCACGTTTTCTTTATTAGGAATCTTGTTTGGACTCTTTATATAGGATCTTGTTAGAACAAATTCCTTTCACAGGAGTAAACTATATTAAAAGACTTCTAAAAAAAACTAAAAATAAAAATCTGCACAAAATTTCTTTATCCGACAAATACCAAACTGCTTGCTTTCCTCTACTCCTACAGGAATAACTTGTTAGCTTGGTTTAACCTCAGCTTGTGCATGTGACTTTTACTTAATAAATAACCAAATCTTGGACTTAAGAGAACCAACAGTGCTCTGTTCCCTCAATTTCTGTCTCAAAGCTCATTGAATTGAATGTGAAAACTCCTGCTGACCAAAACGGGCTTTGAATCAGGCACAGATGCGTTTGCAGGACCCCAGACCAGGGCACCAGCTTATGTGAGAACACCCTGAGCAGAAGGTGGCGATACTTCGCTGCATGTGGCACACGGGGATAATGTGTGCAAACTACCATTAGCAACTGTTCTATTACGAATCACAAAAGGCTATCATACCAGAATTGTATACAGTAATTTCCGGTAATTAACAGAGTAGTTTCTAATAAGCCATGAATTGTTCAATTAAAAACAATACTTGCTCTGTATGAGCGCAGTTCTGCGCGCAGTGCAAGAACACGAATGTTGTCTCTTTGTGTAACTATGGTCAGCATGTTATGTGGAAAAGGATACAGATGGGGTTGGAGACTAACCTGATGGAAGGCTATCAGCTTTTGATTGACTACTGTCTGTATTTAGAATAAGAATTAGATAAGCAAAATCTCATTTTTACTGTTCTTCATATAAGAAACAGAGCATCATAGTCACCATTCTAAAATTCTGCTAAGGTTAGGAAATATCAGTGCTCTCATTTCATGGTCAGAAAAACTGAGGCAGATCTCTAGATCAAACATTGCCTGTTCTGATGTGCAGGAAGGGAGGGGCAGAACTTTGATGACTGATGCTGACCTTGTGTTTCCACCACAAAGGACATTTTCCTTTTTTCCTTCAAACTTCCTTTCAGCTGTGTCACTCCAACTACAAGAATAAATATCCTTAATCTTCTTTGTATCTCTGAATACTTTGTAACAAAAGAAATGAATCCTTCTTGGCAAGAAATGCAGGCATGAGTAAAATCTGCAAGTCTGAAAGATGACTTGAACTGGCAAATAAACCACTTTCTTTAACCGAAGTCAGTGACTAAAGGTTCTGACCTTGAGATGTGAAAGTTCCCATCTTACATGAAAACAGTCAGGCCAAGTCCAAAGGAATCTATTCCGTAAGTAGCAAAAATATAAAAATGATAACAGACGTTCAAGAATGCAACTTTGAGAAAATATACAAGGTATGTGCATCACAATTCTAGTTTAGATACAGCATTATACTGCGTATTCATTAAAATGGGTGAGCTCAGCACTTGACAGGAATTATCAAAATAAGGAGAATGAATCCAAATTTACAGACACAGTCTCATGGCTTTTTGCGGGTGTTCGTATTTACTTAACTGTAGGTGTCCTAGATATATTTCTCCACATGCTCACCAGGACAAGTAAAGAGACTGCAAATTACACTTCAGAACAGAAATACTCAGCATCTTCCTTTGCTTGGGAAAGCCGTTAAAATTTGTTCCCAATGCCAAAATACCAGTGTGGCTGCAGTGCCTGCATGTTTCAGTTCAGCCATGTAGCTGCGTAGGGCAACACTGTTCTGAGCTGACTGCTATTCAGACCTACAGACTGACATTAACATTAAAACACACCAAAGACTTCCTCAAACTTATCTTATGTGTTTGGTTTTTTCTCTTTTCTCCCTTGCATGGATGTTTTGGTCCTAAAAAAATACTTTTTAAAAGGAGAAAGAAAATCTGCTCTACAACTACAACTGTATCAAACTACCCTCTCCTGTAGTACAGCTTCATCTTTCCCATCCCTGGCACTAATGTCAAACCCCTCCCTTTTCTCTCCAGCCTCTCTTTCTCCCCAGTGTAACCTCCCTTCAGTGCATAACACTAGGCAACCCAGGAAGATGGTGAAGGACACAGTCTGGCACGCTTCCACATACGTGAATTTTGATTTATGCACTTGATTAAAAAAGTGCGCAGGGGCAAATCTTGGAACATCTGTTGGGCAGCAAATCAGCCCATCGTTATCTGTCAGTCTGGTGGGCATAATTCAAATGCAGCTATCTAAAAATAACAAACGTACACTGTCCTTTGTGTAGCAGTTACCATTATGGCTTCATTTTTTCTGTACTAAACTTCAGGTATCAGAGGCTGAGGAGAAGGCTGAGTTCAAAAGTTAAGGGCTACTCACTGAGCTAGCACACTTCTAAATTTGAAGGGAAAGGACTGAATATAGGACACTCTCTAAATAAATTTCAAAGAGGGACTACTCTAGCAGGCTTATAATGGACAACATAAATCACAACTTAAGTCCATTGAGGTTCATATAAATCAAAACTAAAGTCTAGCTCCAAACATAGAACAGACCATGTTCAAAATAGCTTTCTACTGTACTATAGCTAAACGGCATTTCTTTCTTTAATGTTCTGAGGAATTTGTTCAATTCCATTCTGCTGCTTTCTTACAATTATATTTTCTAAGTCCTACATCCAGATATGGATGTAGAGCTCTTTTGCTCTTCATCTGTTTCTAGCTTTATTTTTTTTAACATTTCCATCAGGAAGTAACTATCTTTTTGAGGCTGGAATCTTCTTGCACGTGTTATGTGTACCATTTTTCATGCCTTCTCACAGGGTAAATAATAATCACAATGTGCACAGCATCAGTTTTGCCAGTTCCACTCCTCCTGCTGGCAACATCTCCTTCAGCTTCACTGAACTCCTTTTGCTGCAGTCTTATCCAAGATAAAGACATGTACATCTTGCCAATGCCAGTGTGCAGTTGCCTCTCTCAGCTTCCAAATTATTGTTGTCATGTTCCTCCTATGTCGCCGCTCACCAGACTAATGGTACGCAGTTCTAAAAGAGGAGTGACAGACTGCCAGAGCAGAAGATTCCCTACTTCTCTGCCTCTCTTACTTCCATAGCAAAAAACAGGCAGCTCAGAAGCAGAAGGGGACTGGGTGGGACACGAGTTGAGCAGGGAAGGTGGCTGTTTGCAGAGGGTCAACAGTAGGAAGGCAGATGGACTCCCAGAAAAGCTCTCCTACTAAAACTAGAAACCAAGGGCTTTGGCTGTCATGATAAACAAGAAAAACTATCCTCACAAGTACTCCGTCAGTACTCCATGGCACCAGATTAATTTTGCTGTTCATTACTGGGCCATGACACAGTGCTAGGGGATTTGCAGAAGCAGTAAGTTAATCTTCTCAGATAACCCTCTGAAATCCCTGCAGGACCACGCAGGATGCACAGCAGACCACTCTGGTGCACAAGGGGGAAGGAAGTGGTCCGCTTGTGCAAACTGGCTACCACCAAAAGTAAAATCTGATTTTTACTATTAGACTGAATTCAAGTAAGTGTCCTCAGAGAAAACAACGCAGGCAAACTACCAGTGCGTTTTTTTTCTAAGTAAGACAGCTAGTTTGTTAATCTTTGAATCTTCTTTTGTCAGCAGCATAGCCAGCTTCTTGGGGGAAAATGAGTCACATAAGCTGATGAGAATTAATTTAAATAAATTACACAGGAAAAGAGCAAATAAGTCTCCTGAAACAACTTGTGTTGAGAATCAAGGGAAAAAATGCTTTACAGTGCTTAGTTGTAACAGGTGCCACGATCCCCGTTAAATGTCAGTGCTGTCTCTTCCTCACCCTATCTGCGAGGAAGTAGATAAATCACCACTGTACGTGCTTGTGAAAGCTCTTTCTTCTTCTGATCTTTTTACTGTCTTATACAGAGACAAAATACTGGTTTTGTTCTGCCTAGAAGGACAAGCTATTCCTCAGAAAATGTCAAAATGTTCCTGACATCGGTGGTGTTGCAACTCCGCACAGAAGACTGAACGACCAAACACATCACTCCTTGCCCCTCAGACATTTCTCTCCTTTTGAAAACTTTTCCCTTAGGCCTCTGTCTGCACCATTTAATAGAAAGGTACACTTCCCAAACACTGTTCCTTTTGAATGCTCATTAGTGAGAACAGACTGGAAAATATGAAATTCTCTCAGAAACACTTGAAAAATACAATAGCCAAGTAATACTGCTAGAGCCAGATTGATCGATTTTGTGTCTTGATGGTCTCTTGCTGTAAGATGCATTTCAGCATATTGTTTTATTCAAGAAGAACTTTAGTTCTTCTATTTTTTTTTACTTCTAGGTAAGAAGAGTGTTCTTCAAGCACCTTTACCCCAAAAGCTTGCAGGTTCAAAAGTGTTCAAATAAGGAGAACAGAAAACTTATTGAATGAAGTACTTCTCACTGTGCAACTGAGATGAAAACCACATCTCCTAGCTACGCGGTTGCTGTGCTTTCACATCCTCTTCTGCTGCCACTCCATCCCTGGCTGCTTTGCCTGCTTTGCCCAAAGATGTCAGAATAGGAACGTTCTCGTATGTGCCAATGTAAGCTTTATGCTTTGTCTTGAAGCAGTACTGGACCACGAAAAAGGAAAAACAGTTAGGAACAGCCATGATTTTAATGAAGACAGTCCAGAGATTCCCATGATGACAAACAGGAACCTAGACATTTGCATAACAATTTTTGTGAGATCTCTGTTTTGTATTTTTCCCCATCAATAAAATTTTCAACACACTTATAAGCCTAGTGCTGGGAAGCACACAAAGATACGCAAGCAGTCTTCAGTAAATCTGTATCAAACACAGAAGTCTTGACTCTGTTTTGGGCTTAGAACAAGAGACCATACACTTCTTAATAATTAGTGAGGTGAAAAAATCTAGATAAGTATACAAAAGGTGAAAGTGAAGCACTCAGGACAAGAAGTAAATTCTTTAGCTTTCAGATTTTTTTTAATATATCACTAAAGTTGAAATGAGTTCCTTTAATTTTTTCATGGCAGAAGGAAGATTTGGCTTTCCAGTACTGTCGGAGATGACATCTTCAGTTCAAGTTCTCTCAAAAATTCGTTGTTTTCCCATACAGGGAGACTAAATTATCTCTTGGCTCAGTGAATGTACAACGCAGAAGCATGTCTGAGTCCTTCTACATCTTATGTCTCAGCCTGGGACATTACAGCCCATATAACACGTAACATTCTTGGGATGACATCTGAAAGTTTGGTAGGTTGTATAACAGGTTGGCAGTATAAACAGCTGGACACACATCTGTGTTCTTCTACTCTGGATATGTGATCTACTCTACCTTCTTGTACTAGGGGCAGTATCCTTTCTGATAATCTGCAGAAGTGGCTTCCAGATGTGATTTTCAAAAATTTTTATTACCCAGTCCCAAACCAGTCAGCCCGAGATACCAAGATTACACCATTCCTCCATTTCCTGCCTTGGTGCTCTCAGAAGCATTGAGTCAAGGTACAAGACCTTGATCATACTGTTCAGGTGCTCATCAGTTTAGGGTACAGAATCTGAAAGCCTGGCTAAAGCTGTAGGGTAAAGACAGGAGCTGACAATTTTACCCCTTGGTGCCGTACAATTTCTAGATATATCTTGCCTGTGCTTTCATTAGAAATGGCTCAAGGAATTAATTTTGTTAGGTATTAAGGACCATCACAATCATCTTCTGTCCAAATGCAAAACACATTTTTCTTAACCTCTGCTTTCTCCTGTACACGGTACCTAAAAAGCATCTATGTGCACTTGCATAGATATAAGCCAGTGTGCCACTCCAGCGTTACAAGGCATGTGTGGTATGAAACCACTTTCTATGCAAATTAAATGAGATGGGACAGTGACATCACTGCGAGCTTTCTTCTTACTCATACTGGTACTTCTAAACTTTTGATTGGATTTTCTGATCACTTCCACAGAGCCAATGTTATAGGAAAGAGAAGAGAAAAAAAGCTGCGTAACTTATTAGTCATGCTGCTTTTGTACTTCTGGAGAACACGCAGATGCTATGGTGAGGTTCACCCTCTATGAACCTATACACAGTAGAACAGGTTTACTGTGAGCTGTGTTAGACACTGAGTACACACAGTGCTCTGATGTACAGAAAAACATGTTACGAGAATAGCAATAGCAAGGAGTAATGGTACAAGTTTCCCATTGTGAAAGAAAATAAGGAAGAGAAGGGAAAGGGTCATGATACTGACAACCTAATCAGAAGTTATCTGCAGCAAGTAATAAATGAAGTGACATTAGCTGAAGGCACTCAATACCAAGCAAGAGAGCAAGTCGCTTTCCAAATGTCTCCGAGTGACCAAAAGCAATGACAGGTACAAGCTTTAGTCGACAACTCAACAGGGAAGACAGGCTGATGCATCAGCTATGCTGGAAAAAAATCAAATGCATCCCCTGTTATGGAATAAGAAATGAAGCTCAGCATGGGGCAGGGGGAACAACCTAATTCCTCCTCTTAAATTTGGGCCATTCTTCCTCATAGTTTTCATTTCTTATTGCAAAATGGACTCCTGTCCACATCTCCTGTCCCACATACAGGCAGCACACTTTCTGAGCTCAGCCACAGCGTCCCTCCTTCCAAATACTTCCCTAAGATTTGCATCTGGCCTGAAATTTTAGAGGAGTTGGCCCACCCACAGGCACATACTTGAGGAGTAATTTAGGAATTATTTAGACATCATTTTTAACTACCTAATTTTCCAGAGGCCCTAGTAACTGTAAGAATACAGTTCAGCTGTATTTATGATTTTTCATATTGCCACAGGCACACAAGGAAGTGAGTATCCCTGCTGTACCGCCTAGTTTTGTCACTATCGTCACACATGCACCACACCTTTCCTTCGTCCTCTCCCACCAATTCGTTCCTCAGTCTTTGAACTATGAACTCTTTGGGGATGAATCAAAGGAGCTTTTCCCTCTGCTTTGATAGCTGTTGCCCCAGAATCCCACAACACTTCCTGAAGCACACACAAGTAAATAGCTATGTAAGCCAGCATATGCATATGTCAGTACTGTATTGTTTACGAGAGTCAGTGAGTGACTTGGTTCTCTGCTCGCTCTCTCTGTGGAAGAAAACTACTCCGACAAAACCACTCGGAGAGGCTGAGGCAGCAAACAGCTTATGGCATGCTGTGGTCTGCTTGCATAATGCACCCTCGTAAGGCGATTAGTGCACTGCAATATAAAAAGCATGGAGCAAAGATGAATTTGTAATTCAGCAGATATGTAAGAATGGGGCAATCTTATGCACCAAACCAACACACGTATGTACCCAAATTCTCTTACTGGAGAAGGCCCAAGTCCCCTTCTGATCTTACAGACATGAATGAGGAACATTTCCAACCAGACCAGAGTGAATCAGTGGGTATCAATATTCACAGGGAGGTTCGTAGGAACAGAGATCCTTGTGGAAGTGTTTACAGCAGTGAAGAGTTGCAGGGAAAGAGAAGTTGTCAGGTAGGTACACATGGGCACAAATTGCTGCAAGACAGGAGCACAAGCGTGGCAGAGAAGTAAGAGACTATAGCTGTGCTTGTACGTTGGGAGAAGGAATGATTAGCGGAGGATCTATCTGAGATAAAGAAATTACATGGCAAACTAAAGAGACAAGAAATGAGAGCTCTGAAAAGTGACAGAGGAAGAGGGACGAGATCACGCAACAAGGAGCTTATCGGGGTGGCAAGTGGGATGGAGGCAGGGAGGAAGAGAGGCATGGTAAAGTTTGGGGAGGTTTTCAGGAGACCAGCTCTATTGGAGGATGTATGCAGCCAGCAGAGCTACGGATTATAGCAACAAACTAGCTAGGTAGCAGTAAAACGGGCATTTACTTACTTTAAAGATTATGTGTGCAATTATCCCAATATGCCACATACAGAAAACCTGAAGAGTCTGCACAAGAGTTTACTGCACTACAGTTTTTTTAAGGGGGTTAAAATACTTTGATAACATGCCGCATTCCACAACGTCTTGTTAACTGAAGATGTAATATTTGCGATGACCCCTGACGTTATGTGGACTCCTCAAAAGAACAAGTAGCTACCATGCAAGCTTCTGCACAGCAGCTCCCTACCAGGGGGAAAAGCCTATGTCTACTTCATTTTCAGACTTCCAGAGGGACTCTCGGAGGCAGAAGCAGGTTCAGTGAAAGAGCTGTCCTGCCGTTGTGAAACTCGGTGCTTCCCTCCAGCTAATCATTAGGTGGTAACAGCACGGCAGCGAGCAGGCACCTGGTTAAGTCCCTGGGCCTTCAAAACATGGGACTACTTCAATTAAAAAGGAAAGACAAGCTCTCAAAAGAACTTTATCATTTCATTTATGCAAATAAAAGCTGACTTTTGGTTTTATTATCTTTGTCATGGCTAGGTAACATTCCATAATTCTACTTAAAAACATGTTAATCATCTTATTTGTATGATTCTTCCTCCTTCAAACCTTCAAGCTATATCTTTTAGCTTTTTGAAAAACATCCGAATTTGAAGTACTGATTTAATTGGTTTATGAGCACTTTGAAAAAAAAAACAAAACTATGTAAGGCTACATTTTGTCCTTGGTTACTGTGCTGAAATTCGGGGAAATTCCAATAAGCAGATCTACACTGTCTTAAAAGACATGCCATGTACATTAGTAAAGCAGTTTCTCATACAGGTAGTGCTAGATCCAACCTCAGACTGGTCTGGATCACACTTGGAGAACAGTGCACCCTACGTGTGGGCTTCTTCCCTGTTCAGGTTCAGTTGCACCTTACTGATGTGGAAATACTTGTGTTTAGCCACGTTTTGCAGCCACATCCCTTTGTGCTTCTTTGTCTGAAGATAGGAGAGAATACACTTTCTTGTGATGCTGTGGTTCATGTCTGCTGGACACTTTCGAAGAGCTGAAGTGTAACCAAATCCAAGCACCAACTCATCTCCTTAAACTGGAGTAAAACTTTCCTATTTCAATTTTTTGTTTCCATATTCTGGCTTCATAGTACCACATACACACAAGGAGAAGTCACTACTTTCAGACCAAGAATTACTCACAACAGTCTGTTCTAAGGAAGAAATAAAAAACCTGAAGTGAAATTTAGCACTTCATTGCTGATTACTCATACAGGTCTGAATACAGCATTTAAAGTCAGCTTAACCCTCCACTCTTTATTGGGCAAAGTACTAATACACTACTAAAGTACCAGAAGCTAATTTTATTTTCTTCAAGACAGCAAGCTGCAACAAAGCCTGCTTGTCATTGTCATGAGGCAGTTTCTAAATCTAACACTTTTCAAGTTTGTATTATTTGTCTAGCTTCTTTAAGAACCAGATTGAAAGGCAAAGCTGTTGAGAACTTCAAATAATTCACTAGCGCTTATTGTTGATGCTAGCACCTACTCCACTCTACTCACAAAGAGCAACTATCTGTTCGATAGCTGCTCAGATGTTTGAATGAAGTGTTGAGGTGACAGCTACAAGACATGGTTGTCAGGGTTTCTACCAACTCAAGCTTTCACCATGAAGCTCTGCATAACTATGTTCCCCATAACTTATTCTTTCTCTCACGTCAGTTGCTTCTTCTACCCACAAATGGCCTGGGTTTCCTGAAATGTTCTTCTAGCTCACCCACAAATACTTCTGGAAATCCAAACCAGAATAGTTCATTTGGCATTCTTCAGTGGATAGGATGTTGGAAAACAAAATGTGTTTGCTCAACTTAATAAATATTTAGTTAGGTAATAAAATATTATTTTATTAACTCACCTCAAGGGTAGTAAAAAATATATTTTGCAAATATAAGTGAGCTATTGTAGGGTAATTTTATAAAGCCATCTCAGCTTGAAGGAGAACTGGTATACCCAAAAGCTTTTCCAAAGTCATTTTCCTAACTAATAAAAGATATTTTCGCTCCCTAAAAACTTTGCCTCAACCACATCCACAGGCCATCACAGGTGCTGGAAAGTTCTACTAAATCACTTTGGTTCAGTCTGCCCTCAGAGGAAGATGAACCAGCGGAGATTGCTGTGCTTTTCACAGTAATCTGATGACTTCTAAGACAGCCCCAGCAGAAAAGAGCAGCTTGATATGTGAAGCCTAATACAAACAGAACGGAGCTAGCCCTGAGCTGAAGCACCTCTTAACGAGTTACTGAAGTCTCCTACTGCTGTGCTTAACATCTCAGTGACTTTAACATTCACAAGGATGAAAAATCAATAGGACGTAAGGCTACATTTTCAGAATTTGTGTTATACTGCTTTTCTGCACTCTCTTCTAAAATTGCATTTTAAATCTGGATCCTCAGTTCCACCTCTTTCCCCTGCTCTGTATGTTGCATTTATATTCTATTTATGGTTTAGCATATATTTTGCTTCATATACAATATTTCTTCAATATCAAATGAATAATTTTTCATTTTAATTTCACTTTTCAACATACATCGTATTTACTATAATACAATTCCACAAAGGTCATATCCTCTAAAGCATACCTGTTCAGTCTTGGTAGTAGTCCTGTTTACTGAATTTAATGAAATTTCAAGTAGAAAAAGTCTGCCTCATCCTATGGTGACTCACCAAGAAAACAGACTGAGATTTGAGAAATGTGTCTGTCTTTAGCCTTATAATTTAAGTTAAACAATGACCTTGATTCATGAGACTTCCCAATTACATTTACAGAATACTTTAACTTGCAGACAAAAAAAATAAACCCAATCAACTACAATTCACTGAAACATATATTGATAGCGTAAGTTTACATCTTGATCCTGCAGTTAGTTCTGCATGTATTTATCTAATTGGAAGGCTTCTGCTCTTTCCATTCAAATTTAATAATATAGAAAGGACACTGAACTAGGAATATACTCTCTAATGTTCAGGAACAGATCATTGGGTCAGATTTCTCCCACTCAGATTTGGAGACGACAGTCATCTCCAGTAGATCAGACGCTTGTCAGTACAGTCCCTTGGTTATTTGTCTGCACCAGAAAGTCCGTGGCTGAATGGTAACAGTCAGAGACCTCGGGTAGTTATGTGTGCATGCAGGCACAAAAGATCAGAGTGGAGCTAGTCTCAGATTTACTCATCTGCCAGGAAATTCTGAGGCTGGGGGAAAAGCTCATCTAAATCTTCCACAGAGTGAGGTATATGGGGGCACGAATATTTGAGAGCATCTTGTCCCTAAAGTTTCTGTGAATGAGCCAGCTACAGCCTGCTCCACTGAACTGCACTGCTGAAATTGAATTTCAAATAAATGAAAAAAATACCCCTGAACACACAATCTCTTGAGGACTAATGATAGAAACAAGTAGGCTACATGATTAGCCACAGTACACACTAAGAACTTTTTCCTTGCAACTTATTTTGGAATAATTTTACTCTCAGGTGAAGGGTTTATCTGCAACGCTCTACTTGCTCCTGCCTCCCTATGTTTAGATGACTCCATTTTTTTTTTCTCTGCATCTCTCCTGAAAGGATACAACTGATTACAGAGATTTATAAACTCCCTGACTTCCACGCTATTTCAGAGTGTCTTTTTTCCCTAAGAGAATAGGCCTAATAGGTGAAATTCATACTAGTTATAAGGCTAAACAAGTCAGTGGAATTACACCTGGGATTCATTTGGTTTAATTTCTTTAGCCTTTCTTTATACTTCCATTTTATGAAAGTATGAATCATCTCTATTACCCTCCAATGCCCTTGCTCTAGGACATTAAACAGCCTTACTATCTTAGAGCTTCACGGTTATAGAGTAGCTCAGTAAAACAGACATATTTCAATCAAAATTCCAGTAAAATATACTAAGGAAATGGTTTTATGGTCTCCCTGAGCTTATTCGGCATTTGAGGAGAATTATTGCCTCTTAAAAAAAAAGTAAGCTCTAAAATCAGATCTCTACCTCCAAATATTACGGACTGTATGTTGCTCAAGAACAAACACCAAACAGCCATTTCCAAAGCATGTACTGAGCCAGTCAGATAATTTCCACACGGTTGAATTAATATATCTTAAATTAATTCAATTAAAATTACCTCTAATTGAGACAGGTGGCTTTCAAAGAGTCTCTCCCATTTTTGTAAATGATCCTTCAGTAAACATGCCTTGCTATTGAAACACCTGGATAAAGTGCTTTAAATAAGGATCAAGAAAAAAAAACATATTTTTGTATCCCAAGTGATAATGAGGCTGTGAAAACAACCAGTACAAATAGGACATCTGAAAAGATGACAGGGAGAAAGTAAAAAAAAGTGCTTTTATAAATTACTTGAATCAAGTGCAGCTAGATCCTTAAGCTATTTTTAGCTGGAATGCAACCAAGCACAGGACTTTTATTTTACTTTCTTAATCTACGTGGGCCATTGATGCATAAGGAAAGGTGGAGGGATGGAAACCAAAATATAAAAAAGCCATCAAGTCTTGTTCCTGTCTGTCATACAAATAACTTTAGTTTGCAGGCCTGCATACTTATTTACCTGGAACTTTTGGTCTTAAAAGTTTAACAATCAGCTTTCTTTTTTCCTTGTCTTTATTATTTTAACATTTTTGTCTGCCATATTCTGAGTGAGAGATGGGTTTAATTTTGACACAACAGACCAGAGCTATTCTCCCACAAGCAATAGCAAGAGGAACAAGACCAGTCTGAACAAGTGTTTTTACTCTGTTTTCCTTCAGAGGAGAATTGGGTAGGATTTCCTGCTGAGAGAGAGAGAGTTGATCGCAGGCATTGTGCCTGCTGTTTAACTCGCTAGCTGAAGGCGCTCTGATGCTGAAGAATGAGCACCTGAAAGAACCAATTTTGAGTTGGCTACAGATTGCTTTTCAGTGCTGACATTTTTGTAGCCTTAAGATTTTATGTTAAACTGGAAACACCACCCTTGCAGCTACTTGGAAGATTTTGCATCCTCCGTGGCAGCTGGCCTATGTGCATACCTGTGTAACATGCTGTGTGAGTGCAGGAACTGCTAAATGCTCAGAACAAAATTTTCCCATCTGCTAAGCTAATGACCTCTTCTAAAATTTCTATGAGCTCTGAACATTTCCTTTTTTAGCTTTGCCAGCATAATCATATTACAGCCTGACACCCAGCAATGTAAATTAATCTTTTTTTTTTTTTTCATGCAAATCTCTCAGAAGTGGATTTTTCCCCATTTTGTCTTATTAAGCAGACAGGGAAAGGAGAAAAACAGATAGGCACAATCTACTGTTTCTAGACAGATTGAAACCAAGACAAAGTTTTGGAGGACACATTCTACAAAGACACATCTTTCCCAGAAACACACAGACCTAATTGCATTGCTTAATGGAAACTCCATGGGAGTTTTGTTTGCAGAAGTATGGAGCTGAGCTTTTCGAAACAAAACCCCGGAAATTATACTAACTGTGTTAGTGTAACTGGGGTTCTGTTTAATGCTGTTCTTGCACTCCAAACGTTTACTTCTTGTTTTACATACTGGCATTTACTTCTGCATTAAGACCCATATCTTCAAAAAGTCAAAAATAAGAAGGATGCTTGCCATGCTTTCGTGTTGAACATATATCCTTAGAGATGGTGGATTGTTTTTCTAAACTCCAGTCAACACTGGACATGAGTAGACCCTACAATTCCCCCCTAGAGTCCCACATGAATCTGGGTGGAGAACTGCAGATGCTGTGATTTCAGGCAACTGTTTTTTTCTGCAGGTGACCACTTGTTCTTGAAGGGCTACAGAAGGCTAAACGGGCCATGGGAGACATTTTTCTCTGATCTTCTTTGCCACATTTTATGGCTCACTTTAAAATAAGCAGTTGCAAGGTTTATTTTATTCATCAGTTTTTCCTCAAAAAAAAAAAAAAAAAAAACAGAAATAATTATGAATTTTCTTGGTTGCAGACAAAAAGACATGACCCTTTCACTGTATGCTGCACTCATTCTCAAACCATGGGTCACATTCTGTTCCCGATAATGTCAACCAAACCAATATAGATTTTTTAACAAAACAGACGTTTAGGAGAGAGCTGATTGAAAAGAAATCTCTGCAAATATCCCCCCACAAAAGTCTTGCTCATTCATTTTGAGAGGAGAAAAAAAAAGGCAGGATTTTTTGCTGCCTTGGAAGTTGTAACGCTCATCCTGAACTGTAAAGAGTCCCTCGAGTTCATGAGGACTGCGTGGAGACCTGACAGGCCAGGTCCAAGCCCAAGCAGTGCTTTGTGTTCAGTTCAGAGCTATTCGTGGCCAGTGCTCCATCTCAGGCTCCTCCTGGTCACAGACAGCTCCAAAAGCCGAGCAGTGATACAGATGTCTCTACAGGACAGACCTGAGAATCTGCATCTGAAGGGCTGCATGGACAGTGGCTCTCCCCAGTTTTGCCTGATGAATCACTCTTCCCCTCTGAAGGAGGAAGAGATGCACCCGCAGAAAAATTGAACCCACTTCTGTACTTCTCAGCAGAGAACTCTGTAAAGCACCGACAGTCACGGCCAAAGAACAAAATTTGAACATAAATCTAGAGGCTTTTTCTTTTTCTTTCTTTTTTTTTCCTTTTTTTTTTTTTAATTTAACCACATTCATTATACTTCATTAAACCAAAGATGTCTTACTGTACTGTTTCAATGGAGGGCCTAGAAAGACAAAGAAAACTGTTGCATGTATTGTAAAGCCCAGCAAGCAGCAGAACATCAGCAAGGCTAGGAACTTTTATATACAAGGGTTCTTTTCTGTTTGCTTAGTTTGTTCAAACCAATATGGAGACCAGCACAACTCTAACTAAAGCTCATTAGGAATGCTAGACACTTATGAAACCTCAAAAAATGTATATATATATATATTAAAAAAAACAGCCTACAAAGGTAGAGAACACAAATTGTAGAATACAACAGATGAGACCATAACTACTCACAGGACAGCAAAAAGTGATACTGAGTACCAGAGAAACAACCAGAACATGATCTCAATTTCTGTCTTTCAACTGACTACAGCAAAACACAAAGGGAAAGCTAAATTGTTGCCAAGAGGGAAACAAAACTTGAACACATTTCAAGTAAATAAACAATGCATCCACATACAGGAGCATATGCCTTACAGGTAGACTTCTGGGCTTCAACATTTCCATTTAGGGCATTTCTGGTACAAAAATCAGCTTTCTACTCTCAGTCGTTAACAGCAGTGTCTTAGAATGAATTCTCTATCCTCCAGTAAAAGAGGGAGACATTTTGCACCTGCTGTGCTGCTACATTCACTCCAAAGGTAGTAATTACTGCCTAGATGCTATGTAAGAAAGCAAGCTGTGTCTATTCAATGGCATTCTGCTATCAGAAATGATAATTCAGAAGCTGTCAATAGGCAGTCATGACAACACTGTAGCATAAAAATTGCTTTCACACTTATGAGATAAATAATACTTTCCCACCCAATTTGACGCAAATGTCTACAACAACAGATCTTTCAGCATCTACACACCGAGTTTCACAGCACCCAAGAAAGCTACCTGGAAATAACCACATTGCTTAAGTTCGCATTAGCTGTCAGCTGATTTGCATGGAGAACCCACTGGCCTGCAGGGAAGAGAGTCAGTTGGCCAGTCTTGCCCAATTCTGTCCCCCAAAATGCCAAGTACCTTAAAGTTCACGGTTCAGGTATGCCTTTAGCTCCACAGCACAGTCCTTGTTGAAGAGGGGCTGGGCATGAGCTAGAAAGAGGAGACAGCCATCAGCAGAGCTGTGATCAACCACAGCGAGGAACATCCAGGAAGGTAACGGCAGCTCTGGCTTCCACCAGCTCCTCAAAAATAACCTGCCATCACACAACTAGCAGAGAAGCAAACTGCCACTGGAACAACCTCCCTGCTTTTACAAATCAGGAAGGCTGAAACAACCTGAAGTTACACAAATAAAAAAAGCTCTTGTGTGCGGATTGTGTCAGCAGGGAAAAACAAGACAAGGAACACTGTGGAAAAACAAACTTCTCAATCAAGGAAATGACTCAACTGTTTGTACAAAGGCAAGAGAGTCTCCACCTGACATTTTTCAAGGGTCAGATACCCACAGGTGGGAGACTGAGGGGAAGATGGGGTTTTATTTACCACTGGATATGTTTGTTCCCACACAGAGGACTCAAGCTGAGTAAAACTACTGCTGTAAATCCAGAGCAATGCCACAGGCGTTATGCTCCTCTGGATGTACACCAGAGCAACTGAGATCAGGGTCATCCCACAAACTGTTCACATCAGCCAATTATTTAGTTACTAAAGTGAAAAGGGCTCACATAAAATGGGACATTTTAGTGGATGTCAGTGGAATCAAAAAGTCAGTTAGCAGAAATAGAAATCATTTTGCATAGATATATATTCCTTTGTTGCACCATCATCTCTGTTTCAAAAGTTTAATCCAGATATAAGAAAAAAAAGGAAACAATTTGTTTAAATGGTTATATTGTTAACCTTCAAATCACTTATTTATTTACTTCAGTATAGTATAAAACCACATTAAGTCTACAGACATTAAGTCTATTCAACAATTCAGCACTTGCCCAATATAACATTCTGTTCCCCATATTCTCTCTTGGATCACCATTCTTCCCTCTGGACTTTCACATTGTCATATTACTTCATGAAACCCTGTATAAACCCAGAACAAACCCCTGACTGTTCCACAGCTACTAGTTATAAAAAAAGACTCTCCAGAAAGTTACTAGAATAGTAATACCAAGATCAGCATTTTGAAGTAGATATGAGTTTGTTATGGACAGAACACTGTATTTCAGAATGCTGCAAAATCAATTGCACCCCTTCTCAACCTCCACCTCAGTGTTTTTGCAATAGTAATTGATATAATAAAAAAACATACATTTACAAGAAAAATTGCAACCTTCCCTACAGCTTTTAGCACTCTGTAAAATTAGTTAGAACCAGGATCTGAAGGGACTAGCGTTAGTCAAGGGAAACAGTAGTAAATGTTATCATGGTCACACCTACCTGTGCTTCAGTAGCAGGAAAGGAAGTACGTGGTTGCCATCATGCTGATAACACATGCACAACCCACCTGTGGTAGTGTACTGGCTAGAGCTCCGTTAGTCCCTTTTTCAAACTATTTTCTTTCCTTCTATTCCCCCTCACCACCACCTTCTGTAAATTGTACCTGGTGTCATTAGGGAACCACAAAATGCTGTCTCAAGGTACAACATTCTCTCATTCCAAATCTGTTGCTTACCTGAAGAGCAGATGAGACCATCTATAGACAGGTAGGAGCAGCCTCATGTTCACAAGCCCTGGTCCTTGGAGGGATAGCACAGCAGGGCACAGGCAATCCAGGAGGTTCCTGGAATGCATTAAGGACAACTTCTTTCTCCAAGTGATAGAGGAGCCAATGAGGAGAGGTGCTGTGCTTGTCCTCATTCTCATCAACAAGAAGGGACTGGTAGTGAATGTGAAGCTCAAGGGCAGCCTTGGCTGCAGCGACCATGAAATGGTGGAGTTTAGGATCCTGAGGGCAGTGAGGAGGGCACACAGGAAGCTCGCTACCCTGGACTTCAGGAGAGCAGACTTTGGACTCTTCAGGAATTTGCTTGGCAGAGTACCATGGGACAAAGCCCTAAAGGGAAGAGGCACCCAAGAAAGCTGGTTAATATTCAAGCATCACCTCCTCCAAGCTCTGGAGCAATGCATCCCAACAAAGAGGAAGGAAATCAGGCAAAAATGCCAGGAGGCCTGCATGGATGAACAAGGAACTCCTGGCCAAACTCAAGCAGAAAAAAAGATGCCTACAGAGCGTGGAAGCAATGACAGGTAGCCTGAGAGGAATATAGAGAAATCATCCGAGCAGTCAGGGATCAGGTTATGAAAGCTAAAGTCCTATTAGAATTAAATTTGTCCAGGCATGTCAAGGGCAATAAGAAAGGCTTCTACAGGTACATCAGTTTAAAAAAAAAAAAA